>JAWQEG010002374.1:0-22500 GCA_033782935.1 Petrolisthes cinctipes | reverse complement strand
GTTAGGTTAGGCTAGGCTTAGTTGGGTTAGTTTAGGTGTGTGAGTGTGTGTGTGTTGTGGTAATGTGACATATAAAGTTGTGTGTGTGTGTGTGTGTGTGTGTGTGTGTGTGTGATATACTTGTGTGTGTCATATATACTTGTGTGTGTGTGTGTGTGTTTTGTGGTAATGTGACATATATACTTGTGTATGTGTGTGTGTGTGTGTGTAATGCGACATATACTGTTTACTTGTGTGTGTGTGTGTGTGTGTGTGTGTGTTAATGAGACATATACTTGTGTGTGTATGTATGTGTGTGTGTTAATTGTGACACCTCTCCCTTCCCATCTCTCCATCTCCCCTTCCTTACCTCCCTCTCCTCCCCCTCCCATCCCTGTCCCTCTCCTCCCCTCCCCTCCCATCTCTCTCCCCTTCCTTCCTTACCTCCCTCTCCTCCCATCCCATCCCTATCCCTCTCCCCTCCCATCCCTATCCCCTTCTTTACCTCCCTCTCCTCCCCCTCCCATCCCTATCCCCTTTCTTCCCCCTCCCCCACCACTCTTTATCATTCCCTGTCCCTCCCAGAGTTTAAACTTCATACCTCCCTCTCTCCCTCCCTCCCTCTTTTCCTCCTCCTTCCCTCCCTCCATCTCTCTTCCTGTCTCCCCTCTCCCTCCCCTCCCTGCTTCTCTCTCTCCCTCCCCTCCCTCCCTCCCTCCCTCTCTCCCCTCCCTCCCTCTGCCTGCCTTCATTGCTTCAGTGTGTGGTGTGAATATTATCTATCACGGTCCAATTAGGTAATAGGAGTGAGGCATTAGGAAATATCGACTAGTCACAACAGTCTTTATATTACCCTCTCCCTTCCTCTCCCTTTCGTGGTTCTTTCCCTTCCCTCCCCTCCCTTCTCTTTCTCCCCTACCATCTCTTCCCATTCTTCCTCTCCCCTCCTCTCCCTTTCGTGGTTCTCTCCCCTCCCTTTCTCCCTCCCCTCCCCTCCCTTTCGTGGTTCTCTCCCCTCCCTTTCATGGTTCTCTCCCCTCCCTCCCTCTCTCCCTCCTCCCACCTCCCTTCTCTTTCCATTCTTCGCCTCCCATCCCTTACCTCCATTCCTTGGTTCACTCCCATTTCCTTCTATTTCCTTGGTGTTTACTGTGCCTCCTTTCCTTCTATTTCCTTGGTGTTTACTGTGCCTCCTTTCCTTCTATTTCCTTGGTGTTTACTGTCCCTCCTTTCCTTCTATTTCCTTGGTATTTACTGTCCCTCCTTTCCTTCTATTTCCTTGGTGTTTACTGTCCCTCCTTTCCTTCTATTTCCTTGGTGTTTACTGTCCCTCCTTTCCTTCTATTTCCTTGGTGTTTACTGTCCCTCCTTTCCTTCTATTTCCTCGGTGTTTACTGTCCCTCCTTTCCTTCTATTTCCTTGGTATTTACTGTCCCTCCTTTCCTTCTATTTCCTTGGTGTTTACTGTCCCTCCTTTCCTTCTATTTCCTTGGTGTTTACTGTCCCTCCTTTCCTTCTATTTCCTTGGTGTTTACTGTCCCTCCTTTCCTTCTATTTCCTTGGTGTTTACTGTCCCTCCTTTCCTTCTATTTACTTGGTGTTTACTGTCCCTCCTTTCCTTCTATTTCCTTGGTGTTTACTGTCCCTCCTTTCCTTCTATTTCCTTGGTGTTTACTGTCCCTCCTTTCCTTCTATTTCCTTGGTGTTTACTGTCCCTCCTTTCCTTCTATTTCCTTGGTGTTTACTGTCCCTCCTTTCCTTCTATTTACTTGGTGTTTACTGTCCCATCTCTCTATCTATCACCTCCTTCGTGTTACAAAGTCTTTCAGGCCTAGGTCGGTCTTTTTCATCCATAAATTAATCAATCACACATCGTGGAATAGAATATATGTAAAAAATATGTATATAATATATCCTTTATTACTCAATCTTGCATCAAAGTTGAGAGGGAGAGAGAAATAATTATCTGAATCACATCTTATCGTATAAAATAAATGTAAAAAAAATATATATATATATATATATATATATATATATATATATATATATATATATATATATATATATATATATATATAGACATATAATATATCCTCTCATAATCCAAAATTTCCTTCATCTCTAAATCCTGCGTCAAAGCTGAGTGAGGAAATAAATAAAATAAAATTAGGCAAAAAATAATATATAAAAATAAACATAAGATAAATTAAAATCAGGGAAAAATAATAAAAAAATAAAAATAAAAGAAAAAATCGGGGAAAAAAAAAAATAATATCAGAGGAAAAAAATAAATAAATAAATAATATAAAAATAAAATACAGTATACTGATGAACTAAATATCCCTCTCATATCAGTTATTTGTTATTTATATTCAGGACATGGTTATATATATCTCCATTTTGGTGGGTAGGTGGGTGGGCGGACGGGTTGGTGGGTGGTTAGGTGGGTGGACTGGGTGGGTGGGCAAGGACTGGGTGGTGGGTAGGTGGGTGGACTGGGTGGTGGTGGTGGGTAAGTGGGTGGACGGGTTGGTGGCGGGTGGTTAGGTGGGTGAACTGTGTAGTGGGTGGTGACGAGGGAAGGTAAAAAAAAGTGGACCTGGCCTGACCCGGTATATATAATTATTCACCTCAGAGTTAAATTTGAACTTGTTCATAGGATTGCATTACTCACCTCACCATCTACATAATTATTTTTGGTTTTAGTACAGAAGTGGACCTTACTGCAGCAGTGTTGCCAGATCCGGCTGGGTCCTAGTATTTTACCCCTGTCATTTATTGTACTTTATCACGATTACTTCCCGGTAGTTTGCCCAGGTTAGGTCCCGGTAGTTTGCCCAGGTTAGGCCCCGGTAGTCTGAAGCGGTCTAGGTTAGTTTAGGTCAGGTCAGGTAAGGTCAGGCTAATTTCAAAATGCCCCATTTGAATATGCCCTATCTTGGAAACGGGGCATTTGAGGAAGAAAAACCATAGATGAAAAGTGTCTTAGAATGGTCCAAAATAGTGGGTAATGACAGTAAAATATCTATTATACAGTAAGGTCCACTTCTGTACCTTTACCCAATTTTTTGTTTAATAGTGTTTGAGGCTTAATTCAATAGGGGATTTGTTTCGTGGCAGAGTTTGGAGGAATCAGACACCTAGCTTCCAATTCAATCACCAACAAATTAAAAAATCTAAATATTTGTTCATGTACTGTGTAATAATTATCGTAAAAGCCTTGTGGTCAATAATTATTCTATACGTGTGAGTGTGGAGGGTAATAACATAATAATAACATAATAATAAATAACATAATAATAACATAATGATAAAAACATAATAATAAATAACAATAATAAAATAATAATAACATAATAACATAATAATAGCATAATAATATATAACATAATAATAACATAATAATAATAAATAACATAATAATAATAAATAACATAATAATAACATAATAATAAATAACATAATAATAACATAATAATAAATAACATAATAATAATAATAACATAATAATAATAATAATAACATAATAATAATAACATAATAATAATAATAATAAAATATGATCAGACATGCACTGTGACGTAGAAATCTAAACAGCTGATGGGGAAGACTCGTTTAATTGTACCACAACAAAGAGAAGTCCACAACAAAGGGAAATTATATAAAGAATGTTCAAGAATAAACAGGGACATTTCTACCTGTCGATAAAATACCAAAATTACCGTCGATATTCAAGAGTAACTAAACAGGAGAAAAGAATTATTGAGGCAAAACAAAAATGGATATTCTTCTACTGCTGCCTGGTGAAGTTAGGGAAATTTCGTCAAGGATGTAGGCCTGGCAACACTGGGTCAGTCAGTCAGTCACTTCACTTGTTGAGGCCCGGGCACGTGTGATCAGGCAGGATAATCATCAATTGTCTTTTTTTTTTTTTTATCTCCTGCCAGTGCTTTATAATTACATTCTAAAGGCCTCCATAGACTGTCAATCATACCTGCGCAAACTGGGTGATTGTGGAAGCATAACCGTACGTGGTGTGTGTGTGGGTGGATAATAATTTTTTTTTTTTTTTTTAATCTCCTTCAAGTGCTTTATATTTACATTCTAAAGGCCTCCATACATTATCAATCATACCTGCGCAAACTGGGTGATTGTGGAAGCATAACCGTAATAATAATGTTGTATTGTCGTTACGTAGTCTTACAATAACAAAACAAACCAAATAATAATAATAATAATAATAATAATGTTGTTTTACAGTTACATAGTCTTACATTACAAAACAACAAACCTAATAATAATAATAATGTTGTATTGCAGTTACATAGTCTTACATTTCCTATATGCTGTAAACCCTCAAAAACAACAACAACAACAGCGTGTGTGTGTGTATATCGGAGTGTGTATGTGTGTGTGTGTATCGGAGTGTGTGTGTGTGTGTATCGGAGTGTGTGTGTGTGTGTATCGGAGTGTGTGTGTGTGTGTGTGTATATGTATCGGAGTGTGTATGTGTGTGTGTATCCCAAAGACCTGACGGATGACATTTGATGCCCTTTGTTTTCCCAGACAGACATGTTTCAGGGCATTTTGATTAGGAAATAAATTTGTTAACAACAACAACAACAACAACAAGGGTTCACACAATGAAATAGGTAGGTAATTTTCCGCTAAGAAAGCACAAAGTTTCAGTTCAATTTTCTTGGCAGACTTGTCTAATATATCATTACTGAATATGAAGCTGGCGAGAGATGAATTATTTGCATGCTGCAATGAAAGATTTTTGTGCCTCTGACTGGATGCGTGTCTCATAATGTCTGATTTGCTACATTGAATGTCTGAGTTACATATACTGCAATATGCTAGATGCCTAAGAGATGTTGATCTTGGAGATTTTTTTAACCATCCTGAGAACTTAGGGAGACTCTGATGTCTTAGGGTCTGAATCAAAGGCACGTTACCAGTACAAAAATTGATATGATTATGGAAAAAAACTACCAGTACAGTGTAATTATAAGCAGTACCCTGCACTGAAATTAGATTTGCTTGTTATTACAGAAAAATAGGTATGTTTTGGTTAGATTTTGGATAGGAAAACAATGATCAAGAATTAAGGCTTCATAATGTAACGTTAGATACTGGGCCAGATATTGGCAATTTGGAGCAAAGCACTTAAATTCACTTATGTCTCGGTTTTCATCCCTGCACCATCATGGTACTGGTATCCTACGGCGAATTTATATATTTTAACACATTATAGAGCTTTTAGAACTGATAGTGACGTTGTCTGTGAATGAATATTATCACTGTATATTACTGTGTATCAAAAAAATTCAAAAAATTTAACGGAAGTGGTAAATTCACTATTTGTTTTCGACCTTATTGATATATTACAAAGTGCTAATTATAATTATTTACCTGAATAAAGCTGACATAAATACTATCGGCTTTCCCACAGATTCAGTCGTCTGAGGACAAGTAGCGTTCACGTGTAAATAACTAAATATTCCAGGCCGCCATCCGCTGACCGATCCTCACACACTGTACTGCGTCTGCACTCACTGACTCTGGCTGCTCTGGCACGGCAGGCTGTTGCAATTTGGATTTGCCTCTCACACACACAAAATAATAATAATAATAATAATAAAAATAAATAAATAATAAAAATAAATAATAAATAAAATAGTGAAAGAAAATTCCTACATATCCCCATTTTAATGTGAACTCTACTACTTCCCTTGTACAAATATTCCACTTCTCCCATCTTCAAACCAAGATTGAAACTGCTATGTAAATTATCAAAATCCCCTAGAAAATAGGAAATATATCCCAAAAATTCTCCAATTCCCCTAGATTTTGCCTTTTTTAGCATTACCCTAGGTTTTACCCTAACAAGGGTCCAATTCCCCTAAAATGGGGTATTTTACCCTAAAGTGGAAACACTGATGTATGTATGTATGTGTGTGTTTGTGTATATTAGTGCAAAAGATAATATGTATGTATGTATATTTATGTATTAAATAAATTATGTATTAGGAATATTATTTATATGTATAAATAAATACAGTATTATTTATGTAATATGTATATTTATGTATGTATATGAATTATTGCCAAGGATATGTATGTTTGTATGTATGTTTTTATGTGTGTTTTATGTGTGTATGTATATGTATGTGTGTATGTTTAAGTATGTGTGTATGTATATGTATGTTTAAGTATGTGTGTATGTATATATATGTTTATGTATGTGTGTATGTATATGTATGTTCATGTATGTGTGTTTGTATATGTATGTTTATGTATGTGTGCTTGTATATGTATGTTTATGTATGTGTGTGTGTATATATGTATGTTTATGTATGTGTGTGGTATATGTATGTATATGTATGTGTATGTATGAATATATGTATTAATGACAAAGATATATATGTATGTTTTTATGTATGTGTATGAATGTGTATATTAGTGCCAAAGATATGTACGTATATATGTATAGACTAGCTGCTCCGCCGCCCTTCGGGCGGCTAGGAGCCGCTAGCTCCTGCGGAGGGCTGGCGGCCTGCGGCCGCCCTTCCACCGCCCTTCGGGCGGTTTGGAGCAGATCGGGCGGTGGGTGGATAGAAGGAAGGGAAGGAGGGAAGGAAGGGGGAGAGGGAGGGATGGTTTAGTGGTTAGATAAAATAAATGGATGGATGGATGAATAGTAATAGAGGTGGGTGGGTGAATAATTGGAGGTATTAGTCATTTTTAAATGTTTATTATATCAATCTTTCTCCCTCATTCAATAACTCCATCATTCTAATATTAGCATAATTAATAATATTTCCTTCTTTTTCTATTAATAGCGTCACTAAGCATTTTACTGAAGTGCCTCCTGGTAAACGACATTTTTCATGACTCCGGTTGACGACATCACGTAGAGATTCTTCTCATCGGCGACTCGACTGCAGCCCACATAGAGTTGACCGTGGGAGAAGACCTGGTCCTTAAGGTTGAGGCCAACTACTTTCAGGGACTGTTCTTGGCTTTTTTTTAACTCTTAATCTTGTGCCATTGCAAAGTTTTGGTGGGTTCAGGTTTCTAAGAAGCATTATCGGACATCCCAACTTCAGTTCCAAATTGTGAGGTGGCATCCCTGGTGGATCTAGACTGTTCAGGAATTCTGCTGGGTAGTTGACCACTTGATCATCGTCGGGCACTGTATAAACTGATTTGTACTTCATTGACCTGCCAGGCTGAGCATCCAGAAGTTTTTGGTTTTAATAATAGGTTTAATAATAGGTAAAATAAATCGTGAACGACAATATACTTACTGAGATAACGCATAAACAAATCGAATAATATCCGTGCTAAAATATGTTCATGAGCTGTTGATTAAAATAAATATGGGAATAAAGAAAATCAATTTGACAAAAGTAAAATAAATCGTGAACGACAATATACTTAGTGAGAAAACGCATAAACAAATCGAATAATATCCGTGCTGTAGCCTAAAATAGTATGAGTGGCGTGAGAGGGGAATGGTTAACTCGTCATATTTACGCTCTCATTTTTAGGGGTGTTTTAGGGGTAACAACTTTATTACTCATGGCGCTGCAGTACGCAAGCCAGTGGACCTAGGAAACTTTAGTTTACAGATTCTGGTGTGTAAAATCAAGCTCTACAAATCTGTAAGAAAAAATTTACCTAAATGAAAGTTTAAAATTGACCGTGTTTTTGCGGAAGGCTGAACAGTGGTATGGTGATTCCGTAGATTTTTTTCCCTGTATTTTATTATTATTTCGCTAGCACGTTTCGTTATATGTGGTTTCGTTGTATGACCCCCCCTAAACCTGAAGGGGATCAAGACTCACGTACATGCAAATTTTGAGGACACAAAGTTGGACGGTTTAGGCGTGCATCGCGGACACACACACACACACACACACACACACACACACACACACACGCAGACAGAATCTTGGCTTTATGTATATAGATGTATGTATGTATGAATATGTATGTATATTAATGCCAAAGATATGTATGTATGTATATGTTTAGATGTATGTATGTATGTATATTAATACCAAAGATATCCATATATGTATGTATAATTAAATACAGTATTATGTATATTTATGAATTATGTATTAAAGTTATGTATTAAAAATTATGTATATATTAATTTATGTATATTTATTTGTATTATGTATAATTTAATACATAATTTTCTGTATTTTTTTCTGTATAATTTATATTTATATTCTTTTTATTAATATATTTTTTTTGTATTAAAATTTCTATATATTTATTTTCTATATAATTTCATTATTATTATTATTATTATTATTATTATTTTATTTATTTTAATATTTATTATTTATGTAATATTATATGTATTAAAAATTTATATCAAATAACAATAATAATAATGATAATAAAAATAATATATAAATTATTATCCTTTCATTATGACCCTATGTATGTATGTATGTATGTATATAAATAAAAATATGTATGGAAATTAAAATAAAATAATGAAAATAATTGAATATTTATTTACCAGCAAATCATAAGCTAAAAAAATAATATTAAAAATAAAATAGTCTACCCTTTACATAAAACACCATAGAAAACCAATTCTTACTACCACCAAAAAAAACGTTAGTCAGAAAGGGTACACTAGTATAAGAAGTTAGAGGCCTGTTTTGGGTGGCGTGCAAACCCCGTAGAGTTTATTGAAATTCCCGTAGACTTTTGTGGCAAATTTTTGGTGAAAAATTAATTATAAAATAAATAATAGTATACCTTAAACTTTTAGCATCATAGAAAACCAACATGTTCCATTAAAAAAAACTTTAACTATTTTAGGGGAAACAATTATAAAAAGTTAAGGGGCAGTTTTGGGTGGCGTGCAAATTCCGTAGAGTTTATTGAAATTCCCGTAGACTTTTATGGTAAATTTTGACGAAATATTTGCCCCAAGGCTAATTTTTTTTTTTTTTTTAAGTCTGGCCAACAATTCCCGTAGATTTTATTTATATTATTTGATTTTCTTTGATGATTGTATTATAGAAAATGTATTGATTGTGAAATATTAAGAGGTAGTCTATTTTATTTTATTTTTAAAGGTAATTATTTTAATTTATACAGGTATTTTCCCTTATAGAAAATGTTAGTTGTTTCATAAATTTTAGGGATAACTATTATATTTTATTTTCAAGGGAAACTATTTTTTTTAGTTTTTATGGGAAAATATTTCATTTTATTATTTAAGTATGACTATTTCATTTTTCTATAATTAATGAAACTAATTTAATTTACATACGTATCATAGAAAACTATTTTATTTTTTTTATTTTTAAGTCTGACTATTTTCTTTATTGATTACGGATAACTATTTTATTTTTTTATAATTAGGGAAACTATTTTAATTTATATATTTTATATCATAGAAAACGTAGATTTTTAGTATAACTTTCAAGGGTAACTAATTTATTTTTTTAATTATTATTGGGGGAACCATTTTAATTTATAAAAGTAATTTTTACATCACAGAAAACGTGTATATTTTTATTATTTTTAAGGTTGACTATTTTATTATATTTATTTAGGGGAAACTATTTTATTCTATTATGAAAATTGAAACTTTTAATATATAAATAATTAATAAAATTTAAAACTTTATTATTAATATGCATACATTCATACATATGCAAACATAAAACACATTATTATTATTTAAAATTATTTATTATTTATGTAAACACAACCTCTTATATAAATTCATAGAAATTCTTAATGTTAATATTATGTAAATTAATGTAAATCTCAGGAATGTATAAATGTAAATTCTTTGTAAATAATAATGTAAATTCTATATAAATTTCTTATAAATTAATGTATATTATACCTATGTAAATCACTTATAAATTAATGTAAATTACTCATATAAATCCCTTGTAATTTCTTTGTAAAATATTCATAAAAACACAACCTATGTAAATTCTTTGTAAATTCATTTAAATTCTTAATGTAAATACAACCTCATAAATTAATGTAAATTCACATAAATTCTATGCAAATTAATAATGTAAATAGGTAAATTATGCCTGTGTAAATAATTATGTAAATCTTTAATGTAAATCTAGTTTTTATCCATTCAGGAGGTGGAGCCAAAGGGGAAGGCGGTGTGGGGGTGAGACCTAGCTTCCCCCACATATAGGTTTTAAGGTTTTTATTGTATTTTTATTGTATTTTAGTGTTTTTAAGATTTTAATTTCTATGACTAAATGTTTTTATATTTTGTGATAATTTCTTTTAAATTTATGACCTTGTTTTTAGCTTTTGACAATGCCGACGGCCCGTGTCCCTCCGGGAATGAGCACTGCATTGGCCTTGCCAGCCATCAGTGGCCCCCCAATGGGGGAGTGGACAGCTATGGCTACTGGCGGGGGGGGGGGGGGGTCTCCGGGTTGCCCTGTAGAGGGAGTAGGGAAGAGGGATTGTATGAGAGTGGTAGCTGTGAATGTGAATGGAATGACGGATGGGACCAAGAGGCGAGAGATTGTAGAATGTTTTAAGAAAGGAAGAGTGGATGTGATGGGAGTGACGGAGACACACGTGAAAGGATGTGGAGTGGTTGAGTGTCAGGAAGGAAGGGAGAGTGGACTGTGGGAGGGAATGGAGGGAGGAGTAGTATGGACGGGTATGAATGAAAAGAGTAAAGGAAGAGGGAAGGAAGGGTGTGCGCTGTTGGTGTCTCCGTGGGTGTGGAAGGGAGTGGATGGACATGGGTGGAATGGGTCAAGAATAGTATGGATGACTGGAAAGATTGGCTTGGTGAAGTATGCTTGGGTGTGTGCTTATGCACCAGTGAATGAAAAGAGTAAGAAGGGGAGAGAGAAGATGAGAGTGTTTTGGGAAGAGTTGAATACATGTCTGAGAGGAATTGATAATGGAAGGAGAGTAGTGATGATGGGAGACATGAATGGAAAGGTGGGAGGTGAGGAAGTGGGGAATATTGTGGGTAAATGGGGTGTAGAAGGAACAAATGAGAATGGTGAGTATCTGGTGGATGTCTGTGCTGAGAGGGGGTTGTTCTTGGTGAACACCTTCTTTCAGCACAAGATGATCCACAGGTATACATGGAAGAGAAGGGATGAGAGAGGAGAGCAGAAGAGTTTGATTGATTATGTGGCAGTGGATGAAAGGTTGAGGAAGGATGTGTATGACGCAAAAGTGGTGAGAGGAATGGTCCATTGCTCCGACCATTTTGCGGTGTTGGTGAGGATGAAGGTTAGGGTTAAGTGGGAGTATAGTAGGAGGGATGAAGGGGTGAGGAATAAGAGGGAGGTGGCTAGTGGGAAATTAGATGTAAAAGAGTATAAGGAGGAATATAAGAGGAGGGTGGGTGAGGTGCTGGGGGATGTAAGGATGGGGATAGGGGAGGGAGTGGGAGTGAATGCGGTGTATGAAATGTTTAAGATGATAGTTTTGAGGACAGCAGCAGAGGTAGTAGGATATAAAACACAGAAGAGGGGCAAGAAAGGGAGTGCTTGGTGGACAGAAGAAGTGAAAGATGCTGTAGAGGATAAGAGGAAGGCATATCGGAGAACACTACAGAGGAATGTGCCGGAATAAGTGAGAGAGAGATGGAAAAGAGAATATAATGTGTGTAAGAGACAAGTGAAAAGGATGGTGAGTGAGAGTAAAAGGAGAGTGGATGAGGAGTTTGGTATGAAGCTGAGTGAAAAGTTTAAAGAGAACAAGAAATTATTCTGGAAGGAAGTTAAAAGAGAAAGAGGAGAAGGAAAGTCTGGTAGTGTGAGAATGAAGAGAGAAGATGAAGTTACTGTGAGTAGAAGTGAGGAAGTGAAAGAAGTGTGGAAGAGGCATTTTGATTGGTTGATGAATGGGGGGACGGGAGGGGAGGCGGTGGTGACATGCATGGGGATGGAGGCAGGTGGTAGACGACAGGATGTACAGGGAGAATTAGGAAGGGAAGAGGTTAGGAAAGCAATAGGAAAGTTGAAGATGGGAAAGGCACCAGGGGTGGATGGGATAACTGCGGAAATGTTAAAGTGTGGGGGGGAGGTAGTGGTGGAGTGGATGTTGCTTATATGTACATTGGCCTGGAGGCAGGGAGAGGTGCCAGAGGATTGGAGGAGAGCCATAATTGTACCTTTGTATAAGGGGAAGGGAAGTAAGGATGAGTGTGGTAGCTATAGGGGAATAAGCCTTCTTAGTGTACCGGGGAAGGTTTACGGGAAGGTTCTGACTGAAAGACTGATTGAAGTAACAGGGAATAAAGTTAGTGAGGAGCAGGGAGGGTTCAGAAGGGGTAGAGGATGTGTGGACCAAATATTTGCATTAAAATCAATAGTGGAGAAGTATATTGGGAAGGGTAAGAAGTTGTATGCTGCCTTCATGGACTTGGAGAAGGCATACGATAGAGTTGATAGGAAAGCTATGACAGAGGTGTTGAGAATTTATGGTGTTTGGGGGCCTTTGCTGAAAGGCATTGAGGCTTTTTATGCAGATGCAAAAGCATGTGAGAGTTTTAATATTAGTGTAGGGTTGAGACAGGGGTGTGTTATGTCACCATGGTTGTTCAATATATATATGGATGGTTGTATGAGAGAGGTGAAAGCCAAAGTGAATGGTCTGGGGGTGAAGTTGAGGCTGAATGAAGCAAACTGGTCCCTGGTGGCAAGTTTGTTTGCGGATGACACTGTGTTGATGGCTGAGAATGAAAGGAATTTACAGAGAGTGGTGGACGAATTTCAGTCTGTGTGTAAACGAAGGAAACTGAAGGTGAATGTGGGTAAAAGTAAAGTGATGGTATTTGAAAGAGCAGAAACTGAAGTGATTGACTTTGCTACACCTTATAGAGTGGCTGTACCAACTGGGACGAAGTGTGAGATAACTCTGAGGGGTGAGAGGATGGAGGAAGTGAAGGAGTTTAAGTACCTGGGTACAGTTATGTGTAAACATGGAAGTATGGAAGGAGAAATTAGGAGAGAGCAGTGAAGGGTAGACAGGTCATAGGATCACAGGGGAGGATTATGAAGGATAGAAGTGTGAGTATGGAAGTGAAAAGGGGACTACGAAATAGTATAATCCTGCCAACACTGACATATGCGTCGGAGACATGGACATAGAGTAGGGCTCATCAGTCTAGAATAGGTGCTGTGGAAATGAGTTACTTGAGAGGAGCATGTGGACTTCCTAGATGGAATGGAGAAAGTAATGAGAATGTATATGAGAGATGTGGTATGAGTGAGAAGGCAATTGGTATTGAGTGTGGAGTGGTTGAGAGAGTGAAACGTAATACATTGAGATGGTTTGGACATGTGGAGAGAATGCAAGGCGAGGAATTTGTAAAGAAGGTGTATGGAAGTGAAGTTGTAGGACCTGGTGTGAGAGGCAGACCACCGGTTAGATGGCTGAACAGAGTGGAAGAGTATGTAAAGGAGAGAAACATGAGGGGTAGAGTAGGGCTTGAACAAGTAAGGAGGGAGTGTTGGAACAGGGAGAACTGGAGACACTTCTGCCGTGGCCACCCCCTTGGGGGGAGTTCCCGGAGGGAACGAGGCATCGGAGCTATAGATAGATAGATAGATAGATAGATTCTTGTAATTATGTAAATTCTTGTAATTAATATGTAAATTCTTGTAATTAATATGTAAATTCTTGTAATTAATATGTATATTCTTGTAATTAATATGTAATTTCTATGTAAATTCTGAATGTAAATTCTTGTAAATAATATGTAAATTATACCTATGTAAATTCTATGTAAATTCTCAATGTAAATATATATATATAAGTTGAAAAAATATTTAATATGTAAATTTTTTTATAAAAATAATCATGTAAATATAAATTGTAAATATTAATATGTAAATTACTTATAAATATATATGTATAAATTTCTGGAATGTTTTATTATTATTATTATTATTTACTTGGCAACACTGCATTTCATTTTATTTCCAGGAGACAAGCATCTGGCAACACTGTATTATTATTATTATTTTTTATTTAATTATTTTTATTATTTTTTTTTATTATTATTATTATTATTAAGTTACTGTCTTTAAAAAATTTCTCTCACACACACACACTCACTTTACCTACAATTTGAGTGCGTTTTAGAGTGTGTTACAATTTGAGTGTGTTTCTCTCGCTACTCTATAAACGCACTCAATCTCTATCTAAAGTAAGCGGGTGTGTTTAGTGCGTCACCATCTGCCTCATTTGAGTGCGTTGAGTGAATGTCTTTTTAATTGAGTGCGTCATTGAATGTGTGGGTGAGTGCGTTATTATAGTCCTATAAAATATATACACCCTCTTTACCTACCCAGAGTGCGTTATTAAAATGCTACCCAAACATTAGAGTGTGTTAAATTGAATCCTTATTAGAGTGAGTTAGAGTGTGTCATCATTAGGATTAGAGTGTGTTATAAAATTATCCCCTATTCACATAATCAGAGTGTGTTATTATATTAGAGTGTGTCATCATTAGGATTAGAGTGTGTTATAAAATTATCCCCTATTCACAAAATCAGTGTGTTATTATATTAGAGTGCGTCATCACCACCTCATAAAATATTCCCCCTTAACCTAACTATTAGAGTGTGTTATTATAAAATTATCCCTGCTTTACATAATCAGAGAGAGATTAATATTAGAGTGTGTTACCTAATTAGAGTGTGCTATCATATCATAAAATATCTCCCTTAACCAAATTAGAGTGTGTTATCACCTTTTCATAAAGTATGCATCATTAGAGTGTGTTATTACATCAGAGTGCGTTATAACCTTATAAAGTCTCCCCTCTTTAAATAATCAGTCTGTTTAATATTAGAGTGCGTTATTGAATTAGTTATTATTTAAGTGTTATTAGAGTGTGTTATTATATCAGAGTTCGATATAAGAGTGTGTTATTATATTAGACCTTCTCATCTCATCTTAATCTAATCAGAGTGTGTTATCATCACATCAGAGTGCGTCATCACCTCATAAAATATCCCCTCTTTACATATCAGAGTGTGATTAATATTAGAGTGTGTTACCTAATTAGAGTGTTATACGAGAGTGTGTTATCAGAGTGCGTAGTCACCTCATAAAATATCCCCTCTTTACATAATCAGAGTGAGATTAATATTAGAGTATGTTACCTAATTAGAGTGTGTTATTACATTGGAGTGCATTATTGGATTAGTTATTATTAAAGTGTTATCAGAGCTCTTTTTACAATAGAGTGCGTTGTCACCACATAAAGTATCCCCTCTTGACCTAATCAGAGTGCGTTATTATATGAGTGTGATAACAGAGTGCGTCATCACCTCCTCATAAAATATCCCCTTTTAACCGTAATCACGAGTGGATATCCCTGACTCACACACACACTCACTCCGTCCTTCCTGAGTGCGTGGGTGAGTGCGTTCTCCACCCGGGGGAGAGAGGCCGAAGAACTTGAGCTTGAAGCGGAGTGTGTTGGTGTTCCAGTGGGCCAGGAAGCACGCACCCAGCCTCCCAACGCACTCCTCGGTCAGCGGCATCCGGTTTGTGAGTGCGTTCTGAGTGTGCTGAGTGCGTTGTTGGTAGTAGCAGACGCTGAGTTCGTTAAGTTTGGGGATGTGGTGGACGAATTGGTGTAAGAGTGTGTTGTAGCAGGGAAGGAGTGAGTGTGAGTGCGTTTCCTCCATACCGCCCCCCAACACACCCACCACCCCTCCCCCCAAGAATGCACCTTTATTTCCACCACAGCTACTACTACTGAGTGCGTTACTACTACTACTACCACCAGGGTGTGTTAGAGAGAGTGCGTCCATCCCACCAACGCACCCTAGAGCCTGTTGTTGGGACAGAGTGTGTTCGTCTCCACCTACACACACACCCAAACCTTCCAGCAAACGCACCTCACGCACTTTATCCAGGCACAGGACCCTCAGCTCAACACACCCTCTCACACGCACTCCAATTCGCACACACGTATCCACATAGTGTGCGAAACTGAACTCCCAGTTGTCCAGAGAGAGTTCACGCACTCTCTTGAGGTGCGTTGAGAGCAGAGTGAAGAAGGTGATGGCAGAGGAGTCGTCGAGTGTGGTAGGGTGCGTGTGTGATGACGACAGGTCCAGCTGGGTTAGGCTGCAATGATGGTAGAGTGCGTTAGAATATATAAGAGTATTTTGTAGTGTATTAGAGTGTGTTAATATGTGATAGAGTATGTTATGTGTGTGTGTGGTGTATAGAGTGCATTAATATAGTCATGGGGTGTATAAGATAGTTAGGTTATATGTGGTGGGGTGCGTGTGTGACGACGGCTGGGTCAGGCTGAAATGATGCTAGAGTGTGTTGGTAAGGAATTACACTGTGTTATAATATATTGAATTAGAGTGTGTGTATGTTGTGTTGCAGTGTGTATTAATGTATAGAGTGCATTAATATAGTGATGGGGTGAGTGTATATGTATGTATAATATATAATGTGTTAGAATAATAATAATAATAATAACAATAATAATAATAATAATAATAATAATAATAATAATAATAATAATAATAATAATAATAATAATAGTAATAATAATAATAATAATAATAATAATAATAATAATAATAATAATAATAATAATAATAATAGTAATAATAATAATAATAATAATAATAATAATAATAATAATAATAAAAAAATAATAATACTAATTGAAAAGCATACTCAAAATTATCCCCCAAAAAAACCCTAGAAAAACCTCACTTGGGGAAATTCCTGAGTAAATACCCCTTCCTCAAAACCCCCAGAAATTCCTTAATAAAAACCCCAAATACACACCTAAAAATACCCCAAAATACCCTAAAAATATATATATATACACCAAAAAATACCCCAAAAAACTCATTTTGGGAAATTCCTCAAATAGGGCATGAGTAAATACCCCTTCCTCAAAAACACCCAAAAATCCCTAAGAACCTCCAAATACACACCTAAAAAATACAACAAAAAATAACTAAATATCCCCCCAAATAACTAAAATTACCCTAGAAAACACAAATATACACCTAAAAATCCCCCAATATCCCTAAAAATACCCCAAAACTCACTTGGGGAAATTCCTCAGCTAGAGTATCAGTAAATATCCCTTCCTCAAAAAACACCCAAAAAAAACTAAAAAAAAAAAACAGAAAATCCCTAAAATAACTAAAAATACCCCAAAAATCCCTAAAACTCTCCCCAAGAATCCCAAAAATATCCTAAAAATCCACAAAAAACTCACTAGGGGAAATTCCTGAGGTAAGGCATCAGTAAATATCCATTCCTCAAAAACACCCAAAAATCCCTAAAACCTCCAAATACACACCTAAGAAATACCCCAAAAATCCCAGAAACCCCAAAAGACCTAAAAATACCAGAGAATCACCCCAAATAACTAAAATTACCCTAAAAAACAAAACAAAATATCCCTAAAAATACCCCCAAAAACTCACTTGGGGAAATTCCTGAGGTAAGGCATCAGCAAATACCCCTTCCTCAAAAAGCCCGGAAATTCCTTGATAAAAACCCCCAAATATACACCTAAAAATACCTAAAGCACACCTAAAAAACCCCAAAATACCCTAAAAGAACAAATATACACCTAAAAATACCCCAAAACACCTAAAAATACCCCAAAAAACTCACTTGGGGAAATTCCTGAGGTAAGGCATCAACAAATACCCCTTCCTCAAAAAACCCGGAAATTCCTTGAAGCGTAGATCTGACAACTTGAAAATTTTGACACCCGTGTACATTTTGGCTCCCCCCGCCCCCCCTGCCGCCCCCCAGTGAGTCCCGTGGTGCTGGGGGGATGCCTGGGGGTGGGGGGGTGCCAGTAGTGGGGGCAGGAGCAAGGTGGGGGCCATGGTGACCCCGTTAGAGAGGTCAAAAGTACACTGGGTCAAGTTGAGGTCGGTCAGTTTGGAGTGGGTGAGGAGGTCTTGTAAATACAGTGTTGCCAGATGTTTGTCCTGAAATGAGAATAATACAGTGATGCCAAGTAAATAATAATAATAATACAGTGTTGGCAAGTATATATATAATAATAATACAGTGTTGTCAAGTAAATATAATAGTAATAATAATCATAATAATAATAATAATAATAATAATAATAAGTGTTGCCAAGTAAATAATAATAACAATATATAAATAAATATCTCACACTCTCTTTCACACACACACATACACTCTCTCTCTCTCTCTCTCTCTCTCTCTCTCTCTCTCACACACACACACTCTCTTTTTCACACACATAGTCTGTCTATCTCTCTGTCACTAACTTTTTTTAAACTTGTTCACAAATATTTTTACAATTTTCACACACTTATTTGAACACTTTATCGCACACTTTATCACACACTTTTTACTTTTTGACACACTCTTTCGCTCTCTCGCACAATTTTACACTTTTTACACACTTTCACACACTCTTTCACACCTGTTTTACTTATTTATACGTTTTTTCGCAAATTTAAACACGTTTTCTTACATTTTTTCGCACATTTTTACACTTTTTTCACACACTTTCGCAATTTTTTCACACACTTTCGCACTTTTTTTTCACACACTTTCGCACTTTTTTTCACACAATTTCACACTTTTTCACACAATTTTACATTTTGTCGCACACTTTCACACACTATTTCGCACCCCTACCTGCAAGTCGAAGGTCCAGTGTGCGAGTGAGAGTGTGCGAAGGGTGGAGTTGTGTCTGAGGGAGGTGACAGCCAACTGGAACGCCTTATCCCACACCGAGACAGTGTTGGAGTCGATTCGAAGCGTTTGAATCGCGTTGGAGCCTCCCACGGCCAGCAGGATGGGCATGTAGGACTCTATCTGTAGTGAGAGGGTGTGAGAGTATGTGAGAGTGGGCTGGGAGGAGTGTGAGAGGCGTGGGAGAAGTGTGAGAGGTGTGAGAGAGAGAATTGGTGGTTTTTTGGAAATCTAGTTTGAGTGAGAGAGAGAATTTGGGGTTTTTTGGATAGATAATTAATGTGAGAGTGAGTGTGAGAGGGAGTGAGAGTGTGAGAGGCATGTAATAGTGAGTAAGAGTGTGTGAGAGAGTCTTCCAATAGTGAGAGTAGAGTGAGAGAGGTGTGAGAGAGAGTGAGTGAGAATGTGTGAGAGTGGTGTGAGAGTGGTGTGAGAGAGTTAATGTAAGAGAGAGGAGAATATATGTTTTTTTTTAATAGATGGATAGTGTGAGGGTGAGTGAGAGTGAGTGAGAGTGGTGTGAGAGAGAGAGAGAGAGAGAGAGAGAGAGAGAGAGAGAGAGAGAGAGAATATAGGGTTTATTTAGTGTGTGAGAGTGAGTGAGTGAATGTGAGAGAGAGAGAGAGAGAGAGAGAGAGAGAGAGAGAGAGAGAGAGAGAGAGAGAGAGAGAGAGAATATAGGGTTTATTTAGTGTGTGAGAGGTGTGAGAGTGAGTGAGTGAGTGTGAGAGTGAGTGTGAGTGAGAGTGTGTGAGAGAGTCTTCAAATAGTGAGAGTGGAGTGAGAGGCCTGGGAGAAGTGTGAGAGAGAATATATGTTTTTTTTGGATAGATAGATAGTGTGTGTGTGAGAGTGTGTGAGAGTGAGAGAGTGAGTGAGAGGCATTTGAGAGTGAGTGTGAGTGAGAGTGAGTGTGAGAGGTGTGAGAGAGTGTGAGAGAATTAGTGTTCTTATTTATTTAGAGAGAGAGAGAGAGAGGAGAATTTGTTTATTTAATTAGTGAGAGAGAGAGAGAGAGAGAGAGAGAGAGAGAGAGAGAGAGAGAGAGAGAATTTTTTTTTTTTGTGATATTTAATTAGTGTGAGACATAATAATAATAATAAAAATAATAATAATATCTCTATATCACTTTAACTCTCTTTATCTCACTCAATTTTAAAGCTATCTCTCACAAAATTTAGGACAATATACAGAATTTTATAGAGTAAATTTTGGCTATCTCGAATTTTCTTTAACTATTTCTAATTATCTCTAAAAACCACAGACTTCACACACGTTTTTGAGATTGGTAAGTATGAATCTATCTCTATCTCACTTTAACTCTCTTTATCTCTCTCTATTTTAAAGCTACCTCTCTCAAATTTTATCACAATATACAAAATTTTATAGCGGAATTTTTGGCTATCACGAATTTTCTCTTACTATCTCTAATTATCTCTAAAACAGAAATACCTCACATATTTATCATTCACAAGTTTGAATCTCTCTCTTTAACTCTTTCTATCTCACTCAATTTTAAAGCTATCTCTCTCAAATTTTAGCACAATATACAGAATTTTATGGAAAAATTTTTGGCTATCTCAAATTTTGTTTAACTATCTCTAATTATCTCTAAAATGCCCAAATAAACACACTTTTTTAAGATTGAAAAGGTTAAATCTATCTCTATCTCACTTTAACTCTCTCTATCTCACTCAATTTTTAAGCTAACTCTCAAATTTTAGCACAATGTACAGAATTTTATGGCGGAAATTTTGACAATCTTGAATTTTCCCTAAGATGCCTAAAAATACCCCAAAAACACCCAAATTTACTCTCACTTTTCAAATTCGGTAGCTTGAGTCGGGTCAAATGCTTCGACCTCCTGACTATCTCACTCAATTTTAAAGCTATCTCACTCAAATTTTAGGACAATGTACAGAATTTTATGGCGGAAATTTTGGCTATCGGGAATTTTCTCTAACTATCTCTAATTATCTCTAAAATGCCCAAAATTCACTCACACTTTTCAGATTTGGGAGTTTGAGTCGGGTCAAATGCTTCGACCTCCTGACACAGTCCCCGAGACAAATGTTTCGACCTCCTGACTTTAACTCTCTCTATCTCACTCAATTTTAAAGCTATCTCACTCAAATTTTAGGACAATGTACAGAATTTTATGGCGAAAATATTGGCTATCAGGAATTTTCTCTAACTATCTCTAATTATCTCTAAAAACCACAAAATTCACTCACGCTTTTGAGATTCGGAAGTTTGAGTCGGGTCAAATGCTTCGACCTCCTGACACAGTCACCGAGGCAAACAAGGTCACCGACGGACAGGTAGAGCGACGGGTAAAGGAAGGTCAGACTCTGCAGGGGTGAGTTGGCAATACTGCAGAACAGGTCATGGAAGACTGACTTGTGTTGACCTGATATACAGAGTGGTAGTGGTAACCTTTGACCTTTACCTGAAAAATATATACATAGATTATATATATATACATACATAGATATATATACATAGAGGTTAAAATATACATATATATAAATAGAAAGGTTTTACATAGGTATACATATACATATATAAATATATATATATATATATATATATATATATAGATAGATAGAGAGAGAGGTTATACATACATACATATATACATACATACATGCATATATATATATACATAGGTTATACATACATATATACATAGATAAAGATAGAGGTTATACATACATACATATTTAGAGGTTAATACACATACATACATACATATATATATATAGGATATACATATATATACATACATATATATACATAGATATAAAGAGTGGTAGTGGTAACCTTTGACCTGGAAAATACATATATACAGAGGTTATACATATATACATACATATATATATACATAGATAGACAGGTTATACATATATACATACATAGAAATAGAGATTATACATATAAACATAGATATACATACATACATATATATATATAGATAGACAGAGAGGTTATACATACATACATACATAGAAATACATAGGTTATACATACATACATACATATATACATAGATATACATACTGTACATATATACAGGGTGTATCGCGAGGTATATCATTAAATTACACCAGAGATATAAAATATAATTTTGAGTATATTTTGTTGTATAAAGTATGGTGTGTGTGATCTCAGTAAAGTACAATGAATACTGATAAAAACTATTTTAACTTGTGTTGTCAAATGGCGGTGAGCGTCGGAGGGAGTGGAAGCTTAATATGTTTTCGGACCAAAGAAGCCTTATTTATTTCATCTTAATAAATTTTTTTAATGATTGCAATATTTATGTGATGTTCTATAACGTACATTGAATCATATTTTCAATGCAGAGGGATAATACCAGGCCTGTATAAAAAATAGTTGATGAAATATGATTAATATCTTTTGAAGGTTAAGTAAACTCCTCCGACATAATGCAAACCTGCAAGTCTTAGCATTTCCCTACATTTCACGGATTTTCTTCTTATACAGGCCTGGTATTATCCCTCTGCATTGAAAATAAGATTCAATGTACGTTATAGAACATCACATAAATATTGCAATCATGATAAAACTTATTAAGATGAAATAAATAAGGCTTCTTTGGTCCCAAAAACATATTAGGCTTCCACTACCTCCGACGCTCACCGACATTTGACAACACAAGTTAAAATAGTTTTTATCAGTATTCATTGTACTTTACTGAGATCACACTCACCATACTTTATACAACAAAATATAAGCAAAATTATATTTTATATC
>JAWQEG010002373.1:0-115000 GCA_033782935.1 Petrolisthes cinctipes | reverse complement strand
GAGAGGGGAGAAAAGAGAAAAGGAGGAGAGGCGACAGAGAAGGAGAGATGAAGAGAGGAGGAGAGGGAAGAAAAAATAAAATAGGAAAGAAGGAAAGGCGACAGGAAGGAGAGGAGAGGAGAAGAAAAGAGAAGAGGCAACAGGGAAGAAGAGAAGAGGGGAGGAAAGAAGAAAAGATAAAACAGGAAAGGAGAGGAGAGGGGAGGAGAAAAGAAAAGAGAAGATGAGGAGAGGGAAGAAAGGATAAATAGGAAAGGAGAGGAGAAGAGAAAAAGAGGAAAGAGAAGATGAGGAGAGGGAAGAAAAGATGAGGAGAGGGAAGAAAAGAAGAGAAGAAGCGACAGAGAAGGAGAGATCAAGAGAGAAGAGGGGAGAGAGAAGAAAAGATAAAACAGGAAAGAAGGAGAGGAGAGGGGAGAAAAGAGGATGAGAGGGAAGAAAAGATAAAATAGGAAAGGAGAGGGAAGAAAAGAGAAAAGAGAAGAGGATGAGAGGAAGAAAAGATAAAATACGAGAGGAGAGGGAAGAAAGGATAAAATACGAAAAGAAAGGAGAAGAAAAGAGAAAATAGAAAAGGAGGAGATGAGAGGGAAGAAAAGATAAAATAGGAAAGGAGAGGAGAAGAAAAAGAAAGGAGAAGGGGATGAGAAGAAAAGAGAAAAGGAGAGGAGAGGATCATGGAGAAAAGAAAAGATAAAATACGAAAGGAAAGGAGAAGGAGAGGAGAAGAGAAACAAGAAGATGAGTAGAGGCAACAACAAGGTCAATGATGGAGAGTGAAGTAGGTACAAATGAGCAAACAATGAGACGTGAAGGATCAGATAAAGCCAAACTAAAGGGGAGGAAAATAGTGAGAGTTACGGACAATAGATGGCGCTCCGGTGAAACAACAAGCAGGCAAAGGTGGGACAAGGAGTGGGAGAAGAAAGATGAATGGAGGAAGATGATGAAAGGGGAGGGAGAATAGAAGAAGATAATGAAAGGGAAGGAGGGAGGGAGAAGAAGATAAGGAGTGGAAGAAGAAAGAGTGTAGGAGAAATGGAGGAAGGAGGGAGAGTAGGAGGAATGGAGGAAGATAATGAAAGGGAAAGAAGGGAGAGAAGAAAGATGACCGTAGGAGGAATGGAAGAAGATGATGAAAGGAGAGGAGGGAGGGAGGAAGAATATAAGGAGTGGAAGAAGAGGTAAGGAGTAGGAGGAATGGAGGAAGGAGAAGATAAGGAGTGGAAGAAGAGGTAAGGAGTAGGAGGAATGGAGGAAGATGATGAAATGGAAGGAAGGGAGGAGAATGAAGATAAGAGTGGGAAAAGAAAGATGATGAAAGGGAAGGAGGAAGGGAGAAAGAATATAAGGAGTGGGAGAAGAGGTAAGGAGTAGGAGGAATGGAGGAAGATAATGAAAGGGGAGGAAGGGAGGAAGAAGATAAGGAGTGGGAAAAGAAAGATGATGAAAGGGGAAGGAAGGAAGGAAGGAGAAGATAAGGAGTAGGAGGAATGGAGGAAGATGATGAAAGGGAAGGAAGGGAGGAGGAAGAAGATAAGGAGTAGGAGGAATGGAGGAAGATAATGAAAGGGAAAGAAGGAGAAGAAGATAAGGAGTGGGAGAAGAAAGGAGGAATGGAGGAAGATGATAAAAGGGGAGGAGGAAGGGGGAGAAAGAGGATAAGGAGTGGGAGAAGAAAGATGAGAGTAGGAGGAATGGAGGAAGATGATAAAAGGGAAGAAGGAAGGGAGAAAGAAAATAAGGAGTGAAGAAGAGGTAAGGAGTAGGAGGAATGGAGGAAGATGATGAAAGGGGAGGAGGGAGGAGGAAGAAGATAAGGAGTGGGAGAAGAAAGGAGGAATGGAGAAAGATGATGAAAGGGAAGGAGGGAGGAGGGAGAAGATAAGGATAAGGAGGGAAGGAGAGGAATTATTATTATTATTATTATTGTGTGTGGTGGAGAGGGGAGGAGGGTAGGGGTTACGACGAGAGAGAGAGAGAGAGAGAGAGAGAGAGAAGAGAGAGAGAGAGAGAGAGAGAGAGAGAATAGGTGTTGTGGAGGGTTTTGGAGGGACAGAAGACACAAGTGGGGGGGAGGGGGGACAAGAAAACCAGAGGAGAGGAGGGGGGGCACTTGAAAAGGGGGCCTGGGGGGTTGGGGTACACTTGAAGATGGACTGGGGGTGGGGGTGTCACTAGAAAGAGGGGGGACAAAAAAGGTAGGGGGTAACAGCTAAAGAGGGGGACCTGTGGTGGGGGGGGGGTGGACAATTGAAGGGTGGGGGGGGGGTACAGGGATGAGTGGGGTCTGGGGAATGGGGGATACTTGAAGATTGGGGGGGGGGGCCTGGGGGAAGGGGTGTCACTTGAAGGAGGGGTGGGGGCTGGGAGGGTATGACACTTGAAGGGGGATATTTGAGAAGGGGTCGAGGGGGGTTGTGGGGGTGGGGGTGGGGTGGGGGAAGGGGGGGTGGACACTGAGGACATAACTAACTACCTTCAACTGATGTTCAATGAGGCACCCCCGGACCCCCACCCCAATGCACCCCTCTTCCCCCCCCCGCACCCCCAAAGGTAATAACAGGTTGGAGTGGCCAGGCTGAGGAGGAGGAGGAGGAGGAGGAGGAGGAGGAGGAGGAGAGTGAGGGAAGAAGATGAGGAGAAAGTGAGAGAGAGAAGTATAGGAGATGAGGAGGAAAGTGGAGGAAAATATATAAGGTAGGGAGGGAGGTAGGTAGGTAGGTAGTGTAGGTAGGTAGGTAGGTAGATAGATAGATAGATAGATAGATAGATAGATAGATAGATAGATAGATAGATAGATAGATAGATAGATAGATAGATAGATAGATAGATAGATAGATAGATAGATAGATAGGGAGGGAGGGAGGGAGGGAGGGAGGTAGATAGATAGATAGATAGATAGATAGATAGATAGATAGATAGATAGGTAGGTAGGTAGGGAGGGAGGAAGGGAGGGAGATAGATACATAGATAGATAGATAGATAGATAGGTAGGTAGGAGATAGATAGATAGATAGATAGATAGATAGATAGATAGATAGATAGATAGATAGATAGGGAGGGAGATAGATAGATAGATAGATAGATAGATGATAGATAGATAGATAGATAGATAGATAGATAGGAGATAGATAGATAGATAGATAGATAGATAGATAGATAGATAGATAGATAGATAGATAGGGAGGGAGGGGAGGAGGTAGGTAGGTAATGGAGATGTGGAGGGAAGAAGGGAAGGAACAAGACAGAAGAGGAGAAGTGAGGAGAGAAGATAAGAGAAGAATGAGAACGAAGGACAGAGATAAGAGAGGAAGGAGTAGGAGGAGGAGGAGGAGAGAGGAGACAAGATGAAAACGGAGGGGAAGGAGGAGGAGGAGGGGGAGAGGCGAGAGTAAGAAAAGTTTAAGGAGGTCAGAGTGGAGGGAGAGAGAGAAGACATGAAAGACGTGAGAAGGATGAGAGAGAAGAAGGAGAGGAGGAGAGGGGGAGGGTAAAGAGAGGGGAGAGGAGGAGTGTATATATATGAGGGGGAAGTTGGAAGGGGGGGAATGGGAGAGTGGGAAGAGGGGAAGAGGGGAAAGGGAGGGGGGAATGGGAGAGTGGGAAAGGGGGAAGTGGGGGGGAGTGGGAAGAGGGGAAAGGGGGGAGTGTATATGAGGGGGAAGTGGAAGAGGGGAAAGGGGGAGTGTATATGAGGGGGAAGTGGGAAGACGGGAAAGGGAGAGGGGGAGAGGAGGAGTGAATGAGGGGAGGAGAGAGAATGTGAATAGATAAACTCGACTACACTCACATCCACACCCAGCACACACACACACACACACACAATATTAAAAATCAACACCCGACATCAAACCGAACCCGTATACTCGACTCACCGAACCGAACACAAACCCGACTACACCAATATCCACAGAAAGAAAACCCCAACACACACACACACCACACACACACACACGAAACACACATACACACACACACACAAAGAATATAGAAAGCCAGTTCACGAACACACACACACACACACAACACGAACACACGCACACACACAACAGGCGATCGGTATTCAGAGAGCAACAACAACAACAAAAACAATAAACAACAACAAAACCCGACTCGACGACCCGACCGACCGACCGACCGACAAGTTAGTGTGTGTGTGTGTGTGTGTGTGTGCTTAGGGCGGTTCAAAAGACTGGTCGTTTATAATGGTGGCCAATTGTTCTAGCTTCGTGTGTGTGTGTGTGTGTGTGTGTGTGTGTGTGTGTGTGTGTGTGTAAACTGGCTTTCTATCTTTCTTTCTGTGTGTGTGTGTGTGTTTGTGTAAACTGGCTTTCTATCTTTCTTTCTGTGTGTGTGTGTGTGTGTGTGGTGTGTGTGTGTGTGTGTGTGTGTGTGTGTGTGTGTAAACTGGCTTTCTATCTTTCTTTCTGTGTGTGTGTGTGTGTATTATCTCTCTCTCTCTCTCTCCTCTCTCTCTCTCTCTCTCTCTCTCTCTCTCTCTTACCAAGTCAAGAGTCACCCAAGCAGAGAGAGGCCAATACGAGTTTACGAGAGTACAGGGATGGCAAGAATGTAAGCACTGTAATATCCTTAACACACACACACACACACACACACACACAATTAGAGTTTTACGGCACATGCACAACACACAGCACAATTAGTCTTACGCACATGCACACACACAATTTGTCTACGCACACGCCACACATACACAAAAACCGAGTCACACACCACATACACACACGAAACATACTCTCAGGTACACACACACACACACACACACACACACACAAAATCAGAGTCTCATGCACACACACAAAACACACACACACACACGCGGAAACACATCTCAGATACACAAACACACACACACACACACACACACACACACACACACACACACACACAATCCAAGTCTTACACACACACACACCACACACATACCCCGACACAGTAACATGATCATCTTAACAATAATAATCACAGTAAGAATGCCGTGGGGATTACCTTTGAGACCAAGACAAGAAGGAAATATTTACAGCAGAAATCCTCCAACCGTGACTGACACCACCAAACATATATACAGCATTGGTTATAGTGAGTCAGTCCTTTCAACACAACATGATATACCTAATTGCAATAGATACCAGCTGGGTTGTGGTTGTGTTTGTGATGGTGGTGGTGGGTTGGGGTGGGGTGGGTTGGGGGGATGGGGTTGGGTTGGTAGTGAGGGTAACTGAATTTTGGTTGTGGTGGTGGAGTTGTGTGGGGTTGTGATGGGTTGGGGTGGGGTTGGGTTGTGAAGGTGGTGGGTTGGGGTGGGGTTGGTTTGGTAGTGGGTTTAGGCTAGTTAACTGTATTTTGGTTGCGGTGGTGGTGGTGTTGTGGTGGTTGTGGGGTTGTTGTGGTGGTGAGTTGAGTTGGGGTTGGGTTGGTAGTGAGTGTAGGCTAGTTATTATTATTATTATTATTATTATTATTAATATAATTATTAAAATAGTTAACTGTATTTTGGTTGGTCGGGTTGGTAGTGAGTGTAGTTAACTGTATTTTTAACCGTATTTTGGTTGGTGGGGGTTTCGGGTGAGCTAGGGCTGGTAGTGAATGGGGTTTTGGTTGGTGGGGTTGTTTTGGTTGTGGGGTTGTGTTTGTTGTGGGATTGTGTTGGTGGGGTTGTTTTGGTTGTGGGGTTGTGTTTGTTGTGGGATTGTGTTGGTGGGGTTGTTTTGGTTGTGGGGTTGTGTTGGTGGGGTTGTGTTGGTAGTGAGGGTAGACTAGTTAACTTTATTTTGGTTGATGGGTTGTGGTAGGGTGGTGTGGGGTGGGTAGTAAGTGTAGGATAGTTAGCTTATTTTGGTTGATGGGGTTGGGTTGTTGTGGTGTGGTGGTGGTGGTGTGGGGTGGGTAGTAAGGGTAGGATAGTTAGCTTATTTTGGTTGGTGGGGTTGGGGTGGGGTGGGTAGTGAGGGTAGACTAATTAACTTTATTATAGTGGGTGGGGTTGTTAGTGTAGTGTGTGTAGGCTAGTGAGATTATAACTGTATTCCTGAAGGCCATTATAATTATGTAACCTATATAATATTTTACTGTACTTGATTCTCAGAAACACATTAATATCACACACAACAAAACTTGGAGAAATAAATTAATGTTTACTTCTTCTCCTCTCATGAACTTCCATCGGTTACTCATAAAATTTAGAATATTCACGAATTTGTTTTTATAATAATCAAGAATTTTTTTTCATAATAATCACGATTTTTTTTTTTTTTTTTATAATATTCACGAAAAAAAAATAATGTTACAGCACCCAAATACTTAACTGTATAAAGATTCTGTGATCGTGTATGAGAATTGGAGGCTTCTGATTCCTCCTGACTATGCCACGAAACAAGCTCCTTCCTTCCTTATAGGTAATGGTGTTGTTTCGTGGCAAAATTTGAAGGACTCATTTACCTCCAAATCAAATTAAATTAAAGATGTCTTATAATAATCTGCAAATATGATATAGTTAGAAAATTGGAGGTAAATGAGTCCTTCAAATATTGCCACGAAACACCACCACTATATAATAAGGAAGGAGCGTGTTTCGTGGCACAGTCAGGAGGAATCAGAAGCCTCCAATTCCCATGCATACACGATCACACGGTCCTTAAGAAAAAAAAAAAAAAAAAAAAAAAAATGGCCACGAATATTCAGCTGATATATTCATTTTTTTTTTTTTTTTTTTTTTTTATCGGTCTTACGTGCTATCTCTTGTCTTAATGAGCTGGCCAAGAGATTTATTTTCGCGATATTCTGAGATTTATTTTTCGCGATAAAAAGATATATATTTATTTTCGCAGGATTTTGATATTTTTTTTCGCGATGTATTACTATTTATTTTCGCGAAATGTTTATATTTATTTTCGCGATAATTTGCTATATATACAGTTATGAGATTTATGTTTCATTTTTATTTTTTATTTTATTTATGCATTTATTTATTTTTTTTTTTATTCATTCGTTGTTAAATATTTTCGTGATATTTTGGCGAAGGAGAAGGAAGAACGATATACCCCCCTTCCCCCCCCCCCCAATACCCCACTCCCCCCACCCCCCCTCAAGCCTTCCCCCCACATACATACATACATACATACAAACATCCAGTCCCCGGTGCTCCCCAGACTAATGATGTTAAGGATGACAGCTTTATTGCCCTCGCTGCGATTATCGACCCTAAGTGTTTGAAAATATGTTTGTGTGTGTCGAAGGTGTAGTTTGATAGAGGGTTAAGATGTGTGTGTGTGTGTGTGTGTGTGTGTGTGTGTGTGTGTAGTTAGATAGAGGGTTAAGATGTATGTGTGTGTGTGTGTGTGTGTGTGTGTGTGTGTGTGTGTGTGTGTGTGTGTGTGTGTGTAGTTAGATAGAGGGTTAAGATGTGTGTGTGTGTGTGTGTGTGTGTGTGTGTGTGTGTGTGTGTGTGTGTGTGTGTGTGTGTGTGTGTGTGTCGAAGGTGTAGTTTGATAGAGGGTTAAGATGTGTGTGTGTGTGTGTGTGTGTGTGTGTGTGTGTGTGTGTGTGTGTGTGTGTGTGTGTGTGTGTGTGTAGTTAGATAGAGGGTTAAGGTGTGTGTGTGTGTGTAGTTTGATAGAGGGTTAAGATGTGTGTGTATGTGTGTGTGTGTGTGTGTGTGTGTGTGTGTGTGTGTGTGTGTGTGTGTGTGTGTGTGTGTGTGTGTGTGTGTGTGTGTGTGTGTGTAGTTAGATAGAGGGTTAAGGTGTGTGTGTGTGTGTAGTTTGATAGAGGGTTAAGATGTGTGTGTATGTGTGTGTGTGTGTGTGTGTGTGTGTGTGTGTGTGTGTGTGTGTGTGTGTGTGTAGTTAGATAGAGGGTTAAGGTGTTTGTGTGTGTGGGAGGTGCAGAGTAAAGGAGTTGTTGTTGTTGTTATTGTTGTTTTGAATGTGTGTGTGTGTGTGTGTGTGTGTGTGTGTGTGTGTGTGTGTGTGTGTGTGTGTGTGTGTGTGTGTGTGTGTGAACGTCGGAGGTGTAGTAAGATAGAGGGTTAGGAGTTATTTTTGTGTGTGTGTGTGTTGTGCAGAAGTTTTCGATCACCGTATTTTCTATGGTGACTGTACACACACAAATCCCTGAACATTGATTTCAACACACACACACAAATCCCTACACATTGATTTCAACACACACACACACACACACACACACACACACACACACACACCTGTTTAGGCAATTTCTGTGGCATACTTCCTTCATCATCTATCTTACAAACTTCATTATTACTATTATCATTATTATTAATTATTATTATTATTACAGTGTTGGTAAATCTGGAGCAAATTATTTCTCCAAACTAGTCTAGGCAACAGGAAGACACCAATATTTCTGTTCATTCTGGCCATGTTTCCTGACATACTTTGGAGGAATCAAGGCACTCAGATGTATGTACCAAAACTTATGACCCCTTTAAACTTACATACACATTGACTGTACTTGTGTTTCCTACATACATACATACAAACATACATACATACATACATACAAACATACATACATACATACATACATACAGCTGCGTACACATAAAACAGACACACTTCAAACACAGAATAGGACGCGTCGCCTCTATACACACACACACACACACACACACACACACACACACACACAACAACAACAACAACAACAACATCTCATCCTACCTATCCACCCTATACTCAATGAGGGGCCCCATTTTAGGTGGGTGTGTGTGTGTGTTTTCATATGTCAGCTTCTGTAAAATTCGTCCTTTCATTCCTTGTATACTTTTCTGTGTGTCTCTCCTTATTCTTACATTGCAAACACGTTCAATGCCTTTCACTTCTGTGCTTGCCTACCTGACTACCTGCCTGCTTTCATGCCTGCCTGCCTATCTACCTCTCTGTATGTCTGTCTATATACTTGTCTCTCTGCCTGCTGTCCTCCCTACCTTCCTATCTACCTATTTACCAGCCTATCTACCTACCTACCTACCTACCTATCTACCAGCCTGCCTACCTATCTACCTACCTACCTATCTATCTTCCAGCCTGCCTACCTATCTACCTGTCTACCTATCTATCTACCTACCTACCTATCTACCTACCTACCTTACCTACCAACCTACCTGCCTACCTATCTTCCAACCTACCTACCTATCTACCTACCAATCTATCTACCTACCTACCTATCTGCCTACCTTACCAACCAACCTACCTATCTATCTTCCAGCCTACCTACCTTACCTACCTACCTGCCTACCTGCCTGCCTACCTACCGGCCTACCTACCTATCTACCTACCTACCAATCTACCTATCTACCTACCTACCTATCTGCCAACCTACCTACCTATCTACCTATCTACCTTATCTACCTACCTACCTACCTTACCTACCTACCTACCTACCTACCTGCCTGCCTGCCTGCCTACCCTCAGGTGCTGTGGTGACTCCCCCAAACAATTGAGAATGCAAATACACCCGATGCACCTTAATGCCAATGCAAATAGCGTCGTTATGAAAAGTATATAATGAGGCGAGTTTACGGTGGTGGCGCCCTGACCTGAGGCAAAGAAGAGAGGGGGGGGGTGGAGGAAGGGGGGAGAGGAATGATAGGTGGGGGGGAGGGGGGAGAGGAGTGATAGGAGGGGGGGAGGGGGGAAAGGAATGATTGGAGGGGGGGAGGGCAAAGAGTAGAGGAAGGGGGGAAGAGGAGGGGAAGGGAGAAGAGGAGGGGAAGGGGGGAAGAGGAGGGGAAGGGAGGGGAAGGGGGGAAGAGGAGGGGAAGGGAGAAAAAGAGGAAGAAGGGGAAGTGGGAGAGGTAAGAGATGGCAGGAGGTGAGGAGGGGAGTGGGAGAGGTAATAGAAGGCAGGGGAAAGAGTAGGGGGAGGTGGAAGAAAAGGGGAAGAGAGAAGAGGGGGAAGAAGGGGGAGTGGGAGAGGTAAGAGATAGCAGGGGGTGAGGAGGGGAGTGGGAGAGGTAATAGAAGGCAGGGGAAAGTGTAGGGGAAGAAGGGGGAGTAGGAGAAGTAAGAGGGTGAGGAGGGGAATGGGTAGAAAGGACGGGAATAGGGAACAGGGGAGGGAGATTGAGGGAGGAGAGGGAAGGGTTGTGGGTGAGGATGGGAATGGGAGGGGTGAAAAGTGGGTGAGGGGGGGGGGAGAGAGGAAGAGGTAAGAGTGAGTGAAAGGAGGTCGGGAAAGAGGTGGCAACTATATATGAACTGAAGGTAGGAGAGTAACACACACACACACACACACACACACACACACACACACACACAGCCAAGAAGACAAGTACAAACACAAAACACAGGGTAAAAAAACAATGACACACACACACACACACACACACACACACACACACACACACAGCCAAGGAGACAAGTACAAACACAAAAGACAGGGTTAAAACACACACACACACACACACACACACACACACACACACACCATGGCAAAAAAAAAATAATAACAATAATAAAGTATGATGTCTGAACGTACAACCACAACAAATAATAACAAGACATTCACACCCAGACCACAACAACAACAACACCACCACCAACACATACCACATAATATTATACCATTAACCTCTTTGACACCATCATGTATAATAACTTTAATACGGTCGGGTACAAAAGTTTTTCTGGTTACGTGAGAAAAAAAAATACAGATAGGTTTACATACAAAAGATAAAAAGTGTTGGAAAAATACAGTCGGGTACAAAAGTTCTTCTGGTTACGTGAGAAAAATAAAATAAAGTCAGGTTTACATACAAAAGTTTTAAAGAAAGATAAAGAGTGTTGGAAAAATACAGTCAGGTACATACATAGGCTACAAGAGTTTTAAAGAAGGATAAAGAGTGATAGAAAAATACAGTCGAGTACCTACAAGAGTTTTAACGAAGTATAAAGAGTGTTAGAATATTACAAGAGTTTCAAGAAGGATAGAGAGTGTTAGAATTTGTTGATAAGTTACATACAAGAGAGGGATAGAATTATATAGTTGATAATTATGTTGATTTGTTGATTGGTGGAATTAGATTAGAATTAGTTGTGGCATTATTGTTTGTTTGTGTGTGTGTGTGGTTTCAAAATTGTGTGTATATATTTATATTTTTTTTACTCCCTTAATTTGGAGAAACCTGTGTTGCAGAGAGAGAGAGAGAGAGAGTTACAAGGAGTTACAAGGAAAGGAAGTACCCTAGGGGACCTTACGATCCATACAAAGAGGGTACCTGTGGGTTTAGTTGCGCAAGTAGGCGACCATCCTCGAATGTGTTATGTGAAACCATCAAGGAACACTCGCACAACGGCTTAAACACCTAGACGGTGATTTAAGGCTTTGTCTAATCTGGACTTGAACTGATCCACAGAGTTGCTGTTGACTACATCAGCAGGAAGCGCGTTCCAAGTACCGCAGATGCTATATGTAAAGAACTTACCACACAGATCACGGTTGTATCGCTTCAGTTCAAGTTTGTAGCCATGATTCCTGGTTGTGCCCTCACTGAGTTGGAAAATGTCCCTGTAGTCTACATTGTCAAAGCCTCGTAGTATTTTAAACACTTCGATAAGCTGACCACGCAGTCTCCGGGTTTCCAAAGAGAACAGGTCGAGTTCTACCAACCGATCTTTATAGCTCTTGTGTCTAAGAGAGGGTATAAGTTTGGTTGCCCTGGCTTGCACTCGTTCCAATCTCGCGATATCCTTCCGGTAAGAAGGACTCCAAAACTGTACTGCATACTCCAGGTGCGGTCGGACAAGGGAATTGTACAGACAAAGTACTATCTCCTTGTTCCGGTATCCAAACTGTCGCTTTATGTACCCTAACATCCTTTGGGCTTTCTTCTCAGCCTCAATACACTGCTTTGAGAACTTGAGGTCGCTGGTGATAGTTACACCCAAGTCTTTCTCAGTATCAGTGCTTACGAGAGCATTGCCCTTAAGGTTATACTCTGTTCGGGGGTTTCTGTGGCCTATATGCATAACTTTGCATTTGTTCACGTTAAATGGCATTTGCCACGTGTCAGACCACTCCCCGATCTTCCTAAGATCTTCTTGTAAGCGGGTAGTATTTCCTTCTTTCGCGACATTCATACCAAGCTTAGTATCATCGGCGAATTTGGAAATCTTGGCAACCATGTCACCATCCACGTCATTAACATAGATGATAAATAGTAGTGGTCCCAGAACAGAACCTTGGGGAACACCGCTAGTAACGGGCACCCACTCTGAAGCCTGTCCATTCACTACCACCCGCTGCCGTCTGTCACTTAGCCAGTTCTCTATCCAATTTGCCACATTTCCGTCTATGCCCAGTGCACGCACTTTCCGAAGGAGACGGCGGTGGGGTACCTTATCAAAGGCTTTCTGAAAGTCTAAGTAGACAACATCGACCGCTTTATCCCGATCATGCTCACTGAAAACAAAATGGAAGAATTCCACCAGATTTGTGAGGCATGACCGGTGCTGCCGGAACCCATGCTGGGAACCCCTCAGTAGCAAATTTGATTCTAAGTGTGCCGTTATTTTGTCCACCATGATGCTCTCCATGAGTTTACAGACTATCGAGGTTAAACTGATGGGTCTGTAGTTTGACGGTTGGCTAGCATCTCCCTTCTTGAAGATAGGAGTCACCTCTGCCTCACGCCAGTCTCTAGGAACGCATCCAGTCTGGATTACCATGTTGAAGACCATGCACAGGTGCCGTGATACTTCACCATGCACTTCTTTCAACACTCTAGGTAAGAACCCATCCGGACCGGGGGACTTGTTTGCTTTTAATTCAATTATTTTTCTCTCAATTTCTTCTTGGGTGAAGACCATTGACTCCAACTTCTCACTGAAGGAGTCCAAAGGTTCGGGAATGGGACCACTCTCCTCAGAGAACACTGAAGAGAAATACTCATTTAAGAGGTTAGCATTTTCTGCATCAGAGTGCATCAATGCTCCATCCTCATTCACCAAGGGACCGATCCTGCGTCGGATTGGTTTACGGCCATTCACATAACTGAAAAACTCCTTGGGGTTCTCTTTGCAGAGTCTAGCCACACGGACCTCCTCAGCACGCTTAGCCGCCCTTATTTTGGACTTCACATTTCGATTCAGTCTTCTATGACCGTCAAAGTCCCCAGATGTCTTCGCTCGACGATACGCAGTTCTCCTCTCCCTCAGTAGGTTACGGATTTCCCGATTAAACCACTTAGGTTGAATTAACTTCTGACCTGTTCCCTTCAGAGGAATAAAGCGCGACTGAAGTTCCATGAAGGAAGACAAGAATGACCTCCACAGATCATCAGCACTCTCTCCCTCTTCTAGTTCCATTTCAGCAACGCTTTCACGAAGACCTGCAAAGTTCGCTCTCCCCATGTCTAATTTTCTATGCACCGGGGTCACGGACTCCATATTAGGGACCTTAACTGAAAATCTTATAAGCTTGTGGTCGCTTCCACCTATTTCTTCGTTTACAGAGAGGTCTTGAATGATGTCATCCTCGGAGGTGAGGACCAAGTCGAGTATGTTAGCACCTCTTGTTGGCTCCCTTACCCATTGAGTGAGGAATTCATCATTTACAAACTCCAAGAGTGGTGTGTTCTCGGCAGAGGGCTCTCTGGTTTCCCAGTCAACATGTGTGTTGAAGTCCCCCATAAGGATGCACACCCTGCCGTCCACTATTTCACCCAGCAACTGGTATAGGTCCCTGTCCATCTCATTGAGTTGTCCAGGGGGTCTATAAAGCAGCAGGGTTCTGTATTTTGCAGTGCCTATTTCTAGGTCAACTCCAAGGAGCTCGTGGTTCGATGTGATGTTGCAGGTCATCGATTTGATGGAGTTCTTTACATACAACAGCACACCACCACCCCCTCTGTCCTCTCTATCTTTGTGGAAGAGTTGGTAGCCTGGAATCACGAATTCCCCTTCAAGATCTCTGTCTGAGGTTCTCAACCATGACTCCGTTATGGCCACCATCTCGGGTTCCTCTGTCGCAACGAGGGCCCGCAGTTCCAAATACTTGTTTCGGATGGACCTGGCGTTGAACAATAGAACCTTCAGGGAACCCCCAACTGCAGGGCTCCCTATACTCCTCCGTTTCCCGGTTTGGACATTGTCTTGGTAGTGCTGGGGATATCCTTCTTCAGGATCTCAGCGAATGTCTTCTCTGGGGTCACTCTAGCATAGCGACGAGGGCTCTCCTCCACGCTCGGTCGAGTGCTCCTGAGACATCGTCGGACGGCGTCTTCCATTAATTTGGAAAGCACTTCTTTCCCCTTTAGGGAGAGATGTGTACCATCCCTCTGGTAGAGGTCGTCTCTACCAAAGAGTGAGGTGTAGGGATCCACAAAGAACACCCCCTCGGCAGTACACAAATCAGCCAGGCGCTGATTTACTGCAATGTTCTTTGACAGAGCAGTCCCTAAAGGGCCTCTCCTTGGGAGCATGCCAACAACTACCCTTCTGCGGGTTTTTAACCCACAGTCATCTACTGCACCGAGCACATCCGAGAGGACTCCTTCGGTCATGCCTACTCTACCATTTCTCAGGTAGATGTCATTACCACTCACCATGAGTGCAATGACAGCAGATCTGGACGTTTGGATCCTCTCAGCTTCCTTTCGGAGGTCAGCATTGCCATAACCTGGCAAACAATTCACCTTCACAGAAGTGTGAAGGCGATCTGCCATTAGGGGTTGCAGCCCTCGTGCCTGGGAATCACCTACAATGTGTATATCCACAGGCCTCTCCTTGGTAGGAGCACGAGATGCCTTGTGAGGAACCCGAGAGTGTTTTGAATTCCTGCCGGGCTCGTCACTTCCTCCAGGTTGCTTCTTCTTCGTCTTCTTTACCTTCTTCATTTTCTTTTCCTTCTTATTTGATTCCTCACTTTCCTCTAATCCCTCCTCAACTGTCTTGGGTTTTTCTCCCTTCTCCATATTCTCCTCCTCTTTTCCATCACACTTTTCTGCAGTCTCTTTTCCTTCTGCAGTCTCTTTTCCTTCTTCATTGTTGTTGTTCTTCTTGTTGTTGTTCTTCTTCTTCTTTTTGTTCTTCTTCTTCTTGGTCTTTACCGCCGTGGTGGAGCTCTCAGGTGAAGAAGCTCCTTGGACTGCCTTGTCTCTCACATGGCAGTCACACCTCTGTGAGTCCATCCGGAGAACTTCCTCCTTTAGGGAGTTGTTCTCCTTCGTGAGCAGTGAGATGTGCTTCATCAACCTCTCCTCGAGTTTGCAAAAGTCGCAGACACTCGAGGAGTCTAGGTCGCTCGCACTCCTCCCGCTGAAGTCCTCACACCAGCGGTACACCTTGCATGTAGTACATGTAAATTTTCTTGCTGATGGACCAGTCATCTCGCTCTAATTCAATTCAATTTAGGACCAATAATACAAAAGAAAGGGTAATGTGATTTGGTCTCGCATAAGTCTCATCCGCCTACTTCTAGAAGGTTTTCGGTCGTTCGGCCAACAGAAACCTTATGAGCCAAGCACACCAACCCTAAGGTCTCCCCTGGGCCGGACGGCCCCAATCGTGCCGCAGCTCCCAACTGAGCAGCACAAGAGTCCTAAGTAAATGGGACTCTGATTTTTCGACAGGGGTGCTTGAAGTGTAACCGTCGTCCTACTAATCCCTACTAATCCTCCATCCGCGGCCAAACTTAAAGCAAATAGTAAAACTAAATGTCCACGACTTAATCCGAGATCTTTTACTGGCCTGGCAGCCAGCGAGGCACGAAAGCTCTCTCACCAAAGAGCAGTCGAGCCTTTAGGCACCTAAGAACGGTCACAGGGAGCTGGTCAGGCTTATTAATCTAAGAGAATACCTACGGGGGTCCTGAGGCATCTCCATTACTCGCGCCTGAGATCCCTTCAATCTCAGCCCTTTCGAAACCTGTGAGCGTTAAAAGGCGTTGTTTTAGGAGGTTCCAAAGCCTCCCTTCTCACACGGCATAAGGTAGCTGGTGAGGTCCTTAACAATAAAAACTTATATCGAAAGTGATGAAGATGTTTTTTTTTTTTTTTTTTTTTTTTTTTTTTTTTTTTTTTTTTTTTTTTTTTTTTTTTTTTTTTTTTTTTTTTGTTAGGACAGTTGAAGAGCAGTTGTGAAACTTAATATTAACATGAAGATTTGACAACTCTTAGTCAGGATCCTAATAACGCTACCTTTCTGGCACGGGTAACCCAACTGGACTAAATGTCCCCCAGCATAGCTAGCAAAATTCAAACAGATCACACAAGCTCTCTCACCGACGGCAAGGTGGTTGTCTCGAGAGAGAGAGAGAGAGAGAGAGAGAGAGAGAGAGAGAGAGAGAATTAATATATGTGAGTTGACGGTGGTATAATGAGAGAGAGAGAGAGAGAGAGAGAGAGAGAGAGAGAGAGAGAGAGAGAGAGAGAGAGGCTAAGGCTGACACTCCACTAGACCATCCCCTAAGTTCTCCTATCAAGTGTTAGTGAGAGATATAGACACCCTACTCTCACACTGATAACACCACTACACACACACTTATATATTCTCTCTCTCTCTCTCTCTTCTCTCTCTCTCTCTCTCTCTCTCTCTGATAATACCACCACACACACACTTATATTCTCTCTCTCTCTCTCTCTCTCTCTCTCTCTCTCTCTCTCTCTCTCTCACAGATACTGATAACACCACCACACACTTACACATATTAATTTTTTTTTCTCTCTCTCTCTCTCTCTCTCTCTCTCTCTCTCTCTCTCTCTCTCTCTCTCTCTTACACCTTCACCATAATATATTTTCACTGTGATACTCTCCCCTTCCCTCTCACACTTTCTCTCTTTCACTCTCATAGGAATTCAATTTTTTAATATTTGATTTTATCGGTTAAAGGGATTTTCCGTGTGATCTTGTGTGTGTGTGTGTGTGTGTGTGTGTGTGTGTGTGTGTGTGTGTGTGTGTGAGAGAGGGAGGAGGAGGCAGTAGCAGATAGGATGTCAAGATGGATATAGAAGGATGGAGGAAGACAAAATGATAGGATTGAAGAAGGAAGGTAAGAAGGATGACAGGAGGAGGAGGAGGAAGGATAATAGAAGCTAAGAAGGCAGGAAGGATGGTAGGAGGAGGATGTAGGAAGGCAGGAAGGATGACAGAAGGCAGGAAGGAAGGATAGTAAAAACTAGAAAGGACTGGAGAAGGATGGCAGGAAGGATGGTAGAAGCTAGGAAGGAAGACAGGAAGGATGGTAGAAGCTAGGAAGGAAGGCAGGAAGGATGACAGAAGGAAGGAAGGATGAAAGGAGGATCAGGAAGGATGGTAGGATGAGGATGAGGAAGGAAGGCAGGAAGGATGACAGGAGGAGGAAGGGAGTACACACACCACAATGCATATGTCTGTCCTCATCACTGCCACTGACCTGTGTACTGTACCACACACACACACACACACACAGCCCACCAGCGGAGTGAAGGTTGTGAGGAGGGAGGGGGGGAAGAAGAAGAGGGTGGTGGTGGTGTAATAATAATAATGATAATAATAATAATAATAATAATAATAATAATAATAATAATAATAATAATAATAATAATAATAATAATACACGTAATAATAATAATAATAATAATAATACACGTAATAATAATAATAATAATAATAATACACGTAATAATAATAATAATAATACAAATAATAACAATAATAATAATATCTCTCTCTCTCTCTCTCTCTCTCTCTCTCTCTCTCTCTCTCTCTCTCTCTCTCTCTCTCTCTCTCTCTCTCTCTCTCTCTCTCTCTCTCTCTCTCTCTCTCTCTCACACACACACACACACACACACACACTACAGCAGCCCACCATGCAGCGTAGTTAGGGAGGGTGTGTGGGTGTGAGGTAAGAAGGTGGGGTGGTGGGTGGTCAGTGAGGTAGTACAGTAAGGGTCGTATGCAAGAATATCCATGGTATTGACGATGGTGTAGTACCGATATGATGATGACTACATATCCAAACAAAATAGACATCGCAGTAGATAATTATTCACTATTATAACCATTTACTACTACTACTACTACTACTACTATTATTATCATTATTATTATTACTCAAAACACCACTACCACCACTACCACCACCCATCCTACCACTATCACTCCTACAACTACCACCATCATCACCACCACCATTCCACCACCACCATCACTCCACCACCATCAATACTACTACCACCATTACCACCACCACCACCACAACCACTCCTACAACTACCACCACCACCACCACCAACACCATTACTCCTACAACTACCACCACAACAACCACCACCACCACCACCACCACCACCATCACTCCTTCCTCCTCCTCCTCCACCACCACCACCAACACCACCACCATCATCCTTCTCCTCCTCCACCACCACCACCCACAACCACTCCTACAACTACCACCACCACCACCACCAACACCATTACTCCTACAACTACCATCACAACAACCACCAACACCACCATCACTCTTTCCTCCACCACAACCACCACCACCAGTACTCCTTCCACCAACACCACCACTTCATCATCACCACTTCACCACCACCATCACCACCACCACCACCACCACCACAACTCCTACAAACTACCACCACTACCAGCACCACCACTCCACCATCAGTACTCCTTCCACCACCACAACCACCACCACCATCACTCCACAACCACCACCACTCCACAACCACCACCACAACCACCACCACTCCTACAACTACCACCACCACCAACACCACCACCATCACAACCACTACCACCACCATCACTCCTTCCTCCACCACCACCACCACCACCATCACCACCACCACTACCATCACTCCACCACCACCACCACCCACAGCAATTAATCTCAGAAGGTGCGTGCGGTTTTCACAAATATTTGCCTTTTGATGGTGAAGCATGGCAGGTTGGGGAGGGGAGGAAGGGCAGGGTTGAGTTAGGGCAGTTAAAAGCCAGTGAGGGGAGGAATAGGGAGGGATGGTAAGGTGTAGGGAGGGATGGGGAGGAGTAGGGAGGAATGGGTAGGAGTAGGGAGGGATAGGGAGGAGTAGGGAGGGATGTGAAGGTGTGGGGATGGATGGTAAGGTTTGGATAGGAGTAGGAAGGGATGGGGAGGAGTAGGGAGGGATGGTAAGGTGTGGGGTAGAGTAGGGAGGGATGGTAAGGTGTGGGGAGGGACGGGTAGGAGAATGGAGGTTTGGGTAAGAGTAGGGAGGGATATGGAGGTGTGGGGAGGGATGTGAAGGTGTGGGAAGGAATGGTAAGGTGTGGGTAGGAGTATGGAGGGATGGGGAGGAGTAGGGAGGTATGGTAAGGTGTAGGGAGGAGTAGGGAGGGATGGTAGGGTGTTGGGAGGAGTAGGGAGGGATAGTAACTAGTAGGGAGGGAGGGAGAAGAGAGAAAAATAGGGAATTAATATGTAACGTAGGTAAAGAGTGACTGAAGATGAGAGAAGGTGAAGGAAGGAAGTAGATGGAAATACGTAAAGAAATAGAAGAAGGAGGAACAGGAGGAGGAGAAGAAGATTTAAGGAGAGAGTGAGATTTAGAGGAGGAGGAAGTAGATTTCAAGGAGGGGAAGAGCAGGAAGGCATAGATCTGATGTGTGTGTGAGAGAGAGAGAGAGAGAGAGAGAGAGAGAGAGAGAGAGAGAGAGAGAGAGAGAGAGAGGACTGGGGAGAGTCAATAATTATATATCAAGGGAAATATAGGTAGCAAGGAGGCGAGACGGTAATGTGTGGTATTGTTGAGTCTAGTGAGGCAAGAAGTGTGGTTTTATGGTTAAGGGAAGGAGGGAGGGAGGGAGCCAGTCACTGGTTTACGAGACCAACTATAGGTTATATAGTTTGTCCCTCACTACTACCCCTGTCTGTTGCTGCCCTGTTGTCCCTCACTACCCCTGTCATGCTCCTGTTGTTGTTGTTATTGCCCTGGTCATTATAGGTACAGGTACAGTGTTGGGTTATGCTAGGAAACAGGACCAGATGAACAATAATAATAATGGTGGCCTGTAGTTGTTGTTGTTTGAAATAGTTTGAAGAGGAATCAGTTGTTTCAGATTTACCACCAACACTGTACTAACCCATAGCTTATGTTCTGGAGTATCTGAGTATATGTGGTTAGGATGGTTATAGAGTGTTACTTGAGGTATAGGTTGACAAGGTATGTAGATAGAGGGAAGCAGGGAGAGAAGATGTGTATGTGTGTGTGTGTGTGTGTGTGTGTAGAGGAGAGATGAAACGAGGGAAGAAGGGGAGGGACAGGCAGATAAGGCAAAGACGAGAGAACAGAGAGTAGATGAAAGGCATGGAAGAGAGAGAGAGAGAGAGAGAGAGAGAGAGAGAGAGAGAGAGAGAGAGAGAGAGGCCTGTGTAGGTAATCAGACCAGTTGCTCAGTAGTGTACCCACAAAAAATAACACTCCATCAGTCTCTCTCTCTCTCTCTCTCTCTCTCTCTCTCTCTCTCTCTCTCTCTCTCCTGACATCTCACTTCCCCTCTCCCCTCCGTGGCTCTCCTCCCTACCCACATCATCCACAAGTATTACCCCATAACTGTCTCCCTGCCTGTCACTGCTCTCTCGTTAATCCCTCATCCCTTTACTTTCACGTTCTTTCCTTCACTCCTCCTACTATCAAACCCACTCCCTCCCTCCCATCCTCCTCATATCATCCCTTTACCCTCACGTTCTTCCTTCACTCCCTCATTCTTCCTACCATCAAACCCACTCCCTCACTCCCTCCCTCCTCATCCATTTACCCTCACGTTCTTTCCTTCACTACCCCACTCCTCCTACCATCAAACCCACTCCCTCCCTTCCTCCTCATCTCATCCCTTTACCCTCACGTTCTTTCCTTCACTCCCTCACTCCTCCTACCATTAAACCCACTCCCTCCCTCCCTCCCTTCCTCCTCATCTCATCCCTTTACCCTCACATTCTTTCCCTCACTCTCTCATTTCTCCGACCATCAAACCCACTCCCTCACTCCCTCCCTCATTTCATACCTTTACCCCCACGTTCTTTCCTTCACTCCCTCACTCCACCTACCATCAAACCCACTCCTTCCCTCCTTTCCTCCTCATTTCATCCCTATAGCTGCACTCTCTGTTGCTTATCTCTCTATGTTTTGACTCTGAGAATCAATTTGGTCACTGACATACTTGTAAAATGCCAATGTGTTTATTAATACTTTGGAGTGCGCATATTGTCATTTTCAAGTTTCAAGCGCAGATTTATGCATGAAAACTTGTACATGTGAGCGCAAATTTCAGTGAACGAGTGTACAGTTTCGGACACATGAAACAGATACATTTCAAGCCCCTTATCCAGCATAGAATAGGACCCGACTCTACTGTATACACCCAAAATCTCATCCTACCCTATAATATGTTCAATGAGAGGCCCAGTTTCTGGTGTGTCTTGTTTCATATGTCCACAACTGTACACTCGTAATCCAAAATATGTATCCAGGCTTGTTTCGAATAGCCTGATCGAGTATTAAGCGAGCTCAAGCAAATATGAAACAGGATAAGTGTTGTAATTGGTTCATTAGTATGTCAAATGATTCGAAATTTCAACAAGACCTGGATACAAATATGGAACAGGATAAGCATTGTAATTGGTTCACTAGTTAGTATGTCAAATGATTCGAAACTTCAACAAGACCTGGATACAAATTTTGGACTGCGAGTGTGTACCGTTGGCCCAGGAATAATTCTTACACAGGCTATATATATGGAAAGAGAGATAATTATTCTGAAAGTAAAGCAATGAATAGTCTACCAAGTGACTCAGTGATTACCAAACAACAAACAAAACAAATAATAATGTATTGTAGTTACGTGGCCTTACATTATCTATATGCTGTCTGTAAACCCACGAAAACAACAACAACAGCGTGTGTATGAATTCTTGTGGCCAATAGAAAATCAGTAAATAATATATATTCCTACAAAGGTACAGTCACGAGCACTAATAAGTATACAGGTTTGGTTGAAGCTTTGAACAGTCCACCAATTCACCAACGAAGTAAACCAATGGAGATGTTATTGTGCATTTATTTACTATCTCTAGGTATTCGAAGCACACCTGGATACTTATTAGTGCTCGTGTCTGTAAGTGACTGATAATGATGATCGTGAGAAGAAGAGTACAAGCTTGATCTAAGTTTGTGAAGCAGCCAGTGCCCTAACCTGTATACAGTAACCTTTACATTCCCTCCCTCACTCCTTGCCCACCCACAGAGAGAAAATTGAGCTACATGTCAGAGATGGGCGTGGATTTTGTGTGTAAGAGAGAGAGAGAGAGAGAGAGAGAGAGAGAGAGAGAGAGAGAGAGAGAGAGAGAGAGAGAGAGAGAAGTCAAGAGATGGGCGTGGATTTTGAGAGAGAGAGAGAGAGAGAGAGAGAGAGAGAGAGAGAGAGAGAGAGAGAGAGAGAGAGAGAGAGAGAGAGAGAGAGAGAGAGACTGACTAATGGAGTGTTATTCTTGTGGTGTGGTGTAGTATGACAGGTGTTGTTTAACAGATGTGAAGTAACAGGTATGGAAGGGGGAGGAGGGGTGGCGTGGTGTAGCAGGTTTAGTACTGACAGGTGTGGAGGTGCAAGTGAAAGGTGAGTGTAGAAAATGGGAGGGAGGGAGAGGGGGGAGTGAAGAGTGAATGAGAGGTGAGGGAGGAAAAGATGGAGTGAAAAGTGAACGAAAGATGAGGGAGGGAGAAGGAAGAATGAAGAGTGAATGAGGGGTGAGGGAGGGAGAGGTGAGGGAGTGAGGGTGAACGAAAGGTGAGGGAGGGAGGAATGAAGAGTGAACGAGAGGTGAGGAAGGGAGGAAGATATGGAGGAGTGAAGATTAAGCAAAGACGAGCGTGGGGAGTGATGTGATGTGATGTGTATGTGTGTGTGTAAGGGTTGAATGGTGAGGTGTCGAGTGAGTGAGTGAAGAAGGAAGGCAGTAGTGACGATACAGAAAGTTGGTAGAGAAATGAGGAAGGGAAAACATGAGGAGGAGGAGAAGGAAGAGGAGAATGAGAAGGACGAGAAGGAGGAGGAAACTAAACAACAGCAGAGAGAAAGGATAGAATAGGGAGAAGGATTAAGATTAGAATTAGCAGGAGGAAAATAAAGGAGTGAAAATGAAGAGAATGGAGATAAAAGAGAGCTCAGAAAGACAGGTGGGAAGCAGGAGAAAGAAGCAAGTTGGGCAGAATATAATAAGAAGAGAGAGTTGGAAAGGATGACACCTAAGTAAAGAAAGAGAAGAATATAAGTGTCAGGGGCAACTCAAGCTGGTGACAGGAGGGGAAGACGAGGAGGGAGAGGGAGAGGAGGAGGTAGAGGGGAGAAGGGAGAGGGGAAGAGGAGGGAGAGGGAAAGAGGTAGTGGGGAAGAAAAGGAGAGGAGGGAGAAGAGGTAGTGGTGAAGAGGAGGAGGGAGAAGGGAAGAGGAGGGAGAGGGGAAGAGAAGGGAGAAGAGGAGTGAGAGGTGAGGGAGAAGGAGAGAAGAGGCAAAGAGGACGAATCATTAATTACCCACAGAGCAACACACACCCATAACAACAACAACAACAACAACAGTGGAAAACAATTAAAGGCATTATACTGTACTAAAAAAAGGGGGAAATATTATTGTGTCTTTATGTTGTTAGTTAGAGAAGTCACTGGCCCTCTATACGACAGACATACAGGTTAGTCCCTTTAAATCTTTAGTAAGCCACTGACTGCTGTTCAAACTTGCATGCAGCGATCGATCTTTATACTACACAGGAAACTAGAAAAAAATATATATAAAGTTAGGTTTCTTTTTTTTTTCCTATTGCCTGCCTGTGATCTATTTTTTTTTTCTCTCTTTCTCTCTCTCTCTCTCTCTCTCTCTCTCTCTCTCTCTCTCTCTCTCTCTCTCTCTCTCTCTCTCTCTCTCTCTCTCTCTCGTTTGCTTTTCATGTATGTATAGCTATAATTACTCTCTCTCTCTCAATCTCTCTCTCTCTCTCTCTCTCTCTCTCTCTCTCTCTCTCTCTCTCTCTCTCTCTCTCCATACTACTCTTCGCACGCACCACCACCACCACCAACCTCCTCACTTTCAAAGACAATATTTACACAGCTTTCCTCTCCACTTTTTGCACCTGGCTCTTCTGACCCCACACAGAGATGGACATAAAAACACTCTCTTTATATCAGGGCATCTATCTCCTCTCTGACCTTCACTGTGTATACGTATGCAGAGAATTCGAGCGGGTCTTTTAAAGGGGGATACACAATTTTAATACACTTTATGGTAAATCATACGAGTGTCTTGATTCCTTTAAAGTATACATACCAGGAAACAGAACCCTCAGATGTACAGTACAAATATAATGGGGGCTTGTTGCCTAAAATAACTTTGGAGGAATAAGTAGCTGAGGATTTACCAACACTGTAATGCACCCCTTTATTAAGGACCCTGTGATCGTGTATGAAAATTGGAGGCTTCTGATTCCTCCTGATTATACCACGAAAAAACAAGCTCCTTCCATATATATAGGTGTGTGTGTGTTTCGTGGCAATATTTGAAGGACTCATTTACCTCCATTTATTTTACTACATCACACACAGGGTCCCTTAATTAAGAATACGGATGCAGTGTGTAACCTCACGTATACACCGTCTGTCACCACCAGGGGGCCGACTAGACTACAGACGCGCTCGGAAATATACATGAAGTAGAACAACGGACCTACGGGGCATCCACCACCTCTACCTCCACCACCTACACCACCACCATCACCAACACCACCACCACCATCACCACCACCACCACCACCATCACTACCATCACCACCACCACCATCACCACCACCTACACCGCCACCATCACCACCACCACCAACACCACCACCACCACCACGAACACCAACACCACCACCACTAATACCACCATCATCACCAACACGACCCGTATTTATCACAGTAAAGTTCATTCCTATATATAAGTTAAGGGGAGAGTATATATACTTTTGGAACATTGGAGTGCCTTGATTCCTCCAAAGTATGCCAGGAAACAGAACCAGGTTAACAAAAATAATGGTGGTGGCCTGTTGCTGGGAATTGTTTGGAGGAATCATTATCTCCAAACATGCCAAAACTATACCTTCCCCTTAATGTTTGTTTGTTGGTAAGTGTTTCTTCATTCATGTATTGTGCTGGTAGACTTCTAACATTATTTTCTGTAGTATATTGTTTTGTACGGATATTTTCTGTACTTTGCTGGCTTGCCTTGTCTTAAATTAATATGTTTTGCACTCCTGTTGGTTTGGTTAGATAATTTGGTGGATAGTAAGTTGTTTGTTGGGGAACCATTTGAACTGATTTTACTATTTAGTACTCCTGTTGGCTTGGCGATATAATTTGGTGAGCAATTAGTTAGTTATAATTGTCGCCTTATATCACGAGGAGAACCATTTGAATCTACCGTGTATGTTTTGCACTTCTGTTGGTTTAGTTGGATAATTTTGCAGGGAGTTAATTATAGTTGTTGCCTTACCTTGTGGAGAACCATTTGCCGCGTAGGTCTGGAGGTAAAGGTGCGGTGAGTGAAGGCGGGGATGGTGCCGCTTCATGTAGGAGGTCAGCACACGTAGGCAAGGCAGCATCATGTACCAGATTGTTACCTAAATGTCCCTCCACACACACTGTTACCAACACCAACACCACACCTGTAACACATCATTTATTATATTATTATATATACAATATATATATACACTTGTAACATCTGGAAAATAATTATAATATATATTTGTAGTACTGTCAACACCACCACTACGGTACAGTACATACATACATACATATACCAGACCTTCATCTCTAACGCTGGAGGTGTAGCACCGTCACGTCGCACTAATGTGCACCATGACGAAAATTGCCAGGGAAATTTTACAGAGGAGAAGTTCCCCGTGTCCCTCACTCCGCGGCCATTACACCGTAAACAGTGCATGGGTGATGGAGTGGCCACATCCCTAAGATTATAACAAAGGACTGAGGCTGACTGCATACCCACCGATGGGTGACAAAGTTCCCCCTCGCTGAAGGTGGGCGCTGGTGTCGCCACATCCCCACGTCTCATTAGTAGGAAAGAACAATAATAAGTAGGAGAGAAAGAATTAAAAAGCGAGCTATAGGAGGTAGAGGACAATTAAATCCTCACTTAAATAGACCCACCCATCACCCAACACCACCAACACTACGTTTACATCACTAATACCACTACCAACAATTTAATCTATAATTATAATACAGTACATGTATATATACTTATAGTGCTGTGAAAACCACATCATATATCCTTCCCATCTTTCTACACAGCTTGACTCTTCGTACGACCTTCATAGAATAAACAAAGCAGAAAAAATAATAATATAAGACGAGAAAACATGAGTGTACAGAGGCGAAGAAAGAAGAGCCACTGATAACGAGGAAGACGGATGGAAGGTACACACACTTAAGGGACCCTGTGATGTAGTCAGAAAAATGGAGGTAAATGAGTCCTTCAAATATTGCCACGAAACACCAACTAAATAGAAGAAGCTTGTTTGGTGGCATAGTCAGGAGGAATCAGAAGCCTCCAACTCTCATACATAATCACAGGGTCCTTAAGGAGATGGTAGACTATACTTTTGGTGTACATTAGAGCACCTTGATTCCTCCACAGTATACCAGGAAACAGGACCAGGCTAACAAAAATAATGGTGGCCTGGTGTTGCTTGGAATAGTTTTGAGGAATCAGTTGCTCCAGATTTACCACCAACACTGTACTTCCCTGTTACAGATAACCTTCTCTTTATAACTCAGGTACAGTCCATCCATAGGCATATAAATATTAACTGTATCTAACACTGCCAAGAAGTAAACATCAAAAGGAGGGACATGAAACAAACAGATGAGAGTAAGAGGAAGGAGAACACCAAAATATCATCTTACTACAATAATATAAATGGAGCTTGCCTTGAGTCCTCCAAACTATACCATGAAACAATTCCTCTATTAGTTCCATGGAGGGTGTCTGTTTTCTTTTATAGTTTGGAGGAATCAGTAGCCTTCCAATTTGCCAACAAGACTGTCTCCTTAATTAGGGTGAAGTACACGGTTGGTAAATCTGAAGTAAATGATTCTTACAAACTATTCCATGTAACAGGGCACCATACTTTTTGTTCATCTGGTCCCGTTCCCTGACATACTAAAGAGAAATCAATGCAGTCTAATGTACCAAAAGTGTTTACTATCACCCTTATGAAGAAGAGACCCGGCTTGCAGACAGACATATGACCACCTGGGCCAGTTTTTATGTTGGGTTACATTATCACTACCAGTACATCCATCCACTCTCACACAGCAGCGTGTGAGAGAACCACTATATCACTACATATACCAGGAAGAGAGAGAGAGAGAGAGAGAGAGAGAGAGAGCATAGGTTTTAACACACACATACATATATAAGAGAGAGAGAGAGAGAGAGAGAGAGAGAGAGAGAGAGAGAGAGAGAGAGAGAGAGCATAGGTTTTTACACGCACACACATACATATATAAATATAAATGAGAGAGAGAGAGAGAGAGAGAGAGAGAGAGAGAGAGAGAGAGAGAGCATAAGTTTACACATACATAACGGTATTTAAATGTCTTTCTGTTTGTGCAGCGCTTTCTGGATAAACTACCAAAACTGTCTCCTTAATTAGGGTGAAGTACAGAGTTGATAAATCTGGAGCAAATGATTCCTCCAAACTATTCCAAGCAACAGAACACCATTATGTTGGTTCATCTGGTCCTGTTTCCTGGCATACTTTGGAGGAATCAAGAGACTTCAATGTAACAAAAGTTGAAAGAGATGAAACTTACCCACAACAACAAGGACATTCCAGTTTCTCATAGCGACGACGGCGGTATCAGCAACCACAACAACGAACACCCCTCGCTATCACCCTGACAATAATAAACTCACTCCTTCAACAACAACAACAAAAACCACCACCACGAGTCCAAAACAGACAGAGAGGGAAATGAAGGAGGTGACAGACAGACAGAGGGAAATAAAGAAGAGAGAGAGAGAGAGAGAGAGAGAGAGAGAGAGAGAGAGAGAGAGAGAGAGAGAGAGAGAGAGAGAGAGAGAGAGAGAGGTGCAACAAACAAACAGACAGACAGGGAGGCAGGGAGTGAGTGAGGTGGATGGGTCTGTGTTTACATCTGCAGCTGGTGGTGTGTGACTTGTAGTGTGGTATAACATAGGGTCATGGTATACACTATATGCACCACACACCACACTATAAGGTCTGGTCACAACAACACGCTGGGTGGCTGAGGTTTTCACAGTTCATTCACCACCACTACACGTTTTAACTTTGTCGTTGTTGTTGTTTTTTATGATGGCTCAGCGGAACTAGGCTAGGTAGAATTTGAGAGTAATATCGGAGCTGACATCAAGCTTCCTTCCTTCCTTCCTTCCACCAGGTAAGACTTAATTAAGAACCCTGTGATCGTGTATTAAAATTTGAGGCTTCCGTTTCCTTCTGATTATGCCACGAAATAAGCTCCTTCTATATAGGTAGTGTGTTTCGTGGCAATAACTGAAGGACTCATTTACCTCCAATTTTCTGACTACAATATACAGGGTCCCTTAAGGTGCATGGTAATACAGTGTTGGTAATTATGAAACAACTGATTCCTCCCAAACTATTCCATGTAAAAATCAGGCCACTATTATATTTGTTAATTAATCTAGCCCGGTTTCCTGGCATATTTTGGAGGAAATCAAGGCGCTCTAATAAACCAATAGTGTGATATCCCCTTGATGATGACTAAAAAAAAAAGAAAAAAAAAGAAAAAAAGAAAAAAGAAAAAAACTAGTTGAAATTTAGAAACACTTATGTAAATCAGCCACCAAAGTTGAATCGTAGATAGTAATTATCTCCCTGGTTACGTATACGACCCTCTTCACTGTTTAAATAATGACTTCATAAAACTTACGGTGGAGAGTTTTAAGGATGCAGGAATCCACAAATATAGAACACGTGAATAATGGAACTGTAAAATAATCAAATACTGAAAGCATGTAAAGAAACAACAGAGATCGTCCTCTACTCTGAGTGGGGCATTCAAGTCTACAAGGAGAGACAATGAGAGACAAGGCCATGGATGCACCGGACAGTATTTAATTTATATCAAAGTGTACAAGGAGAGACAATGAGAGACAAGGCCATGGATGCATCGGGGACAATATTTAATTTATATCAAAGTCAAGTTCACTCCTTAAGCTAAAATTATATTGGTAAGAGTTTATTCAAGGCAAGGAAAGACTTCATAGAATCTGGCACTGCTTCGAAACCATAATAACTACTCGTGCTGGAACTTCAATGAGAAAAAATGGTCTGTCCACTGCTTCGAAATGAGTCTGATGAAACACTTTGGTGGCGAGGTCAGTAATACAAACATACGAACACGTGCGAACTCTTGAGAGGTTTGAACACCATCACTTGACCCTCAATAACCAACAACAATCCTTTGAGTGTCAACAACAACAACAACATGGTTTAACCAAACCGTGATGGTCACCTCCCTGCCTGCCTACCTAACACTGTCACTCACACACACTGCTGCCTTCACTAAATGACAAACACGGTAACACTGACTGTCTCACTCCTTCCCAGATTCTCTCTCTCTCTCACTCTCGAGTAAGGCCCACACACAGCTCCCTCCTCCCCTCTACCCACATTGTCCAATCAGAGTGTGAGTCTCCCCAGCGGCTGGCCAATGGTGGCGCGGTGCGGGAGTGGTGAATGAGTGCCAAGTGGGAAGGGGGCGTGTAGAGGGGCAGGTCTACGGGCAATGGACGGCACGTTTGACTTAGAGGGGAATGTTTTTTCTTTTGTTGGTGAATTGAAAGGTCTCTGATTGATTCCTCCAAACTATACCAAAAGAAATCCCTTATTCGTACCATTGAGGGCGTCTGTTTTCTGGCATAGCCTAGTTTGGAGGAATCAGTAGCCTTCCAATATATCAAAAGGAGGTTCTCCCCTCATAGCAGATTATTTTGTTCAATTGAAAGGTTTCTGATTGATTCCTTCAAACTACACCACAAAATGGATAGGGCCCCTATTAGTAGCATTGAAGACGTCTGTTTTATTTCTTCCAACAAAACAGTTTCCTTAACATTACTAAGGCACCAGGGATTTGAGGTCACAGAACCTGGAGCTTCATTATGGTTAAATACCTATATATCTGTCAACAACAACAACAACATTGGATGGTTATTGTATAGCATAGTATATATAATATATATCCACCAGCTACTAATAAGATCCCTAAGTCGCTGACATTCAATCAGGAGTAGCTTTGGCACTGAATGGCACCCCCTCTACTTCCCCAGGACAGTGTTGTCACCTTGGCAATATTACCACTGTACTGTGTTTGGCCATTTAATCCAGGCAGCTTAAGGACCCTGTGATCGTGTATGAGATCTGGTGGCTTCTGATTTCTCCTGACTATGCCACGAAACAAAATCATTCCATATAGGTGATGTTTCATGGCAATGTTTGAAGGACTCACTAAGCACCAATTTTTTTACATCACGTGGGTCCTTAAGACGTAAACATTACCTTCCCAAGTAACACATAATAATCCAGTCCTCATGTTCCCTACTAACTACTGGGAGAGAGGGAGGCTGTGGTATGCTTGGGAGTATATGTATATGAACGTACAGTATATTGTTGCTGAGAGAATTAAGGTTAGTAGAATGTTCATGTGCTATCAGACCATGTGTGTGCGTGTGTGTGTGTGTGTGTGTGTGTTTGGCGGTCAAAACGTGTGTGTGTGTGTGTGTTAAAGATATATATTTTGTGTACTTGGTTGTCAGAACGTGTGTGTGTGTGTGTTAAAGATATATTTTGTGTACTTGGCTATCAGAACATGTGTGTGTGTGTGATAGAAATTATGTTGCATTTGGTTGACTGTAAATACCAAATACTGTGAATGTTATGGTACCAGTGAGGTTGTTTTATAACGTTAGTGCCTGAAACTCCAATATGAACAACAAATATTCTCAGCCCTTCACCTGATAGGATTCCACTTCTCGATATTCATTCAGGTTACGAGTCCAGGCAGAAGGATACACTAACCACTCAATAACCTCCTCTAAAAATATTGGCTAACTGTATATATCTTTATTTGTATTTATCTGTATTTACCTGGGTTTAATAATTCAATAGATAAATAAATAAATAGTTATGTGACCAGTATACATAGAGTATTTTATTTATTTGTATTTATCTATGGTTATTTGGGTTTAATAATTTAATAGTTTAACAAATAAATAGCTATGTGACCAGAAGGGTAAGTTAAAGGTATTGGTTCAAGGACACAGTACCATAAACATACATCAAGGCAGGTATGTACAGTCACCAACACTAATTAGAATTCAGGTGTGCTTCGAATACCTAGAGGCAGTAAATAAATGCACAATAAGATCTCCACTGGAATTACTTCGAGGGTGAGTTGGACTGTTCAAAGCTTCAACCAAACCTGTAGGCCTATACCTATTAGTGCTCGTGACTGTACTGTATCGAGGGACAATACACAACTTATATACCCTAATTTTCACACATGTAAACACAATAGTTTACAGAGGGAGATGAAGGCCACAGATACTATTAACTATTTCCTCTCTCAGTGTAATAGTCGAAGGAGTATTGCTTTCTGAGATGGTGCATATTGGCAACAGTTAACGGGGTAATATATATACTATTGGTACACTGAAGTGCCTTGATTCCTCCAAAGTATGCCAGGAAACAGGACCAGATGAACCAAATTAATGGAGTCCTGTTGCTTGGAATAGTTTGGAGGAATTCGCTCTAATGTATCAAAAGTATACTAACTCCGTAATATTTTTTGTGGGGGCAATAATGATATACTAGACATTTCAGAATATCTTCCATTGAAAACGCACCATATAACCACACCAGAGAAAACACGATAAAAATGGTTAACTAATGTATAGTTTCTTGTATATTATTACTCCTAGAAAATATTGTCGACCCATTTCCAGAGTTTTTTAACCCTTCAGGGGAGATTCTCGTTTTTTAATTGGAAGGCTACTTATTCCTCCTAACTAAACTAGAAAACAGACTCCCTCATTGGTACTAACAGGGGATCTGTTTCGTGGCATGGTTTGGAGGAATCATACAGAGACCTTTCAATTCACCAACAAGAGAATCTCCCCTTAACATAGCAATGTCAGACTTGTTATGTTCATATTTAACCTACATACAGTTGTTTTTGTTGTTGTTGTCCCGGGGCAGAATGGCCTCCTGCCCCACAGACGCACTGGTCGCAGTGAAAAAAACAAATTAAAATAAAGGAGGGGCTGGCCCTATATGCCTGGGATACTGAAGCACATTCCAGGGAAATGGGACCAGAGCTTACTGGACCAGGGAGTCTGGGGGCCTCCGACCGCCAGGGAGATTGGGGGGAAGGTCTTTGATCCCACAGCCAGTGCTGTGGGCCCAAGTCCACGTTACCACAAGAGCTACATGTGGGGCCACACCTTCCATGAAACCAGTTCTGAAGGGACTGTAAGGGGGAGGGAGTTTACACTGCTGCATGCAAAGGGATAATGCACCCCCGTGTGCTGGCAGTCCACACAGCAGTTAAAAAAAAGCTCCGGTTGCAGTACACCTCACGTGGATATTTAATCCATGTGGGCAGATCCCGTCAAATCCATTAGAAAGTGACCGGATCCTACAACAATCTTTATTCTAGCCCTGTGGGAGATGGCTAGTATTCACTGAGAATAAAGTCAGTCCCCCTGGGCAGGTCTACATACAGTAATTGCATTTATATGATAACCTGTATATTATTAACCTGTATAACCTGTCTATATTATTATAAACTGATAACATCCCTTTGTATGTCCAGCCTACCTATTCTGTATTTTAAAAGCCATTCAGTATTTTGGCATTAAATACCTCCCTTGGAAGCTTGTCCCATTCGTCTACTACAATTAAAGGCTTTTTAGGTTACCAGGTATTCACAGGAAAAACTATTATGCATCAAGGAAATAGTTCTACCATTATTCTTACACTAAACACGAACAAAAACATATTTAATCATCAGGGCAGTATATATATATATAACACTTAACAAACTGCAGACACGAATAAAAATATATCTAACACTTATTATACTGCAGACACGAATAAAAACATATTTAATCAACAGTATACATATTTAACACTTATCATACTTTAGTAATAAACAAAAACATATAATAAATAACACTTATCATACTGCAGACACGAGCAAAAACATACTTAATTATCAGTATATATAATTCATACTTATTAGATTGAATATTCTCTCGTCACACCATAATTGTAATATACTACAATGGTGGAAACGTTGGTATTGGTGCCCCTAAAAAAAAAAGAGTGTCAAAATCTCACTTACCGAGCATAAACTCACTTTTACACAATTATTTTTTCCTCTTGGCAACGTTTACTAAGGGGAGATTCTCTTGTTGGTGAATTGAAAGGTCTCTGATTCCTTCAAACTATGCCACGAAACAGCAGATCCTATATTAGTAACACTTCATGAGGCGATTTGTTTCCCGACATAGTTTGGAGGAATCAATAGCCTTCCAATTTTTTACCAAGAGAATCTCCCCTTAAACTGGGTTGGACTTGGATGGTATGCAAATTTGAGTACAGCAACACCTGAGCCCGTATTTATCAAAGTAAATTAAGGTCACTCTCAAAGCTTTTAGGGGGAAGTTTTGTGTTGGTAATTCTGGAGCAACTGAATCCTCCAAACTATTCCGAGCAACAGAACACCATTATTTTTGCTCTTCTGGTCCTGTTTCCTAGCATATTTTGGAGGAATCAAGGCACTCCAATGTACCAAAAAAGAATTACCACCTTAAAAAAAAACTGTTGACAACCGTTCAGGGCCGGTATTCACAAAACATATGAGAGTTTGCACTTGTTAGTATGTTTGCATTATGACCTCATCATAGTGCCTCAGGTTCATTTCGAAGCAGTGAATGGTTTTGCTAGTCTACTGTATTATTATGAGCTTATTATTATCATTTCGAAGCAGTGCCGGGTCCAACTAGTGTCTATTCCAGTGGTTTGTTTTGGTTTGCAAGCACCATAACGAAAGAAACTGAATGGTGTAAATGACTCCCAAGTGAATTATTTGAAGAATTTGAAGACTTCACTATGAAACTATGGTAATAATGGAACTACCTGACAGAATTTGTGGATATGGACACTGAGTTTGTTTGATATAATTAAGAATGACAAGTGTGGTTGGGGAGGATTGATTGTTTGATTGATATTAGGCGCCGCAACAGCGAGGTCATTTAGCGCCAGAAAAAGGTGATAGAGAGGTGAGACAGCATGCAGGAAGGAAATAGAAAGAAAAGAGGGACAGTTGAAGAACTAAAAGCTAGTGGCTGGGGCCGAAGGGGCGCCAAAACCCTTAAAGTATTGCCCATATCACTAATGCAGGCGGGGTGGTTGGGGAGGATCATAACAAACTAAAGCCACTGTGGAATTGGCTCCTAGTCCTTGCCAATTTTATTATGTAACAGATAATTATGTAGTGTAAAATATCAAAACAATTTGATTCTTGCCGAGTCAGACACTGGCAGACCTAACCGAACAATAATGCCAGCTGATGTAGATTAGAAGCAAGCTTAAGGTCAACATTGGTAGTGCAGTCTCGCCCCACCCTTGTTGGTGTGAAGACGTTCTCCTGGTGCTCTGCCTACATTGTTGTTTGTGTTGCTGTTTATGTTCTCGTTTTTGTGTTGTTGTTTGTGCATTCTTGTTTGTGTGTTGTTGTTTCTGTGGTGTTGCTGGTGTTGTTTGTTTGATGTGGTTGTGTGTATTGTTTTGTTGTGAATGTTTGTGTGGGTGTGTGTGTGTGTGTGTGTCCCTGGCTGATTGAGTGTTCAGTTGTTCGTGTTGTTGTTTGATGGCCATCTAGGCCTTGCCTGGCCTGATGGAGAGCGCAGATTCCTGCCTGGAGGCCGACTTGGCAATGTCAGAGGAAGACGAGTCTCCAATTGAGGATCAGTGTGAACTGGCTGAAGTCAAGATGGCTGCTGTTACCTCCCGGTTTGTCTACATCTCTAGGAAGCGTCAGGACATCATTGATAGTCAAGGCTGGTGAATTTTTGTCTCTGCCTCTCATTCTTGAAGACTCACCCGACAGGCCTCGTAAGTTCCCCAGCTACATCCTCACCCGTTTTCCTATTGATGTTGACCTGAAACTTGCCAAAGGATACCCTGGTGTGTACTCTGCCCGTCGTTTTTTCCAAGATGGTTCCCCCATTAGCCGTATTGTTGTTGTCTGGAGTCAACCTGATCCACCTCCAAATGAGATTTTCTTTTATTTCCTCCCCTGTCTTCCACAGTGTGAGGTGAGGAAACTTCATAATGACCAGCCTTGGTGCTACAGGTGCTGGGGAGTTGGGCATATCTCCCGGTACTGTTCTGCCAGGCCGAAGTGTGCATGGTGTGCCGCCGACCATGATTCCAAGACGTGTCCTGTCAGGGGTGAACCATCACGTCCTGCTGCCTCCACCTCTGAGCCTTCACCTCCTGAGGATACGTCTCGATGGAAGTGTCTACGATGCCTTCAGCCAGGGGTTAACGTGTGGCATGGATGTACTCGATATCAGGTTCAGGCATGTGTCTCTACTATTGCTCCGCCTCCACCACCACCACCACCTCCACAGTCTGCTCCTCCTACCAGCCCTGCCTCACCACCAGACCTGGCCCTCCGCAAGTCTGTTGCTACCCTCATGGCATGATGTACGGCTCTCGAGAACCGCTTTTCTGCCCTTGAAGCCAGGATTGATGGGCTGGTTGCCGCTCAGGCTGCTAATGACTCCAAGCTCTCCACCTTGGTCGAGGCTCAGCAGGCCATCATCTCAACTGTCACTACCCTTACCGAAAAGATGGATACTGTTGCATCTCGTCTTGAAAAGCTTTTCGAGTCAGTCCCTTCTCCTGGTCCATCTTCTTCTCCAGGTCACTCATCTGCCCCCACTCACCGGACTTCTACCTCCAGATACAGAGTTCGCTAGTGATTGCCGGCTGGAAGTCATCTCCTGGAATGTATGTGGTATCACCAGTTATGCTAAGCTCACTCAACTCAAGGCCTATGTTTTTCGTCATCATCCCAGTGTTATTTTTCTCCAGGAAGCATTTCCAGGATGGCCGCTTGCTGCTGGGCAAGCTCCTCCTCTCTCAGGTTATGTGCCATATGTTCATCTGGTAAGGAATGGTCTCCTGACTTACATACATAGCTCCTTGCCACATCGCCTTCTCCGTACCTCCACTGATCCTGACATGACCTTTCAGCTATTTGAGGTTCTACCTGGGAATGGAGTACTCCAATTATGCAATGTCTATTCTGCCCCAGCTAGACTCACTCTTGAGGCTCTTCCTTCTCCAACAGTTCGTGGTATGGTGTATATGGGAGATTTTAATGCTCGGCACTCTGATTTGGGTGATGGTTCTGGCTCTATTAATCGTAATGGTGTTCGTCTCCTTTCATACATCCGCAAGCATCATCTGACACACTGGGACACTGGCGGTGCCACTCATTGCCGGGGAGGTACTCTGGATTACATCCTCTCGTCTGGCCTGATAGAGTCTCAGGTCCAGTGCTCCTCCGTGACAGACTTATTCTCTGATCACATCGCTCTTCAGTTTCATTATTCTCTATCTGCTGGGTCAAGTGCTTCAGCCACTCGTTTGCGTATTGCTGTGCCTCTTAAATATTGCCCGACCTACATCTTATTTATGGCCCATGTATTCCCTACATTTGACATATCATCAGCTGAACAGTTGTACTCTGATCTTGTATCTGCTACTCATGACTTTTATAAGCTATACGTCTCCCGGCCACATCTCCAGCATTGCCATACTGCCCAGTCATGGACACTGGATGCATGTATACAGGAGGCAAAGGAGGAGGCTGAACGTGATGGCCTATTGTTTCAAGCCAACCCAACCCCTGGCCTCCTCCATCGTTACTAGATGTCTAGAGACGCTTTAGTCGCTCTGCAGGAGTGTGCTCACACCGAGTCTTGGCAGCGGTTCACGGACAGCATCAACCAGCAAACAAGTGTGGCTTCGATGTGGCACCTCATCCGTCGGGTTGTTAAAAAGACACCGGCCACTGCTTGTCATCACACTCCCGCCAATTATCCCCAACAACTTGTCGATGCCTGGTCAGAACAATCTACCCCAGCCAGTCTACTCATTCACATACAAGATGCACTTGCTTCCCGTGCTGCTGTCCATCGGCTACGTCTAATGTCTGCTCTGTTGCAAGATGATGACGATGATGCAGAGGAGATTACTGAGGAGTTGCGCCGTGCTCTCTCTCGGGGTTGAGCTTCTTCCCCTGGTGATGATGGTATTACTTATGCTGTGATGCGCCTACTTCAACAAGTTCCTGGGAACCCTCTACGTCGACTGTACAATCTTTATCTTCGTGACGGTTGTGTACCACGAGCCTGGACCAGCAGCACAATAATACCCATCTCTAAGCCCGGCACTGTGAAGTTCAGGCCTATTTCCCTCACTTCCTGTTTTTGTAAGGTTATGGAGAGAATCTTACTCAATCCGGAGTCAATCGTCTCATGTACAGACTGCAGGATCACCTTTCTCCATGGCTGTTTGGTTTCCTTCCCCACTGCCACACCACTGCCTAGTCGACCTGTACTCTCGCCTTTCCAGGGACAGTGTGGTGGCCTTCATTGACCTTCGAAGTGCCTTCGATGTTGCTAATAGAGACGTCATTTTGGATCAACTGGTTGACTTTGGGATAAAGGGTAATCTATTACGGTGGATTCGGGGCTACCTGAGTAACAGGACCTCCCGTGTGTTTTTCAGTGGTGCGCTCAGTCCTTTGCGCAGTTTTCATCTTGGTACGCCTCATGGGGGTGTTCTCAGCCCATTGTTATTTAATATTCTGATGCATCGGCTGCTCACTTCTCTCCCTGATATTCGTGGAACTACAATTAATTGCTATGCTGATGATATCTGTGTTCATTCTACCTCACCAAGGGATCTCCAGCAGTTTCTTGACTCCTTCTCTGTGGCCTCCTCTCACTGTGGCATTATTGTCTCCCCAGATAAGAGCAGAATATTCACCTGCCGCCTTCCTCAAGCTCGGCCAGTGTTCACCATTGGAGGGACTGTCATTCCCATGTGTTCCCAGTACCGCTACCTGGGCACGCCAGTCAATATTTGGCCGATGGTCCCTGCCAGACCTCAAGACCATCCCATTGTCCAGGACTTATTGGGTTGTCTCCAGCGCCAACTTATGCCACTTCAATGGCTCTCTTAACAACTCCTCGGGCATCTCCATCCCAGTAGCCTGGACCATCTATATTGCTTTTATCCGTTCAGTTGTTGATTACCTCTCCCCTGCTTTGATTCAACTTCCTAGGGCTACTCTGGAAACTTTAAAAAATTTCAGAATAGAGCAATGAGAATAATTCTCGGCTGTCCAATGTCGACCAGGATAGTGAACATGCAGCGTGAGTTGCGTCTTCCCCCATTAATCGAGAGAATTTATTGTAATGTTACTGGCTTCACTGTCAAGTGCCTCCATTTCCCACATCTTTCACCCCATTACTCTCAGTTAGTCAGGACTTCTCTTAGACCAAACTCCCCTGTCCCTCCCATACTGCCTGCTGGACGTACTCTTATAAGGTCTGTTTCCTCTATGCTCCGTAGTCTTAATATAGATATAATGGTTGCAGACGTCCCCCCAGTGCCCCCTCCATGGATGCTACCAACACCTGATGTGAGCTTCACACCTACTTCCAAGTCGGAACTGCCTTCTCTACAGCGGCAGTTGGCTCTGGAACACATAGAAACAGATCCATACTGCCTCTACACTGATGGCTCATTGCAAGTGGATGGTACAGCAGGTTGTGCCGTTTTCTCACCTGACATGGAGTCACCTCCAGGGGGCTGGGTTGGCCATCATCTCTGTAACCACTCTAGCTCAACATTGTGTGAACTGTATGCCATTCTGGATGCTGTTAGTCTTGTTTGTCAACGTGGAGTGAATGCTGCCATTTTTTGTGACTCCAAACCTGCCCTTCATTCCCTCTCTAGTGTTCAGCCCACACACTCTACTGTTATTCAGCAGATTTTATCGTTTTTGGCCTTACTGCGTCATTGTAACTTGACTGTCAAATTTTTATGGGTGCCATCCCATGTAGGTTTACGTCACAATGGTACAGTTGACAGACTCGTAAAGGAAGCCTGCCATCTGCCTCCTCGTGGTGTTGGACGTCCTCTCTCCCTGACTTGTTACCTTTCTAGAGTTCGCTCCGCCACTCTCCTCCCTGTACGGCGACGCAGGGATGCAGAGAGGCCCTTCAGCATCTCCATCACCCATTACGAGAATGTCTGCCATCACAAATATTCCTACCGACGTCGAGACGTCGAGGCGACCTCATGGTTCGGAGGTACAATGTAGTCTCTGCTCGTTTGAGGCTTGGCTACCAGCCACCATGGCAGGTTGCTGGGATGCAGGGTGAGCCTCCCTTCACTGAGCGTCGCTTGTGTCGAGCGCCTCGTGCTAACACTATAGAGCACTATTGCCTGGCCTGCCCCACTGTCCGACACTTGCTGACCCGGGGCCTGCCACTTGATGTGGTTTGTCGACACCTGCTGAACCATCAGGTTCTGGAGGAACTTCTGGTATGCCACCCTCGTTTTGGTGGATTTAAGTAGGTCATAATGCAAATATTTGTCTGTATGCTTGTGCTTTATTCTGTTATGTTTTCGTGATATATGTGTGTGTGTGTGTGGTTGTAGTAATTGAATTCTCATGAGTCCCGCCTACCCTTGTGTATTGTTGTCTGCCTGTTGACTGACGCTACGGCGCAATGAATTAAAAAAAAAAAAAACATTGGTAGTGACTGTTTTGATCTTGTAGCACTAAATAGTTTACTCATATTTATATAGGTTACATAATTATAGGTATTTATCTAGACTATTGCCGTTTTCTAGCAGTGTTGCCAGATCCGGCTAGATTACAAGTATTTTGCCCAGGTCTGGTCCTGGTACTTTACCACGGTTATTTCCCGGTAGTTTGCCCAGGTTAGGTCCCAGTAGTCTGCTGCAGTCTAGGTAACGTCAGGTAAGGTCAGGCTAATTTCAAAATGCCCCATTTGAATATTTCCGGAGAAAATGCCATAGAAGAAAAGTGTCTTAGAATGTTATTAATTAGTGGGTAAAGAGGGTAAAAACATCATAATAGAAAATGGCAATACAATAGATAATTACCTAATTATATCATATGGGGCAAATTAGTGCAGCCATTATTTCCCTATGACTATATACAATATATTAAAAAAAAGCCACATGCACAATCGAAACCTCTCGGCCATCTCCGTGTAGCCTAACACATAGATTTTTTTTTTTCGTGTGTGTATCATAACCTACAACCCAATAACTACTTTACTGTGTATGCAAACCTTTGATATATAATTCATATTGCAACTATAATCATTGTTAATAATTAAAGTTAATAACATGCTGAAATCATAGTAAACTTTCAGAGTCAATAATAATACTGTCTATATTATCGTTCTTGTGTCATTAATTTTGTCCTGTCATTAAATTTGTCCTGTCATTAAATTTGTCCAGTCATGAATGTTGTCCTGTCATTAAATTTGTCCAGTCATTAAATTTGTCCAGTCATTAATTTGTCCTGTCATTAAATTTGTCCAGTCATTAATTTGTCCTGTCATTAAATTTGCCCTGTCATTAAATTTGTCCTGTCATTAAATTTGTCCAGTCATGAATTTTGTCCTGTCATTAAATTTGCCGTCATTAATTTTGTCCTGTCATTAAATTTGTCCTGTCATTACAAGCCCAGCAGGTGTGCTTCAAATACCTAGAGATAGTAAATAAATACACAATATAAAATCTCCATTAGACTTAGTGGTAAATATTGAATAAATTACCGTTATTGGGTACGGTTTTTCTACCTTCATTACCCACTTATTTAGACCATTCTAAGACTATTTTTTCTATGGCATTTTCTCCGCAAATGCCCTATTTCCAAGATAGGGCATATTCAAATGGGGCATTTTGAAATTAGCCTGACCATACCTGACCTGACCTAACCTAACCTAGACCGCATCAGACTACCGGGACCTAACCTGGGCAGACTACCGGGACCTAACCTGGGCAAACTACCGGGAAATAACCGTGGTAAAGTACAGAAAATTACCGGGCCAAAGTACTGGGACCTAGCCGGATCTGGCAACACTGCTACAAAACGGTAATTCTTTCAATAAATACCGAATTGGTTCGTTGGTGAATCATGAGTGGACTGTTCAAAGCTGTATGTATACTTATTAGTGCTCGTTACTGTACCTCTAAACAATTCAGTGGTTTATAAGGTAATTATAGTAAGTATAATATAAAGCTACTTACGTGTAAAATCGCTGGACAAGAGTAGTAATGTGTGGAGAACTCGAGTTATTATTAATTACGTCCTCACACACCAACAGGCAGATTTGGCACTAGTAATATCCAGTGTTGCCAGATGAGAAGGTCTGCTTGACGAAATTTGCTGAACTTCATCATCAGAATTTCCCTTTTTGCCTCAACTTCATCATCAGAATTTCTCGTTTTGCCTTAACTTCACCTGCTGTAGAATTCCCTTTGTACCTCACTAGTTCCCTGTTTACTCTTTAACATTGACGGTCTTTTTATATATTTCGTCTGGTAGAAATTTCCCCGTCTACTCTTGAGCAATCTTTATATAATTTCCCTGTGTATACTTCAAAATTTCCTAAAACAGAGAAAAGTCTTTACACCTGGCAACACTGACTAAGAAAGATAATTTCCCGCCAATTTTGTCCGTGCCGTAGTGTCCGAAATCATTGTAATGGCGCTGACTTGGACAATTTTGAACACTTTAATTATTATTATTATTTCTTTATTGCCGAATCATATTTCCTTTCTTTTCACGTTATGCATTATATTTATTAATTAGCCAACAGTTTGGTCAGATTGTCACATTGTAATTTTCAATTATATAAACAACTAATGATCCAAAATCCATTGCAGCCTAACAAACACATATTTCCACTGTCTTATCATAAAATTATGTGAATAATGGACCATATTCAGCAGGAACATCCTTGGTGTATACGATGGTGTGGTACCGGTACGATGTTCTGTTGTTTGTCTAAGGATCCATCGTACTGGTACCACACCATCGTATACACCACGGATGTTCTTGCATACGGCCCAAAAATTCATATGAAGTAATAACTTACCTGCATTAAAATATATAATAAATAAATAAAATCATAATATTGCCTACGTTCTCGTTGGTCGTACATCTTTCCACTAACTCCTATAGAAGTAATAAATTACCTATAAAAAATATTAAAACAAAAGTAGAACACTACCTGTGGTCCATATTCAAGAACATTCATGGTGTATAACTGTACACTATGGTGTGGTACCGGTACGACGGCTCCATGGATAACAACAGAGCCGTCGTACTGTTACCACGCCATCGTATACACCACAGATATTCTTGAATATGACCCAAAGTACTGTATTGTCCTTATCGTGTCTCTCATGTCAGGTGGAACACACACAGAAAAAAAATTTGTCACCAAAATATATACAATACTCACCTTATAATATTACTAATTGTTCTGTCACTAAAATTTTATAATACAGTCCTCACCTTATAATATATTTCTACTTGCAAATAAGTACCTATACCTAGTTCTTTAAAATTTAGTTTAATTAGTTTTGGATTGCATTACATTTACAGTACTGAAAAAGGAAAGGAAATTTATGAGGAAGCCAGTACATAATTTTCATCCAGGTTCAGAAAAATTGAGTCTTCTTATACATTGAAAAAGGCAAGAAATTTTATGAGAGACCCAGTACTGTACATTAATTTTCTTCCAGGTTTAGAATAATGGATTCTAGATATTTACAGTACTGAAAAAGGCAGGAAATTTAATAAGGAAGCCAGTGCATTAAGTTTCTTCCATGTTCAGGAAAATATAGTTTAGATATATACTGAAAAAGGCAAGACATTTATTGAGGAAGCCAGTACATATAATTTTCATCCAAGTTCAGAAAAATTGAGTCTTATTTTTATACTGTATACTGAAAATGGTAAAACAATTTATGAGGGTCCTAGGATATTAATTTTCTTTCGGGTTCAGGAAAAATAGTCTAAGTAAATACTGAATAATTAAGGCAGGAAATTTATGAGGGAACCAGTACCGTACATAATTTTCTTCCAGGTTCAGGAAATTGGAGTCTAAATATATACTGACATTAGGAAAGAAAACAGTAGAATAGCTCAAAGTTTTATGTAAATCTTATTAGATAACAATTAACGGTCTTGAAGATGTTCACCTTCGAGGATATTATAACAGTCATGTGAAAAATTTGTTCGAGAGGAAAGCAAGTTGTAACGTGTGAGGTAATAAATAACATAAATTAATATAGTGAATGATGCTAGGAAGTGTTCTGGGATGGTAATAATACACTGCTGATGACATATTACAGGCCGCTAATTCATCCAAACTACTCCAGAAAACACAACAAATTGGTGAAACTAAGAGTGCCTGCTTGTTTCTTGGATTAGTTTGGAGAAATCAATCCACTCACTGTCTGTCCATCAACACTGTATTACTCCCTAAATATCTATAACCACACACAAAACACAATGCTCTGTTGTAAAGCCAAACACCGCACCACCAATGTACACTCAGATACCATATATAGCCTCTAGCCCACTTGAGTCGAAGCCCAAGATCTGAAGCAGGCAGTTTCTGGACGACAGCCCACCCAAACCATAACGAGACTACACACATCTCGAACCAATGGAAGCTTTGGGTAGGCTGTCGTCCAGAAACCACCTGCTTCAGATCTTGGGCTTTGACTCAGGTTGGCCAGAGACTATGGTATCTGAGTGTACTGTACATGTCAACAAACAAGATTTTTACTCCTCTTATCGTTTAGTTATGGTGTACAGGGCCACATGCAAGAACAATCATGGTGTTGATGATGGTGTGGTAATAGTACGATGACTCCATAGACACAATTATGTACAGAGCCATTGTATCGGTACCATACCATCATCAACACCACGGATGTTCTTGCATACTGCCCATAATATCACCCTGAGCATGTTACCCTACACTGACTATAAATATTAATGGAGTTGAGTTACGCACATGCCCATACATACTTGTACATAACATACTTGTACATACATACTTGTACATAACATACTTGTACATAACATACTTGTACATAACATACTTGTACATACATACTTGTACATAACTGCACATTAAGCCAACCAAAATGAAGATGTTGAGCTGTGAATTAATATATATACTATGGTACTGTATAATTATAATCCCTTGTTGTACACTGTTTTTATAGGTGCATGTGTAGTACTGTATACCCTTTGACATGAATCCATGTACAGTAAACCCTTATTATTCACCACTGGGTTTATGGGTGTGTAATGTACAAAGAGGGTTTACTGTACTGTACACACATTCATTACAAACAGTACAATACACACCCATAACACCAACAGTGGAAAACAGGGCATAATTACCGTACAAGCAAGAGTAAATGTGTTTGCATGTGTTTACAACGGCACCAACACCAGTTAGAGTCCTGTATAAATATTACACAGGAGACCAAGGAAGCCCTGACTAATAAACAAGCTAATAACTTTGTTCTTAACAGTATTAAATAGAGTTTTGATTCCATACCTGCATTTACAGTTCATTCGTTTATAGATTTCACAGTACAGTACAGTAGTCACACCATCTGGGTAACACTGAGAGCCTACTCCAATCACAGATCCATATGCAAGAACATCTGTGGTGTTGACAATGGTGTGGTACCAGTACGATGGCTGTGTTGTGTGTTTATGGAGTCATCATACAGGTACCACATCATCAACAACACCACCAATATTTATACATACAGTTAAATATCTTCTGTTCTCAAGGGGATAGTATGTATTGGTAAATTTGGAGCAACTGATTCCTACAAACAGTTCCAAGTAACAAGACACCATTATTTTTAATAATCAGGTCGTGTTTCCTGGCATATTTTGGAGGAATCAAGGAGCTCCAATGTAACAAAAGTGTATTACCCCCTTAACCAAATTATAACACCAAGATACATAATCAGTATCAGTGGTGTTCATTTTTACACAACAATCGGTTCATCATGAATATCATCCCATCGACGGGTATTGCCTGTAGTGATGTGGGCTATACTTTAAGGGTTTGGGCACCCCTTCGGCCCCAGCCACTCCCTTTCAGTTCTTCAATTGTCCCTCTTTCCTTTCTATTTCCTTCCTGCTTGCTGTCTTACCTCTCTATCACTTTCTTCTGGTGCTATATGACCTCGCTGTCAATCAATCAATCTATCAATCAATCATGAATATCAAAGTCTGTTATATAAGCTAAAGTATCTGACATGACTGTGACCTTTCTTATTAACAGAATTTCATAACAATTACTATCATCTGAATCTCACTGTGTATCTCAAACCCCAGTATAGTATCTATGCTTTTTATAATTTTACTTTTTTACTTAGCAATATTGCATGTTGGTCAGGCCCTCAACATGTACAATATAACTTAACCGCAAAACAGACCATTAAATCTGAGCAAGTGTAATTATTACCACTAGCTTCTTAGAGGAATCACAAATGTCCAATTCATGAAATGCAGAATATTCAACCCTCTTAAAGGGGTGTAATAGTGTTGGCAATTCCATTATTCTATTCCGTGCAACAGGTCACCAATATTATTGAGTTGCTGTGGTCTGTTTTTTCCCATAGTGTGGAGGAATCATTAGCCCTCCACAGATATATGACATCCATAATTTACCACAATATGATGTTGTCCCTCCATTCCATACAACTCGGCCTCGCCTTCACAACACAACAATAATTACTGGATGGCACTGAGGGCCTTCTGGACTTCAACAAACACTTCATCAGGTGAGGTGAGGGCAACAATGGTGCTACACTTGTCCTTGTAGTACTGAATGACTGGTTCAGAGTGCTTGTGGAAGGTGGCCAGGCGCTTCTTGATGGTCTCCTCGTTGTCATCAACTCGGCCGGAAGTCTTGGCTCGGTGCAGCAACCTCTGGACCATCACCTCATCAGGAACCTCAAAGTACAGGACCTTGGTGCACGGCAGGATCTGAAATAACATGATGGGGGTAACATATCTGACTTGGAGATGAAAGAAATATAGAAAGCTAAGTGAGGAAGTGAGAAATTTAATGTGATGAAGGAAAATATAGAATGCTTAATGAGGAAGAATAAAATTTGATGTGAGGATGAAAGAAAATACAGAATGTTCAGTAATAGAATGAGAAATTTGACTTGAGGATGAAGGAAATTATAGAAAACTTAGTAATGAAGCAAGAAATTTGATGTGAGGATGAAGAAAAATGCAGAATGCCTTGTGAGGGAGTGAGAAATCTGACTTGACCATCAAGTAAAATATGAAATGCCACAATGAAGGTGAGAAATTTGACAGGAGGACAAAAGAAAATATAAAAAGCTTAGCGAGGAAGTGAGAAATTTGACCTGAGGATGAAATAAAAAATAAAAACCAAGCGAGGGAGCGAGAAATTTGATGTGCAGATGAAAGAAAATACTGTACACTATATAAAATGCCAAGAGACCGAGTGAAAAATTTGACCTAAGGATGAAAAAAATATTAACTGGAAGCAAGGGAGTGAGAAATTTGACCTGAGGATGAAGTAAAATAGAAATGTCTACTACTGGTACACTGAGGCCTTGGTTTGTGTTGTGGTACAGTTTGGGGGAAACAATACAGTATTCCATCCATACAAGATGATTACATTTATCACCATCTTTTTAACACAGGATCAGTAAATCACTTATTGTGTATAGTAAATTGGTAATGATAACAGAAGCCTGAGAAAACAAACACACACACACACACTATCCTTTTAACACATACTCAGTAATTCACTTAAGTGTGTATGATAATGAATAACAAAAGCCTGGGAACACACACACCATCCTTTTAACTCAGTAAGTTACTTAATGTGTATGGTAATGAATAACAGAAGCCTGGGAACACACACACCATCCTTTTAACATAGGGTCAGTAAATCACTTAGTGTATACGGTAATGAATAACAGAAGCCTGGGAATGCATTTGTTGGTCTTCATTAAATGTAAAATAAAGTGGTAGTGAATACAAGTATATAATCATTGTATATCCAGGGAAAACAAGCCCCCATCAACTCAGTGGTCTATATAAGAACCGTAAACAAGAACATATCATCAGGACCCAAAGTTATGTTCTTGGCTACGGCACTAACAGTAAATAAAGGCTCACCGTCTGCTCAAATTGGACTCCCTGGGCTTGTTCACGTGGGTAGCCATCAATGAGGAAACCTTTAGATGTGGACACTCGTTTCAACATGGCCTCAGCTAACAGGTCCAACACCACCTCCTGTATGGGTTAGAATAATAATAATGATACAGTAGTAATAATAATAATAATGTAATAATAAAAATTATACAGTAATACTACTACTACTACTACTACTACTACTACTACTACTACTACTACTACTACTACTACTACTACTACTACTACTACTACTACTAATAATAATAATAATAATAATAATAATAATAATAATAATAATACAGTAATAATAATGATACAGTTATACTACTGCTACTACTACTACTACTACTACTACTACTACTACTACTACTACTACTACTACTAATAATAATAATAATAATAATAATAATAATAATAATAATAATACAGTAATAATAATGATACAGTTATACTACTGCTACTACTACTACTACTACTACTACTACTACTACTACTACTACTACTACTAATAATAATAATAATAATAATAATAATAATAATAATACAGTAATAATAATGATACAGTTATACTACTGCTACTACTACTACTACTACTACTACTACTACTACTACTACTACTACTACTACTAATAATAATAATAATAATAATAATAATAATAATAACAGAAAATCATCATATCATCATCAAAATACAGTACTCTACTAGACTATAACAACTACAGAGAAAAAATACAAATCTCTAAGAAAAATATATAACAAAGTCAAGGAATCAGAGAGAGAGAGAGAGAGAGAGAGAGAGAGAGTTACAAGGAGTTACAAGGAGTTACAAGGAAAAGAAGTACCCTAGGGGACCTTACGATCCATACAAAGAGGGTACCTGTGGGTTTAGTTGCGCAAGTAGGCGACCGTCCTCGAATGTGTCATGTGAAACCATCAAGGAACACTCGCACAACGGCTTAAACACCTAGACGGTGGTTTAAGGCTTTGTCTAATCTGGACTTGAACTGATCCACAGAGTTGCTGTTGACCACATCAGCAGGAAGCGCGTTCCAAGTACCGCAGATGCTGTATGTAAAGAACTTACCACACAGATCACGGTTATATCGCTTCAGTTCAAGTTTGTAGCCATGATTCCTGGTTGTGCCCTCACTGAGTTGGAAAATGTCCCTGTAGTCTACATTGTCAAAGCCTCGTAGTATTTTAAACACTTCGATAAGCTGACCACGCAGTCTCCGGGTTTCCAAAGAGAACAGGTCGAGTTCTACCAACCGATCTTTATAGCTCTTGTGTCTAAGAGAGGGTATAAGTTTGGTTGCCCTGGCTTGCACTCGTTCCAATCTCGCGATATCCTTCCGGTAAGAAGGACTCCAAAACTGGACTGCATACTCCAGGTGCGGTCGGACAAGGGAATTGTACAGACAAAGTACTATCTCCTTGTTCCGGTATCCAAACTGTCGCTTTATGTACCCTAACATCCTTTGGGCTTTCTTCTCAGCCTCAATACACTGCTTTGAGAACTTGAGGTCACTGGTGATAGTTACACCCAAGTCTTTCTCAGTATCAGTGCTTACGAGAGCATTGCCCTTAAGGTTATACTCTGTTCGGGGGTTTCTGTGGCCTATATGCATAACTTTGCATTTGTTCACGTTAAATGGCATTTGCCACGTGTCAGACCACTCCCCGATCTTCCTAAGATCTTCTTGTAAGCGGGTAGTATTTCCTTCTTTCGCGACATTCATACCAAGCTTAGTATCATCGGCGAATTTGGAAATCTTGGCAACCATGTCACCATCCACGTCATTAACATAGATGATAAACAGTAGTGGTCCCAGAACAGAACCTTGGGGAACACCGCTAGTAACGGGCACCCACTCTGAAGCCTGTCCATTCACTACCACCCGCTGCCGTCTGTCACTTAGCCAGTTCTCTATCCAATTTGCCACATTTCCGTCTATGCCCAGTGCACGCACTTTCCGAAGGAGGCGGCGGTGGGGTACCTTATCAAAGGCTTTCTGAAAGTCTAAGTAGACAACATCGACCGCTTTATCCCGATCATGCTCACTGAAAACAAAATGGAAGAATTCCACCAGATTTGTGAGGCATGACCGGTGCTGCCGGAACCCATGCTGGGAACCCCTCAGTAGCAAATTTGATTCTAAGTGTGCTGTTATTTTGTCCACCATGATGCTCTCCATGAGTTTACAGACTATCGAGGTTAAACTGATGGGTCTGTAGTTTGACGGTTGGCTAGCATCTCCCTTCTTGAAGATAGGAGTCACCTCTGCCTCCCGCCAGTCTCTAGGAACGCATCCAGTCTGGATTATCCTGTTGAAGACCATGCACAGGTGCCGTGATACTTCACCATGCACTTCTTTCAACACTCTAGGTAAGAATCCATCCGGACCGGGGGACTTGTTTGCTTTTAATTCGATTATTTTTCTCTCGATTTCTTCTTGGGTGAAGACCATTGACTCCAACTTCTCACTGAAGGAGTCCAAAGGTTCGGGAATGGGACCACTCTCCTCAGAGAACACTGAAGAGAAGTACTCATTTAAGAGGTTAGCATTTTCTGCATCAGAGTGCATCAATGCTCCATCCTCATTCACCAAGGGACCGATCCTGCGTCGGATTGGTTTACGGCCATTCACATAACTGAAAAACTCCTTGGGGTTCTCTTTGCAGAGTCTAGCCACACGGACCTCCTCAGCACGCTTAGCCGCCCTTATTTTGGACTTCACGTTTCGATTCAGTCTTCTATGACCGTCAAAGTCCCCAGATGCCTTCGCTCGACGATACGCAGTTCTCCTCTCCCTTAGTAGGTTACGGATTTCCCGATTAAACCACTTCGGTTGAATGAACTTCTGACCTGTTCCCTTCAGAGGAATAAAGCGCGACTGAAGTTCCATGAAGGAAGACAAGAATGACCTCCACAGATCATCAGCACTCTCTCCCTCCTCTAGTTCCATTTCAGCAACGCCTTCACGAAGACCTGCAAAGTCCGCTCTCCCCATGTCTAATTTTCTATGCACCGGGGTCACGGACTCCATATTAGGGACCTTAACTGAAAATCTTATAAGCTTGTGGTCGCTTCCACCTATTTCTTCATTTACAGAGAGGTCTTGAATGATGTCATCCTCGGAGGTGAGGACCAAGTCGAGTATGTTAGCACCTCTTGTTGGCTCCCTTACCCATTGAGTGAGGAATTCATCATTTACAAACTCCAAGAGTGGTGTGTTCTCGGCAGAGGGCTCTCTGGTTTCCCAGTCAACATGTGTGTTGAAGTCCCCCATAAGGATGCACACCCTGCCGTCCACTAGTTCACCCAGCAACTGGTATAGGTCCCTGTCCATCTCATTGAGTTGTCCAGGGGGTCTATAAAGCAGAAGGGTTCTGTATTTTGCAGTGCCTATTTCTAGGTCAACTCCAAGGAGCTCGTGGTTCGATGTGATGTTGCAGGTCATCGATTTGATGGAGTTCTTTACATACAACAGCACACCACCACCCCCTCTGTCCTCTCTATCTTTGTGGAAGAGTTGGTAGCCTGGAATCACGAATTCCCCTTCAAGATCTCTGTCTGAGGTTCTCAACCATGACTCCGTTATGGCCACCATCTCGGGTTCCTCTGTCGCAACGAGGGCCCGCAGTTCCAAAATCTTGTTTCGGATGGACCTGGCGTTGAACAATAGAACCTTCAGGGAACCCCCAACTGCAGGGCTCCCTATACTCTTCCGTTTCCCGGATTGGTCCTTGTCTTGGTAGTGCTGGGGATATCCTTCTTCAGGATCTCAGCGAATGTCTTCTCTGGGGTCACTCTAGCATAGCGACGAGGGCTCTCCTCCACGCTCGGTCGAGTGCTCCTGAGACATCGTCGGACGGCGTCTTCCATTAATTTGGAAAGCACTTCTTTCCCCTTTAGTGAGAGATGTGTGCCATCCCTCTGGTAGAGGTCGTCTCTACCAAAGAGTGAGGTGTAGGGGTCCACAAAGAACACCCCCTCGGCAGTACACAAATCAGCCAGGCGCTGATTTACTGCAATGTTCTTTGACAGAGCAGTCCCTAAAGGGCCTCTCCTTGGGAGCATGCCAACAACTACCCTTCTGCGGGTTTTTGACCCACAGTCGTCTACTGCACCGAGCACATCCGAGAGGACTCCTTCGGTCATGCCTACTCTACCATTTCTCAGGTAGATGTCATTACCACTCACCATGAGTGCAATGACAGCAGATCTGGACGTTTGGATCCTCTCAGCTTCCTTTCGGAGGTCAGCATTGCCACAACCTGGCAAACAATTCACCTTCACAGAAGTGTGAAGGCGATCTGCCATTAGGGGTTCCAGCCCTCGTGCCTGGGAATCACCTATAATGTGTATATCCACAGGCCTCTCCTTGGTAGGAGCACGAGATGCCTTGTGAGGAACCCGAGAGTGTTTTGAATTCCTGCCGGGCTCGTCACTTCCTCCAGGTTGCTTCTTCTTCGTCTTCTTTTCCTTCTTCATTTTCTTTTCCTTCTTATTTGATTCCTCACTTTCCTCTAATCCCTCCTCAATTGTCTTCTTGGGTTTTTCTTCCTTCTCCATATTCCCCTCCTCTTTTCCATCACACTTTTCTGCAGTCTCTTTTCCTTCTGCAGTCTCTTCTCCCTCTTCATTGTTGCTGTTCTTCTTCTTGTTGTTCTTCTTCTTGTTGTTCTTTTTCTTGTTCTTCTTCTTCTTCTTCTTTACCGCCGTGGTGGAGCTCTCCGGTGAAGAAGCTCCTTGGACTGCCTTGTCTCTCACATGGCAGTCACACCTCTGCGAGTCCATTCGGAGAACTTCCTCCTTTAGGGAGTTGTTCTCCTTCGTGAGCAGTGAGATGTGCTTCATCAACCTCTCCTCGAGTTTGCAAAAGTCGCAGACACTCGAGGAGTCTAGGTCGCTCGCACTCCTCCCGCTGAAGTCCTCACACCAGCGGTACACCTTGCATGTAGTACATGTAAATTTTCTTGCTGATGGACCAGTCATCTCGCTCTAATTCAATTTCAGACCAATAATATAAAAGAAAGGGTAGTGTGATTTGGTCTCGCATAAGTCTCATCCGCCTACTTCCAGAAGGTTTTCGGTCGTTCGGCCAACAGAAACCTTATGAGCCAAGCACACCAACCCTAAGGTCTCCCCTGGGTCGGACGGCCCCAATCGTGCCGCAGCTCCCAACTGAGCAGCACAAGAGTCCTAAGTAAATGGGACTCTGATTTTTCGACAGGGGTGCTTGAAGTGTAACCGTCGTCCTACACTAATCCCTACTAATCCTCCATCCGCGGCCAAACTTAAAGCAAATAGTAAAACTAAATGTCCACGACTTAATCCGAGATCTTTTACTGGCCTGGCAGCCAGCGAGGCACGAAAGCTCTCTCACCAAAGAGCAGTCGAGCCTTTAGGCACCTAAGAACGGTCACAGGGAGCTGGTCAGGCTTATTAATCTAAGAGAATACCTACGGGGGTCCTGAGGCATCTCCATTACTCGTACCCCACACGCCTGAGATCCCTTCAATCTCAGCCCTTTCGAAACCTGTGAGCGTTAAAAGGCGTTGTTTTAGGAGGTTCCAAAGCCTCCCTTCTCACACGGCATAAGGTAGCTGGTGAGGTCCTTAACAATAAAAACTTATATCGAAAGTGATGAAGATTTTTTTTTTTTTTTTTTTTTTTTTTTTTGTTAGGACAGTTGGAGAGCAGTTGTGAAACTTAATATTAACATGAAGATTTGACAACTCTTAGTCAGGATCCTAATAACGCTACCTTTCTGGCACGGGTAACCCAACTGGACTAAATGTCCCCCAGCATAGCTAGCAAAATTCAAACAGATCACACAAGCTCTCTCACCAACGGCAAGGTGGTTGTCTCGAGAGAGAGAGAGAGAGAGAGAGAGAGAGAGAGAGAGAGAGAGAGAGAGAGAGAGAGAGAGTAGAGGGCTACAGACTCCTTCAAACAGTGCCACGAAACAGACGAAGCACCACCACAGTATACGTATAGAGAGGATCTGTTCTGTTTTGTAGCACAGTTTGGAGTATTCAATTAGCCCCACCCCCCAACTTCAGTAGACCCACACAACAACACTTCAGTAGCCCCCCACAACCACACTTCAGTAGCCCCCCAACACTTCAGTAACCCCCCAACACTTCAGTAACCCTCCACACTTCAGTAGCTCCCCACACTTCAGTACCCCCACACAGCAACACTTCAGTAGTCCCACACAACACTTCATTAGCCCCTCAACACTTCAGTAGCCCCACACAACACTTTATTAGCCCCGCACACAACACTTCAGAACCCCCCCCCCCTCACACACACACTTCAGTAGCCCCCCCCCCCCCTACTTGGTCCACAACAGACAGGGCATTTTCCTAAGATGGGAATGTTGTACGTACCATAGGTGAAAGGTGAAAGGGGTAAAGGGTTGGGGGTAGGGGGAGTAAAATGTGGGGGGGGGGGAGTAAAATGTTGGGGGGGGGAGTAAAATGTGGGGGGGAGAGTAAAATGTGGGGGGGGAAGTAAAATGTGGAGGGGGGGAGTATAAGGGGAGGGGGGGAGTATAAGGGGAGGGGGGGGTTAGGGGGGGTTGGGGGGGGATTTGAGGGGGCTTTGGGGTAGGGCGAGTAAAGGGTGGGGTGGGAGGGGTTAAGAGTGGGGCGTGGGTGTGACTTGAAGTTTAAGGTGGGGTGAGTGGAGTTGTAGGGGGAGTAAAAGGTGGGGGGGGGGGGAGGCTTTGGGGTAGGGGGAGTAAAGGGTGGGGTGGGGTTAAGGGTGAGGAAGTTAAGGGTGAGGAAGGTAAAAGTGAGGAAGGTAAGGGTGAGGAAGGTAAGGGTGGGCAAGTTAAGGGTGAGAAAGTTAAGGGTGGGCAAGTTAAGGGTGAGAAAGTTAAGGGTGAGGAAGTTAAGGGTGGGAAAGTTAAGGGTGAGGAAGTTAAGGGTGAGGAAGGTAAGGGTGAGGAAGGTAAGGGTGAGGAAGTTAAGGGTGAGGAAGTTAAGGGTGGGAAAGTTAAGGGTGAGGAAGGTAAGAGTGAGATAGGGGCTAATCTCACTTGTCATGATGTACAGTCGCGCCACATAGTCCTTGACCAAGCAGGGTGTAAGGGTAGGTCTGTAAATCACCGTCTGTTCAAGGACTATGTGCCGCTACTGTACACTAAATAATGCTTAGGTTTATTTATTTCATCTATTTACATATTATATTTTACATAACTAACAAAAATGGAGAGAGAGAGAGAGAGAGAGAGAGAGAGAGAGAGTGTGTTTGTGAAGGGATGAGGTGGTTAGGTAGGGGACACACAGAGAGAGAAGAATCGGGCTAACCCACCACTTGCTCTACTACATAACAACACTACCAAGAACCACTCTTCCTACTACACACACAAACACACACACACACACACAACACTTTCCCTACACACACACACACACACACACGACTGGCTAGCTGTAATGAACCGGTTAGCTCTCAAGGTCTTTCTCTCTCTCTCTCTCTCTCTCATTGGGACATACATATTGAGACTCTGGTAAACCCAAAGGGGAGAGAGAGACCACAACAGACCTTACGGTCCACACGAGGTGACCTGATTTGAGGATTACTGGTAGAGAATATATTACTCCCCAGTGATAGTCGTAGATAGGGATAGCAAAGTAGAAGGCTCTCTCCCCACCCACCACTCCCTCCGGTCTTGTCCGTGCAGGAAAACAAGTCAGAAGTAATTACCTTGTGGGGTTGGCAAGAATATACCCCAAGGAAATTTTATAGAAAAGGCAGAAAGTAGGTGAAATAGGGTGAATTCGCCACCCGAATTCGGAAAAGTTATTCATCAATAAATGCTGTTAGTCGGGGATTAGACCCAAGGTGTTTATCTAAACGAAGTTTGGATCTATCTATGGTGTTACAGTCTATTACGTTACGGGGAAGCCCATTCCATAAGTTGACGACTCGGTTAAAAAAGAAATGCTTGAATTCATGTGAGTTAAAAGATTTGCCTATGATTTTGCAACCGTTTTCTCTGTGTAATTTGATTGGTCGATAGCGAAATACATATTGCAGTCCATAATTTATTATCTATGCCTTCGATAATTTTACAGTAAATACATGGATTAAGTCACCTCTTAATCTACGTTATGATAACTGGAATAGATTTTGTTCCCTTAGTAGCTCCTCGTCCATTTTGTTCCTCAGACTTGGTATCATTTTAGTAACCCGAAATTGGACTCGTTCCAGTTTTGCTATATCTTTCTTGTAGTACAGGCACCAGGCTTGAACACATTATTCCATAAGGGGATGGACCAAGGAATTATAGAGTAAGGATTGTGTCAGAATGTAGAAAGAGAGAACCAGAGAGATACATAAAGACAGAAAGTAAGATAGAGCGAGACCAGTTGTTTGTAAGAAGTTGACAATCATGGAAAAACTGACCTTTGATGAGACACGCTAAACAACAAAGGTCATCATTATACAGTGTGTTGATTGACTTCCTAATACACACAAACAATATACGTTCACACACACATACACACACTCACATACATATACACAGTCACATTATACGTTCACACACACATACATATACACATTCACATTATTCCTTCACACATACATACATACACAATTATACACAATCACATTATTCCTTCACAAACACATACATACTTACATATACACACTCACATTATACGTTCACACACATACATACATCACACACACATACATGCATATACACACTCACATTATTCGTTCACATACACATACACACTCACATATTGACATATATCACATTATACGTTCACACATACATTCGTACATCGAAAAAAAATCATAATCACACACACATATAATTATTATCTACATGCATACATACAAACACAAAAAAAATATAATTATACATACATACAGAATTATACATATATATACACATTCCATTATGCATTTTTCTTTCTTTCTCTCTCTCACACACACACACACACACACACCAAGGCCCTCCTCCGGCCACACCCTACACACGTTCCTAGTAGCTATAGGGATGAGGTAAAAAAAAAAAAAAAAAAAAAAAGCTATACAAAAACAAGAACTGGCTACCCTCTCCCCTCCATACCATACTGTATAGCTATAGGACAGCATCTATAGGGGGGGGGGGAGGGAGGGAGGGAGAGAGAAAATTGTATATGGAAATGGGTGTGTGCATGGTTTATGATATATATATATGTGTGTGTGTGTGTGTGTTGCAGGGGGTTGGGCAATATTTTTCCGAACATCAATGTGTTTTTCTAATAGAGTACTGTACCCATTTGTGTGCATATATCCATTTCATCTCTGATCAAATATTCCACCAAACACTTACAAAATATTACGCTAACCCATCCTAGCTTTCCCAAAATTACCCTCCTGCCATCAATAAGTTTACGTAACAATAATTCCCGCCAACTGCGTGATTATGTAACCCGCGTTGTTAGAGTGGCACGTGTTATAATCATACTCTAAGGTTGTATTTCGATACTTTATGTGTAATCAATATTTACTTCCTTTTTTCCTTCCCAACAGAAACGATAATTTTAGACGATCGATGTGTTTTTGTGAGAGACGATAATGGTGGGAAATTTGGGTATGGTACACTCGCAATCCAAAATATGTATCCAGGCTTGCTTCAAATAGCCTGATCGAGTATTTAGCGATCTCAAGCAAATATGAAACAGGATAAGCGTTGTAATTGGTTCACTAGTACGTCAAACGATTCGAAACTTCAACAAGACCTGGATACAAATTTTGGATTGAGTGTACAGTTGGACACATGAATGGGTGGTACACCCCAGGTGAAAGATACTTGTCCCATTTGAGTAACCAGTGTCTATTATCAGGTACTTGCTTTTTATTACCATCCTCAATACTGACTTCTGCCCCTGATGTCTCATATTTGGCACTAAGGAACTTGATATTGGCAGAAATTAACCATCTTTCACTTGGGCTGTACCACCCATTCATGTGTCCAACTGTACCTACTATATAGCCAGTGATGAAAGTTTCCTGTACTAAACATTTTCTTCTTTTAATTAGGTGTGAGTCGGTGATGGCAGGAGGTGGGGGCGGGGGCAGCGGAGGGGCGGGGGGGTCATGGGCGGCCCTTGTATTAGCGGTGTGTGTCCTGTGTGGGGAGGGAGGGGGTGGACCAGGGGCGGGGGGAGCATCAGCAGCCGCCAGCCCACGCCAGGCCCCTCCCCACACACACGCTGACGACAACAGCAACAACGAGGTCAGCCCAGACACTTCCTACCTGAGGGTGGGTCGTTCACTCAACCTCCTCCCTAGATATGGCTTCCTCACGCTCTCTATCAAGGTTAGTTAATGCTCGTGGTTTTATTTAGTTTTTTCTTATTTTCATCCCTGACGGTCGAATATTTAATTAATCTCTGTGAATGTTGCTTGTTTTAATTTTTTTAACACACTGTTGAATATTTTAGATGATTATATAAGCCCTCTACAAAGGTCAGGTAATATTCGAAGCGAGGCAGTACACTCACTAACCAATACAATATATTCAAAGCATACTTCGCACACTAACCAGTTTTTTTCAAAGCTTACCACGCTCGCTAAGCAATATTTTTAAAACATACTTTAATTGTTCGCTAACCAATATTTTCAGTGCATAGCTCATTCGCTAACCAATATTTTCAGAACATACTTTGCTCGCTAACAAATCTATTCAAAGTACAGTATTCCTCATTTACACTATCAACACCCCTCAATTCCTGGCTTGTTTTTAATTGGTGTGTGTGTGTGTGTGTGTGTGTGTGTGTCAGGTGTTCCCACAGCGGACGGACAACAGTTGGGTGTTCAGGGAGAAGACTGCCGAGGTGTTCCAGCCCAACTCGTACTGGGCCACGCAGACGAACCCACACTCGCCCTCATCACCGCCCTCAGACCGACCCAGGGGATACGACCAACACTTCCTCATCGACTTCTGCGACAACGAGCGGGACCTCTTCACCGCCTACTTCGACAACTTCTACATGGAGGGCGTGCCTGAGCCTCACCGCGTCTTCACCACCTCCCTCTCCATCCGAACCAAGGCCCAGCACCTAGGAATTCGCCCCACCTATCTGTCCTCGCAGTACTCCTTCGTGTTGGTGCGTTTATTCAGAAGGAAGAGGAGGGCCACGCTGGGAGGTTCGTATTAATAAGAGTTGAACAATTTCCTGCAAGTTCATTTTTTTTTTTTTTTGTCTCTCTATCTGGACGAGTCGTTTAAGGGAACGTTCTTTTAACGGTATGTTGGGGAGCTACTGATTCCTCTCACCGATGCCACGGAACAGAATCCCTATATACTATAGTAACATAAAGGGACCCTGTGATGTAGTCAGAAAATTCGAGGTTAGCGAGTCCTTCAAATATTGCCACGAAACACCACTTATAGGGTAGGAGCTTGTTTCGTGGCATAATCAGGGGGAATCAGATGCCTCCAATTCATATATGATCCGAGGATCCTTAGGCTGGTAGTATTAAACTTTCTCTTCGACGAAAACAATCTTCGTCGCTATATTGGCATTGCAAAATAATGCGAATATAGCGACGAAGAAGATAAAGTTTAATACTACCACATATTTCAAGGTCGTCTGTTTCCTGCCAAAGTTGGAGGAGTCAGTAGCCCTCCATATCACCAATTAGAGAAACTCCTCTTAAACACACACGTTCAATTGGAGGGCTACTGATTCCTCGACATACCTTAATAACATACTGTATATTCTATATTGATAAATAAAAGTGATACATAGACATACAAAAAAACTAAACCAAATGCATGCCATAACAAGTAAGTAAATAAATACAAATAAAATACAGAACACACTGCCAGGCATAAATAACTTAGAATGTCAAATTCTCTCTCTCTCTCTCAGAAGATGATTTTGGGCTTCATGCCAATCGACTCATGGTGTTGATCATTAAGGCAATCATCTCTCTCTCTCTCTCTCTCTCTCTCGTCATCACAACCTAATTTAATTAATTCCCAAGTTTACATCATTCATCAACCAGAACAAAAAAATAATCGAGCATATTATACACAAACCTTGGCCTTTATACTGATAAGGTGACGAATTTACTGGTGACGGGAGGTTGGGGTGTGTGTGTGTGTTAGAGAGAGATACATGTATCGTAACAAGTAACACAGTACAGGTAAAACAAAATCACAGTAGTAAAATCACATGGATAGTAATAATTTCAGTTAAAATGAACTGTATACATACATAAAATGTTATGATAAACAGTAAAATAAGTCTAAGGCCAAAATTTTAATGCACTAAATCTATCAGTAAAATTGGAAACTAAAACTACAGAAAAAGAAAACAAAATCACAGAAGCAAAATGAGAGAGAGAGATATATACCAACTCACTCATCCACCCTAAATCCACTACAGTATATATTATCATTCAATCATCCACCATCACCCCCCTTCAACCACAACAATTTTCCCATCCACCCTCAATCCACTACAGAATATCCTCCTCCACTCATCCACCATAACCCTCTTCCTCTGCCCATCAATCAACGTTCCCCTTCAAGCACACCAACTCACTCACCTACCCTCAATCCACAATCCACCATCACCCCCACCAACTCACTCCATTATATCCTCCTTCTCCACCAGGCCAACTCACCCTCAACGGCCACTTCAAGAGCGCTGTGAGTGACATCCGCATGGGCTCCCCCTCCTCCGTCAGCCAGTTCCTCGACCACTACGGCACCCACGTCATCACCGAGTACGCGGTGGGAGATGTCATGTACCAAGTCTACGTTTTTGGCGACAGGACCTACGCTGAGCTCAAGAGTAACTTTGCCAGGAGTCAGAGGTGAGTTGAGATGATTAGATGGAGAGATGGGTGTATAGAGAAATAGATAGGTAGATAGATAAATGGATGCATGGATTGATGATTAGATGGAGAGATAGGTGTATAGAGAAATAGATAGGTAGATAGATAAATGGATGCATGGATGGATGGATGGATAGAAAGATTTATGGTTAGTTGGATGGATGGATAGATATAGACAGTTAGATGGATGGATAAATTAATAGACAGATAAAGAATAGTGAAGTAACATAATTTAGACAGATGAAAAGATAGATAGATAGACAGACAGAAAACAATGATGGGGGAGAAACGAATGAAAGTAGAGTTGACCAGTTGTGTATACGAACATAAATAGTTGAGAATACTGATCAACTATTGTAAAATTGCCTGACTATGTTCATTAATTAAAGGGATAGTATAATCTTAATTAGTGCATTGGAGTTTCTCGATTCCTCCGACTGAAGTATGCCAAGAAACAGGACCAGATGAACAAAAATAATGGTGGCCTGCTGCTTGGAATAGTTTGGAGGAATCAGTTGCTCCAGATTTACCAACTTTGTAATTTCTCCCCATAAAGCTTATAGGCTACTTCTCTCTCTTCCCCTCCCCCTCTCCCAGCAGTGAGAACGAGCTGACCAGAATGGAACACTACTTCACCCCTTACTACGCCCTCGATGTGGGACGGGTGAAGCTTGCCTCAGGTAGGGTAAAATTATATATGTCCACACACTCACAAATGTATCGCTACCCCACCACCTGCAGAATGAAAAATGACACCACATAATATTATAAAATGCTGGAAAATCACCACTTTTCATACAACTCTTCCTCCTCAATCAGTGAACCCTAACCCTAACCATTAATGATCTCTCTTTCTCAACATCCCATCCCATTCTCTCTCTCTCTTAAACATTCCCACCCCCTACTTTCTCTCTATGTACAGTACACAAACATGACACTAATCTCCTCCTCCACCAGGTAACCCAGCCTTCGAGGAGACGGTGGCCAACCAACTCATGTCGGTGACCTTCTTCCGGATGTACCACTCCATCTTCTCCATCTTCAAGGACCAAGCTCTGGAGAGGGAACTGGAGCAGCTGGATGGGGAGGTGGTACTGAGCCTCAAGCTGGAGAAGATTACCAAAATCGTGCCAAAGTCACCTGAGGCCCGGTGGCTGGGGGAAATTCTAGATAACACCCTCTCCCTCTACTACGTCACCATGTAAACATGAAGGGAGTTGGTTTGTTTTGTTTAATGGTACTGATGGTGGGTAATAGGAAGTAGTACCTCATCTGACACACAAGCACAAAACAGAAAGAGAAACAAAGAAAGAGAGAGAGAGAGAGAGAGTTCAACCCACCATCACTCTGTTACAACACCAAGTTAGTTCACTGCAACTGCATGGCAGAAACAGGATTAAGGCATTCTAGTGAGCTTGGCCACAGAGCTCATGTAGCCCACTGAGGTTATAGGACGGTGCTACCCCTCTCCCTACGAGCATCCAACTCAGGGCCATACGTCAGAATATATGTGATGTTGACGATGGTGTGGTACCGGTATGATGGCTCTGTAGTGTGTCTATGAAGTCATCGTACCAGTACCACACCATCATTAACACCATGAATGTTCTTGCATACGGTCCTCAGAACGCTCAATGGGAGATGAAGACGCTACCATAGCATTCACCCGGGCATTGACTGGGATCTCCAAAACACACTAACTAACTAACTAACTGATTAAAATTAATGATTGACTGACTGACCATTTAACAGAGAGAAAGAGAGAAAATAATTTGGCTACAGCCTGGGCCTGGGCCATCATAAGGCTGAAGCCTCAACTAGAGCGGTGTGAAATAATTGTTGCCTTGTTAAATGCCAGTACAGTGCCTTCAAGATGAAATGTTTGTGATGGCAGAATTGTGTGTTTATACTTTTCTATACATTACTGTGTGAATGAGTAGCTTTGAGCATTAAAAGAAAGTGATCTCTTTTGGGTGAATTGGAAGGCTACCGATTTTACAGACTTTGCTATGAAACGGATCGTATTGAGGTACCATACTAGTCTGTTTCTCGGAAGAATCAGTAAGGTAGTCCTCCAATTTGGCCTAATATCAGACTTGCCCATTACTATGCCAATAAAGGTCACTCATATTTTCAGCAGTAAATCACATAAACATTATAATTAATAACCAACAATAAATACAATAATACGCGAGATGTTTAAACATTGCAAATTATATAACGACAAGAGGACATGGATTATACATAGTCTTAATATAAAATATAATGAGATCAGTGGTTGTTAGTGTATTTCATAAATGCATGGATTACCACAGCAGTGAATACAATGCCCGATTTCAGTTCACTCAAGCAGAGAATAAACGAGTCTCTCTTACTTAGGGATAAACGTACTAGGATCAACAATGACGGAAGGATCTCCTCATATATTGCAACACAAATTATTACATTTTTGCTGTCTTTACACACGCATTGTGGGGTTACAGCCCTATCAATATCAACCTTATAAATTCTGTATACATTATGGGTACAAACTACATTAAGATCATTACTCTTCAAGTTCTCAGTGAATTACAAACATAACTACAGCTACTGCATTCTCACCAGATTATTATAGGTGTTTATTAGACTAATGTGGACACTGGTTGTTCACATACATATGTAGAGGGAACAATTTCTAAGGCCTTGTGGACCATATCAATTTACAGCACGAAACTGAGCAATAAATATTAAGGGTAAAGCTGTTATGTTTGGCAGACACTGAGACTGTGATTTCCTCATCCTGCATTTAATATGGAGTGATATATTTGCTTTATATGCAAATTTCTTTATTACTGTACTCTTGCATTGGTGAGTCTTCCAAGTAGAAATGGAAATGTTTCCACCAAGCTAGACCATACATGACACACAGCCCTACTAAGGTTACAAGAGACACTGTCCCTCTCCACAGCCTTGATCTTACAGCCATTTGAGTACAAGGTGAGAGATGTACTGTACTACTACACCACTCAGTGTCTTTAATGAAAAAGCCTTTATTTAATGGCAAAGTATTGTCAATAAAAGTTTAGTTATAAAACATGTGTGTGTCTGCTGTATCTCCCAAGTCTTGGTGAGAAGCAAAGACCAGTTGTAATTTTAAAGAATATTTTGTACTGTAATAAACTGTTCTGTCAAGAGTACAGTACTGTCGAATACTCTGTCAAGAGTGCTTTATTATGTCATAATATAAGTCATTCATACTATAAAATATAATTTTTAAAGCCACTTTCATTCTCCTTCTTTCTATGAATCGAGCAAATGTCAGGTATAATCAGCATTAGTTACTGTACAATCAAACAAAGAGTGTACTTGTAGGCTGACAGGATAGGTAAAAGAGTTTCCACCAGTAAAGTGAATGGCATAGTGATATACATAAAAAAAAAAAAATGATAATAAATACTGTAATAGAAAGATGAGTAGCATAATTTATGGTGTAGAATGACAATGATGTCATTTAATACGGATGTCAATTACCGGAATGTCCACTGAAAACATTGCAAGAGGAGTGTGGAAAAAATATAATTAACATCTCAATTTCTTTTCAGGAATGCATGCATCATACTTTGTGCTTCAATAGTAATAAAAATTTCCATAGGCTGCATTCACCACATGACCAGTACCCACAAGACTATAATACAGTATAACATGCAGCATCACATAGCAGTAGAAGAATGTACAATGAAATCCTGCCCTACACTTGTTTAAGGTGGAGGGTGGCACAATAGGATTATAACCATTTTCATACCTTATACAGTATAAACCACATAAAACACTACTCAATGATCTACTAATACAACACTAACAATACTACAACATTTAAAGAAATTACGCATTCCCTTACCTTATCCACGCCACTTATTAAACAATTTCCAATGATGTCCTTACTGAATATGGGACTACAATATTACACAGTACAGTACAGGAAAATTGGAGGGTGACTGATTCCTCCAAACTATGCCACTAAACTGAATCTCTACCATTATAGTAACATTGGGGTTGTTTAATTTCTGGCATAGGTTGGATCAATTATTAGACCTCCAATTCATCAACAAGAGTGCCATTTCTTTAACATATCCTTACCTCACAAACAGTACACCACATAAACCCTGCCCAATGGTCTACTTGTACTCATTACAGCACTAGGAATTTACAAGATATTGAGCACTGCCTTACCTTCCATGTGCTCACTCCAGCTGTCAAGCGAGAAGGACAGAAGCAATACAAGCAAGCAGAAACATCACAGGGAACACACATGCACTTCCTATACACTGGTACTGGCTGAAAGCGAGAGACAAGTCAGGAGAAAGCCATAGAAATGTCCAGCAGTGCTAAAATAAAAATTAAACGATGGACACAAAATACATATCCCTGGAAATTTAACTATGGGATTGTTGTGGTCTTGATTCGTGTGTGGGGGGGGGGGGGGGGCTGTAGAGTACGACCTGGGACTCAACAATAAACTTGAGGCCTATGTTCAGTACTCCCCCCCTCTCAAAAAAAAAAAAAAAAAAAAGTAAGTATTCCTCAAGCATACTAAATTCAAATATCTTCCAGTTACTAATAACTGTAAAAGTTGAGGTATAAAACAAAGGTCATTTGATGGAAAAATATTTTGTTTTACTATTCATATTTCACATTCAGCCTTATTTATACAAGTACCAGGCTGGATTTAATCTACATAGACAATAAACACCCCTGTACAATTTTCTTCATCATAATTATTCTACAAAATAATAGGATTGAACAACTATACAAAGTAATTGACTCTGACTTAAACTCTCCACCTGTATTTAATCTTCTATTGTGCCAGGCCTCAACAAGTATATACCACAAGATGACCAGGGAAGGATAGGTTAGAATCCCATGTAGGCTCTAACCACTAAGCCACAATGGGTTATTTTTCAAAGTGGGAAGGGGAAGATAGAGTAGTGAGGGGTGAAATACATAGGAGTGGGTGGTCATTATTCCATTTATTGACTGAACATAGATACTTGTCTGTTTCTTGTACTATACACATCATTGTGTGGCTGATGAGTTCTTTAAAAACTTATGATATCAAGAAGGCTGCACATAATCAATTATACTAGGATGTATAGAAAACAATTACATCACATAAGATATATCAAAACCTGCAAGAAATATTCATACCTATCACTGTGTTGATTAAATATTGTATATACTCTCTCAATTAATATATAACACAAAACAAGTGATGTTTAAAATTATATTATAATTATACTTAACACACTGTATGATATGGTAGGAAATGAATGAATGAATGGAAGAATGATTTGGCTACAACCTATTGGACCCAGGCCCTCAAAAGGTCGGAGGTGGGATACTGATATTGCAACAGGATAAAAGAAAAGACAGCAAGTACAAAGGGAGAAAACAAAACCAAAATTCTTTGATGGGAGTCAGCAAGCACAATAGGAGAAATGGAAAAAAGAATGAAAAAGAGGGACAGGTTAAGAGACGAAAGGAACCGACGTGGGACCAGAGGGGCATCAGAACCCTGTAAGTATCACCCATGGATCTCTGCAGGCATTGTATACTCCCCCTACAGGAATAACAAGTAATGTTTCTCAAGATAAAAATACTCCTTCAACGCCATTCATACTTACACAAAATCTACCAGATATATTTTCTCATCTAGAGCAGCTCTTAGACGTTGCATCATCACCCTCAACCTTTAAACTTCTTGCCCTTCTTCTTGACAGTCTGAGGGAGTGAGTCCAGACCGCTGTCAAACTCAGACATGGTTAATGATTTGGGTAGGATTCCACACTTCTGGTTCATGACTTGGATGCGCCTGTAAATAGGTGTCACCATTAATCTTGAGCTTATACTTATTATGAATACTACTAGCAAATCAATCTTGCCCTGAATCATGGATACTCCAGGACTAAAATTGTGTCTGTTACCACCAGAGGTTACTGTAATCATATATATATATATATATATATATATTTTTTTTTTTTTTTTTTTTGGGGGGGGGGGTTCTGTCTACAGTACTTTTCACAAAACAACCATGTGAACTCTAGATTGGGTTATGCTCCAAAGTCAGACACAGATGATAAAAGCTATACACATACTGCACCACATACAACCCAACCAATTACAGTGACATCTGGTGGCAACAAATATGACATTAGTTTAAGAGTGTTCTCCTGCCAATACCCAACATACCTGCCAATACCCAACATAAATAGAATGAACACTGGTAACTTCTCTGCAACTTCAAATCACTTACTTTCGCCTCTCTCTGAACTCCGTCCTCTCCTTCTTCTCCCGCTTGGCCTTGAAGGCTGCCCCGGCTCCAAGGGCTCCTGGTGCATCCCTCAATCCCATGCTCTTGGCGTAGTGACCCAGGTGGAGGGCCTTGAAGTTGAACATCTCACGCACTTCCCTCGGGTAAGAAGCGTACGACCGCACAAACGAGACATAGGCTGGCGATGGGAAGCAGAGGGAATGTTATTAGGGATATGCTTAGATTTCCATACGTAAGCTAGGCCTACACTGTAATGAAGACTGTGCATCCAAGTTGAACATCTCGAGCACGTCTTTCATGTAGGATAAGTATGACCGCACAAATGAGAAGGAGGCTGGTGGTGGAGAATTTGAGGGAAAGTTGTTAGATAAAATAATTCTTAGACTATCTATGATGAAGACTGATGGGGGAAAGTGACAGTATAATGAGGAGTATCTATAATAATGAGCAATTATAATGAGAAGTTAATATAATGAGTAAGTACTGCATAATGAAAAGTAAGTATAATGGACTGACTGGCCTGCAAGGGGTGTACCATACATTACATTTCATTACCTTTCTTGGCCAATTCATGGAGTTCCCAATCAGCCAGCAGCAGCCTCTCCACCTTCACCTGTATCCTGGTTGCTGCCTCCTCTACTGTGCCAGGAACACGCTGAGAAGAGAGTGGGTGAGATACACGGCCGCATCAGTGGTGTTTACGATGCTGTGTTACCGTTATGATGGCTCTGTAGTTTGTCTAAGGAGCCACTGTACTGGTACCACGCCATCGTCAACACCACCAATATTCTTGCATAATGCCTTGTGCTATGTGGATGTTTTTCCTTCCATCTGTATTAACTTTGTGGCATGGTATGTTTGTGGGGTGCTTTGTTTTTTATCGTGGCAAAAACACACCCATTCAGTTCAAAGTAATAATTTTGACCTTAAATACATGTTTTGCCTACATCCCACAGATGTAGATTAGTACCCAGTTGTGTAGATTTTTTATGTAATTTGAATTAGATTGCACTACATTCACCAAAAAACCCAAGAAATTAAATGGAGGAGCCTATACATTTTTGCTGTTAAAAAAAAATAAAAAAAAATAAAAAGTTCTCATATTACCATACAGACTAAGTAATCTACTGGACTGGTGTTAAACGAGAAGTGGAACATATCTGTTAGTGTATATCCACAGCCTAACAAACTATATTCTCAAGTATAGTGCAGCACAACATTTTACCTCGTGCGCAGCAAAATCTCCTGACCTCATCAGATTTCGCAGAATAGACGGCATTCTGATTTCACTTGGACTGAAATAAAAACAGAGGACAGAGAATTAACACTGTACCAGTAACCTCTACAGTGTTAGGGTCACAAGATATTCTGATTGTTGTGTGTCAACGTTGGTTTTTTCATATTCGTATAATGAAGGTAAACTGTACTGTATCTCATTACACTCCGAGAGATACAATTCACACCCAGCAGGTTGTAGTGAGTGTAGTCAAATATGAATCTCTGTCTCTCTGTCATGTACAACAAACTCACGTGATCTTGTGGTCGGTGAGAAGCTGAATATATGGAGCCTCAGCGGGGGCCAGGAAGAGGATGGCTGCTCCGGGAGTGTTGACACGTGCGGTGCGACCCACGCGGTGCACATAGTCAGCCACGGTGCAAGCTGCGTTGAACTGCACTATCCACCCTACCTTGGGCAAGTCCAGCCCACGCGATGCAACATCCTGCAGGTGTGGAAGTCAGTGTGAAATGGGATAAAAAGACTACTGTGCTGAGCCATTTCTGAAAAATTTCTGAGAGGATTTGTACTAGAAATTATCCACCCCATCTTGGGCATGTTCAGCCCATGAGAGGCACCTCCTGAAGGTGTGAAAATGAGTGTAAAATGGGAAAAAAAAGATTACTACACTTGGGTATTTCTGAAAAATGTATGAAAATCCTTATACCAAAAGAGGTATACCCAAGACGAGGAACAACAAGCATAATGGTAAAAGATATAAAAGAAGACAGCTGAAGATAGGAACGGGGATTGGTTTGGATCTGAAGGGGTGCCAAAACCCTTAAAGCATTGCTCACTACATAACCCCCTTTACATAGTCTGATAAATATGACTCTGCTACTAAATGAGATAACTAGTACAAAAAAAATTTGGTAATGTTATCAAAGACATACCATAGTAAAGTACTGTAAAGCTTAATTGAAAAGTGAACTGAAGTGCATAGTATTTAAGGTGTCAAGTGGTATACAGTATAAATAAAAGATCAAATAGACAGATAAATAGATTAACTTCTACTGATATATTTCAATGGAAAGAACTGTAACCAAGCCAGAGCATAGATAAATAAATAAATAAACTTTTTATGACTTACCGTACACATAAGCACTCCGGCGCTTGCTTCTCGGAATGAATTAAACACTGCACAGCGGTCCTGAAATTATAACAGTATTACACCTGGAACAATCAAAATAAATTCACCATACCAACAGCTAATACAATGCAAGTTACTAGAGTACAATATTTGCATTCTCATTCAATAGAGACTCAGAGAGTTACTATCAAAATTTGTGTGGCCTTCTTTCTTGTATTTGCCCTTACTGAAATTTGTTAATTTTTGTTTTTCAATATGGGTAGCACACTCCTATTTTCTCACCATCTGTCCTATCATTTATATTTGTTTCTCCCCTTCAACATCATCAAAAACACAATCTTTCTCACTCCAAATCTCTCTCTATATATGTCCTTTTTTCTCTCTATCTAACTACAGTGGAGTCTCTTTTATCCAAAAATCACATGACTTTCAAAGTTTTGTTTAACTGAATTTTTTTGATAAATTATATTACAATATATATATTGAAAGACATACAATAGATATACAAAAGATATTACATTTCCATAGCCTGGTCAACTTCCAAGTTAATATGAACTTGAGAAGTTTATATTTCTGTTTGCCTATGTCGTAGAGAGTGGTCGACTCATTATTGTTTTCTTTCATTAACACACTTCTGTTTACTTCATGTTCTGTCTTGCTACATACTCTCAACCCTGAAATTTAATTGTAAATCAAGGGCAAAGTGATCTTTATATTTAGTGGTTAGCGCGCTCGGCTCACATCCGAGAGGGCCCGGGTTCGAATCCCCGGTCGGGTGGAGACAATTTGGGATTGTTTTCTTAAATGTGTAACCCCTGTTCACCTAGCAGAGAATAGGTACTGGACGTAAGTCGAGGAGTTGTGACCTCGCTATCCCGGTGTAATTGGTGTAGGGATGTGGCGACCCCATCGCCCACTGTTTACGGTGCAATGGCTTCAGGGCAAGGGGCATGGGGAATCCCTGTAAGATTTCCCTAGCAAAAGGGCTACCTCCAGCATGGAGATAAATGTCTAGTAATAAAAAAAAAAAAAATATGTTATCGTGTTCATGATACTATGTTATTGTGTCAATGTAAATACATCATGTGCTATATCCCTACCGAAATTATGCCGCATTATATTTGCAACTGTAAATTAACACTAGTGGCACAACGGGTTTGAATTTTGAATTCAGTTAATCGAAATGAGAATGATTTAGCAAAATTTTGGTTAATGACATATTTCAGATTAAAAAATTTTGGATAAAAGAGATTTAACTGTACTCTACTACATTACATCAAAAGTAACCACTGCAAATGCAGAATACGTATCCACCTGCTGTGTCATGTTCCCATGTAATTTCTGAAAGAGTATCATATCTTTGTCGTCCTCCTTTTCTTTCCTTCCTCCTCGTTGTGCTTTCTCCCCTTCCTCGTCCGGCTCAATGTCCTCCTCATCCTCGCTTCCCTTCCCATCGTCCTCTTCCCCCGCCAGCACCCTCTCAGCTCGCTGCATCAAGTATGACTTCTTTACAGTCTCCTTTCCGTATCTGCAAAACAAAAAGTTATTTGTAAACACATTACTATAACGTAAGAGGAACCTTCACCAATATCAATAAACTATTTCCCTTTTTTCAAGGGGAGGTGGACTCCAGAACCATGGATGGAAATATGAAATCAGAATACAGAAATGAGGGACTGAAATACTTGGTAAAATGGGCCATTAACTCCTTCTTTCAAAACCAAGAAATTTTCAGCTCCCCCCCCACAAGGAAACTTTAGAGACAATTCCAAAGTATTATTCAGATAGCCAAGATAGAAAGACCCATAATATGGAGCAAAATACATGAATGCATAAAAAAGTACCCATCTTTTTTTCACTCACTTGGATAATATCTCACTAAAGAGTGCAGTATGATAGTCCACCATATCTTGGGTTGCAAAGAAGATGATCATTTTCCTTTCATTGCCAAACTGAGGGGAGAGAAAAAATAAGAGATATGAGATTCTTCTTAAAAGTAAAAGTAAAATCTTTTTGATAAATTAGAGGGCTACTAATTATTGTACTCTATAAACAATGTAAGGAAACAGACACACTCCATATGATTCATACCATAACAGATCCATTTTGTGACATTTTGGAGAAATCAGTTGCCCTCCAATGAACTGTCAAGGGACAACAGGACAATAAAAAGAGTATCTAAACACACAAAAGAATAATATAAAGATTATCACTGTGCATACATGGGAAACAGAATAAGAGCATCTATCTGCACAGGACTAACAGGACTAAAATAGAGTAGCATCAATTTGCAAAACTGTACTATTACCATAAAGTATGCATCCACACATCCATCCTCACCCTGCACTTGGAGAGTATAAACGCGGCAAGAGTGACGAGCCTGAGCTTGGCCGGGACAAGGACATAGTGGTGGTCGAGGTTCTCTGGGGTAGCCAGAGCCTCGGTGGTCAGCTGGCCGCTCTTCCTCTCACCATAGCTGATGTCCACCACCTCTGGCTCCACAAGGCTCATTCCTGGAAAATATATACTTTAATCTAGTTGTTCTTACAGCTCAAGTATCATTAACAATAAACAGTAATACTTCCAGCTAAAATAGATTATAAACACGTGCTCTAATTACATTCCAGTATTTGTAAACTCTCTGTCATTACTCACTCGTGTAAATACTTGTCCTAAGTTATCTTGGCCTGCATTACATCTTCCATATACTGTAGCTGAGAAATGAGAGGAAATACTCCATATATTTTTGTTTGGTAAAAAACGTTAATTAGATAATACTGTACAACACATGATGACACTGACCAGCTAGTTTCTCAACCCCGGATGACAGTGTGGCAGAGAGCATGATGGTCTGTCTAGTGGTGGCCTGGCCCTCCTGGTGTTCCTTCAGTGTCTCCATAATGCTGTCAACAAAAACATGTTTAGTAACAGTACAAATTTTATTTTCTCAATGTTAAAACGGGCTATTAGCAAGACTCAGCAAAGCCAGCAAATTTGAGTATTTTTCCGGTATGATGGTTCAAACTATGCCACAAATACAAACTCCTAATTATAACATTAAGGTCATCTATTTGGAGGAGTTAGTAGCTCTCCAGTTTATCATGAAGAGAGTACAGTAATCACTTTAAAAAAAATCTGGGCTGACCTTGTGAGGCTCTGCTCGTAACCCATGTCAAGGAGACGATCAGCCTCGTCCACAACTAAGTACTTGACTCTGGCCAGGCTGAGGGACTTGGTGTGATGGAGATGGTCGATAAGGCGGCCGGGTGTTCCCACCAGGATGTTGATGCCTTTCCTTAGCCGTGCCTTCTCAGCCTTCTTCTTCTCTCCCCCCACCAGGTATCCAGGCACCACCCAAACACATGACTGAAAGTGTTTTAGGAAAGTGATTTAATTATGAATGTACTGTATAAGGTATGCAACACCATCAATGTAGGAGAAAGATATGTAACAAGAAACTTAGTCTGGGAAAGAAAGAAGCTTAACAATTTCATGAATCCAAATTTGAAGACTTAGAACACCTTCAAAAATTTCCTACCTCTGTCTCAATGCATTACTATTCGCTCTGTCACATATAATATTAAAGGGCAGCAAAATGAACTAACTTTGATGATAAAAACTGTTGACATTATAATCGTTGTGCTTCGGTATGATTCAACTAAATCCTCTTTCATCTTACCTTACAGAGCTTCTCAAACCACTGGTAGCTCTGCAGGGCCAGCTCTCGGGTCGGCACCACCACCAGGGCAAGGACACCATCAGTTCGCTGTACTCGGTCACTACGCTGCAAAGTATACAAGTTCAAGTTGTACAAATGTGAGGTTCATTATCTCTTCTGCTTTGTATCTGGAGACAGGACAAATCACTACCCATCACTTTATTTGATGGGTGATATTTAAAGGGATTTGATGCCCCTTTAGTCCCTTTTGGCTCTTTAAATTTTCCTACTTTTCTTCTTTTTCCTTTGTATGTACTGCCATAGGAAGACCCAGGCCCAGTAGACTGCAATCAAATTGTTTTCATTCATTCGTTCTAGCCAAAAACATAATCGTAAACCCATCATCATAAGCTTGAGTATGATGAGTGAGAGTCATATAGTTTTCATTCATTTGTTCTAGCCAACAACATAATCATAAACCCACCATCATGAGTTTGTGTATGATGGGGAGGGCGTAGGTGAGAGTCTTGCCAGAGCCCGTCTGAGACTTGACCAGGGTGTCGCGGCCGGCCAGGACGGGGGGGATGCTCTTCTCCTGAACCTGTGTCATCGAGGTGAAGCCAAGTTTCCCTACGTTGGACACCTGCATAATTGGAGATATTGTAATTAGGAAAGTGAAGGAAAACTGGAAAGAGACTTGGAGAGATGCGGTTCTATTGTAACTCAACTGACAACCCAGTTATTTATGAGATACTTAAAAATTAACCGAAATCATATACAGATAATAGACCACTAAGACGGTGCTGTACTGAATAGCCAGTGACAGAAGCAAATTTACTGTCTCTTCAAATATTTATAGCAGGTTTTCAAATAATTTCAAAAACAGTACTTCTACAGTGTTTAGTATTTACATTCTTAGTGATCAAAAAATCTTCTGAATATTTATTGTACTGATAGTCAGCCAAGATAGCCATCTCTTCATTCCAAATCCCATAAATATTCAAAGGACAAAAGCAGGGGAACTTTAAAAGCCTAGCAACTGTGCCAGACAAATGGTGGAGAGGATGAGTGGTTTGGGGAGGAAGATGGAGTTGGGGTGGTGGAGAATGTGTGTGCTTATTAGAGTGTTGTAAAGCAATCCCTGCTCCTTCACCTGATCTTTTCAATTATTTATTGAGTTCATAACAAAGACACACCTCTTTTGGCTGACTACACTCTGCTACAACTTCTCAGAGTGACTGTAAATAGATCATACAACACTTTACTCACAATCTGTGGGGCAATGTTCAAGCTGGAGAACGAGGCCTCCGAAAACACCTTCTCCGAAACTCTGGCCACTTCTGACTTGGGTATTACAGGGATGATGGGGTTGCCGGTGAACAGGGAAGATACAAAAGAATTCTTCCCCTCCCCTGCCACCTCCTTCAGTGGAGCTGTTGGTTCATGACTGCCGTGATTTACCACCGTATCCCGAGTCATAAGATTGGCAATGGCGGGATGACTGTCTTCCCTCTGGTGCTGTTGTGCTGTGTTGGTGAACTCCTGTGTGTTAAACTTGGAGCGTTTCTGGGGTGGTCCATCGTACTCTCTCCCTCTTGTGTGGAAGCTGCCATTTTGTTGTAGTAATCCTCTTTTGCCTGGTGTATTAGCTTGTTCTGTTCTCCCTCTCTCTGGTAGTCTGTTATTATTCTCTTGAACACCTTTTCTGGGCAGTGTTTCAGCTTGCTTCTCTGTCTCTCTCTCTTGGAAACTGGTATTCTGTTGTACACTTCTACTGGGTTGTGCCTCAGCTTGCTTCTCTCTCTCTCCATCATTTACGCTGGCATTTTGCTTTTGTGCACTCCTTTTGGGCAGTACATTTTGTCTCTCTTTCTCTCTATTTTGTTCTTGCACACTTTTCCTGGGAACAAAATTTGCTTGGCTCCCTCCCCCTCTCTTCAAGATGCCACCAGTTTGTTGTTGTACACTCGGTCTCTGTGGTCTGGCTGCTCGTACATAGACCTGGCCTAGTGTCTCCTGTGGGCTCTCTTTGCCTTTCTTGTGGAAGTCACTGAAGTAGTTCTGAGGGTGGACAGGAAATTAATTATCCACAAAACTACAGATTTACCACGATAAGAATAAAGATACACAATCATGTGTGAATAAATAATAAATCTAGATGTGACTGTTCATCAACCTCCATTTGACATAGAGTATACCGGTGTTTTTCTGGTAATCCTTCAGTTTACTGCTGAAATTAAATATATTTTTTTTAGCATTATATTTTAACATTATGTATACCATTCTAAGACACTTTTCCTCTAAAGCATTTCTGGGCAGAAATTCCTAGCATATCAAAGGTCAAATGACTTTCATTATTATATCCAGGGTATACAGGATTTCATATTACATCCAGAATTGGTAAAATTTAAGAAGAGCCACAGAAATGGAAATATAATTTTTCCCAGCTTTTTTATAGATAATCCATCACTCTCATATTTTATACATATACTGAAATATAAGGGCGACAGTGCACTTTGACCATGTTTGATCCCCCTCCATGAGACTGGATAGAGGGATATACAGTAACAAGTAAATAATGCATTAAATAGTTAATCTTTATGGTTAATTTTCCGAGTTACATGCATGTGAATTTTTCAGATAACACATATATAATTTTTCCTAGTTTTTCATGTCATTCATGCAATTTTAACATTCATTTATAGCGGAAATCTCCTGTTTTGACCATACCCCATCACACCAACAATCTTGCGGGAGAGCCTGGGAATTCGGAGTTTTAAATTGATAGAAATGCAGAAAATTGAGAATCCAAGCCATTTTAAAAATTATTATTGTGATATGAAAGAAATACGGATGTCTGAGAAAGCGAGCCAACTTTTGGAATCATCCCAACCTGACCTGACCTAACCTAATCTGGACCAAGGAAAGCTACTGGGACCTAACCGGGGAAAACTACAGCTAGGGAACTCAATAAAGCAGACTACCGTACTGGGACCTAATGCCAACAGGATATTTCTGCAAACTATATATGCTAAAATCAAATGAATCGCACAAAAACCAGATGGAAAACTACTATTTAGTTTAAGTTAGTTAGGGGCCATACTCAGAGGTGTCATATTTCCCCCTTATATGAAAGTTGCGCAAGGTAGTTGTAATTCAACCCATACCATATATATCATACCAAAAATCAGATATCTCCCACATGTGTAACTCGGAATTTATAACATATTCATACTAATTTTCTAATTGTACCTGACCTGACCTAACATTAACCGGTATTATTACAGAATAACTGGGTTTTTGGCTAGGATCGCGCAGTGTTACCACATCTGGCTAGGTCCCGGAAATTTGCCCCAGTCACTTTATGATAGTTTACACCGGTTATATCCCGGTAGTTTACCCAGGTTAGGTCCCGGTAGTCTGATGTGGTCTAGGTTAGGTTAGGTCAGGTCAGGTAAGGTCAGACTAATTTCCAAATTATGTTTGTAAAACGGGGCATATCTCGAAAACGAGGCATCTCCGAGAGAAACACCATAGATGAAAAGTGTCTTAGAATGGTCCAAAATAGTGGGTAATGATACTAAAATATACAATATAGTGAACCCAGTTCTTCTGTAAATTTACCCATTAACCTAATCTGGACCAGGACACACTACCGGGACCTAACCTGGGCAAATATATGGTAGGAGGGGGAAGTCAAACCTGGTCAAAATGGGAAATAAGTCATAAAGCAAACATTACCATACACGAAAATGGGAAGGAAATTGGTAACCAAGTAACTTCCTTTTCTGTGGCCCTTAATCATTACCCAAGGGTCTAACATATCGTCTTCCATAATAAAAAAAATAAAAAAAATCTACAGTATCACATGTTACATCGGGAATGTACTATATATATAATTCATGCCATACATACATACATACCTGTCTTGGTTCTTTATTATCCACACGAAAATTGAGCAACAACCCCCCACCACCATTACTTGTCTGACTCATATTTAAAGATAATTAAAGGATTATTAAAGGATTTCTATGACTCCTCCTCCTCCTCCTCTCCTCCTCAGGGACTTGTAGTAGTGAACTGGGTTGTCTGTAGAGTTAAATTAGTGTTATTAGTGTGTTAATGTCACGTGTATCGCAAACTAATCCCACTTGGGTCTGACGTCAACAACAACATGCTGTCTGGTTAGTTCAGTGTTGCCAGGTCTGGATGGCGAAATGTCCCTAACTTCACCTTTAGAATTTTCCTTTTTTCCTCAACAATTCCCTGTTTACTCTTGAATATTGAAGGTCTCTTTGGTATTTTCCCTGCTGGTAGAAATGTCCCTGTTTATCCATGAACAATCTTTATATAATTTCCCTGTGAGGACTTCAAAATTCTCTAAAACATAAATAGTAATTTCCATGCACCTGGCAACACTGGTTTATATCTGGCTGCGAGTGGACATTATTAAATCCAATTTGCGTTTCATATATTTTTGTGAATTTTTCCTTCTTACGAATTAGTGAGGAATATTTCTTTATTAATTACACTATTATATCATGTTTATTGATGTTTTGTAAGACTCAATGTTCATAATTTCTAATGTTTTCTTATTTTTACTACTATCTTTTGAACTGTTATATCATACGGTTTTAAAGCCAAGTATAGGAAGATATTTTATTTTCGAGAATTGTTTAGAGAGAGAGTAATTTTTCAGACACAGGACACCAACCTCTCTCTCGCCTGCTGCCGCCCCTGCTTCATAATATTATATGCTAGTCTCTACTGTAACTCACCAGTAGCACGGCTCCCTCTCAAATTTGTGTGTGCTCGCCCCGCTACCAAGTTCTTCTTCACTTGCCTTCTGTCCTTGGTCCTGGAGTGATGCTACGACGTGTACATCTACTGTGCTGCCACAATAAACTACTGTACTCTGTACCTTGTGAGTTTGAGCACCCCTTAGCAACTAGTAACAGCTCCTCTTGTTACATTCCCAATATCCCAAGACTTCTCGTATAAATCCCAAGGTCTTAGGAAACGTCCCAAGGAAGGACATTGTAATATTGACTATAAAATGAAATAGTGGATTTTGTCACACAACTAACGAAGATATGAAAGAAATATTGAGAAAAAAGCAGATAAATATGAATTCCAGTTTGATGACTATAGTATTGTCGGTCGCGCTCCGCTCTCGCTCCAGTCTCGGTCTGGTCCAATTTATGTTACATGAATTTCAGTGGAAGCATTCACACTGGCGCTCACAGTCCGCTCAACCTCCGGTCACTGTTCCCAAGGCCACTTATATAAGTGGCCTTGACTGTTCCTTCAAGATATTTTGACTGGAGCGAGAGCGGACCGTGAGTGCCAGTGTGAACACAGTTGGCACGGTCCTGCTGCTCCTCTCCAGTCGAGATTGAGCCGTCATATAAGCAATTTTTGATAGTATTTTTTCAAATGCTCCAATGTTCATTCTGAAATAGCTGTGGAATTTACTCTCATCATCAATACGATGAGGATATAGAGTATGAAATTCTCCTTCACTCTTCCTTATCTTTCAACATAGGATGAACCCACAATCTCCTCCTTTTTCGACTTTGCTTTCTTTCTTCTTCATCAAGTGCAATGGCGATTATTACCAAATCGGCTCGAGAAGACACACATCCTCCGTAAATGGTGGTGGTAAGACTTCCACTGGTGTCCAGGGCGAGGAAATGATGGGACCGCGAGAACAGACTGACCCGTCCGCACGTGTGAATACACCAGCTGGACCTATTAGTAGGTCAAGGGAAATATTCCCTCGACCTTGAGCTGGACCATGAGCTGACCGAGAGCGGAGCGCGACCGGAGCGTGTGAATCAAGTTGAACAGTTGAACTCAATCAACCCAAAATACCTCCACGAGTTGGACTACTACGTTCTAATGTTGACTCCCTCCCTCCTACTCTATTAGTCTATTCTCAATCCTTACCTCCTCCTCCCTGGTGCCTCGGTGCTTCATTTCACGGGCCTGTGAGAGGAGACAGCAAGCACTAAACAAATAGATGGAAAGGAGGAACAGTCGACAAATTGAAAGGGAATATGGCTCGGATCAGAAGGGGCGACGGGTAAGGAGAGAAAGCTTAGAGTAGGTATAAGTAACTATGGTATAATGTGGGGTATACTTTTAATCAATATAATAATTAAGTAAATAACTTCAGACAATACAGAAATCATCAACATTTCTTTTCCCGAGAGTAAAATGTACACGCAAAAAATTGTGACCGACTTAACTTAAGAGGAACACAATAATTACTTATTTACACAATTTATGGTAAGCAAGCCTGCGACACACACACACACACACATACACCACTTTTAACACAAAGGCCACCAGACAAGAAAAATAGCTTTCGGTGCATTTGGAGGTGACAGATTCTTCCAAACTGTGCAAAGAAACACCTTAACGCATCTAATCTACCGCATGCGGTAAACCAGTTTCGTGGAGTAGTTTGAGGGAAGCAGTTGGCTTTACATATTCCAGATTGGATATCATCACCTACAAAGGACAAATGAGGAATAATTAATGGGACTGAAGGCTCAATCACGTATTATTATTTATACAAAGCCCAACGAAGGCAAGTATGGGCGTGGTAGAAAGAAATTAAGAACAGGAAAGGGGGAACGACTGCAAAATGGGGCTTTATAAGAGTATTGGTGGGTGGCAAATGATTAACTGGACAGAGCAGATTACTGGGCGACAACATCCAAACGACTGGACAACTGAGCGTCTGTTCTTCGCCCAACATAATACCAAGGCTAGAGTTAGTTTCACTTTACGTAAATACAATAGCTGATCATCAGCTTCTTTTACTTGATAACTATGAGAGAGACACCCGAAACAGAATAATTATATTTGCTACTGAAGGCAATGTTTGTGACTCCATGTAGCTTAGTTATCCTGTCGCCAATAGTTGTCCTGAATCATATATGGGGTAAATGGAAGATAATGATATATAAATGCACAAGGTTTGGGAGGTTAAAAAAAAATGGAACGAAAATAAAAAAATAATGGAGAGAAGAGGGAGTAGAAAGAGAAGATGAGAATAAGTAATAGAAGGGAGGGAGGGATGAAAGAGGAGGAAATAGGGAACTCAAGAGAGAATTGCCAGGTGGCGTACGTCCCCAGTGACTTGGGTTCATTGCTTCACCCTGTTTCCAGAGTTTCGGGGCAGTTTAAAAAATTCTGCTGTTTAATTACGAAAAATGAATGGAACCTTGGAGAAACTTCAAGGCATTATAAATAACTAAACTCTTATTTTGATACTTCATGCAAATTGTTGTAAATAGATGTGTAAGGTTTTATATATTTTAGTTTTCCTTTGGTATTCCTTGTGTGAAGGTAGCATACTTTAATTGAGCCTTTACACATAATGCTGCTAATATGGGGATCTGTTTCATGGCATAGTTTGGAGGAATAGGTAGCTCTTCATTTCATCCACAACAGAACATCATTAGGAGTCACACAATAAACTTTTGCTCAGAGTCAAAATGTTCCTCTTGACAATATTCATCTTCCTATCAACTGGTTACAATACACAACTCAGTATGATCACACAGGCAGGCGAATCAAGAAAATAATATAATAATAATAAAAGCACAGGAGATTATCTAGGGTGTGCCGTATAATTATAATGTATGAGCTTATAACTCTGGATTGTATATATCGGTAAAATATTTCTATACGATAATAATATATATAGTTAATGTCACAGTACAGCAATTGTCATAATAATCATATAAGCAAGCGGTTCAAACTACATATCAGTACCTCATGTTCATCCCGCTACAAAAGGCCTGATATAATGCCAATACAGTATTTATAAGTCTTGCCATTTAATACAGCCCCGTAGATCATTTAGTATGTATGGTAATGAGTAACAGAAGTCTGTGAAAACATTTGGTCTTCAATGAGAGACTAAATTTAAAATGAAGTAGTGGGTAATGAGTATCAGGCCTGGGAAATCATTTGGTGATTTTCAATGAGAGACTTAAGTGTAAAATGAAGTACAGTAGTGGGTAATGAATAACAGAGGCCTGGGAAAACATTTTGTGGTCTTCAATGAGAGACTAAGTATAAAATGTAGTGGTGGGTAATGAATAATGGAATATCATTTGGTGATCTTCTGTGAGGGACTGACAAAATATAGTGTTGGATACAAGTATAACTGCACATTACATCAGCATTATATCAAGGGTCTGTTGCAAATAAAGTACAGTAAAGGTTTCACATTGTTTTGGTGCTTCAGTACTTATATATACTATTTTTACACCTTCTATACAACTTTCTCAGGATTAAAAAAGTATGCACAGAATTGGCTTCCCTTTTCAGTACTCCTTATACTACAGTACTGTACTACAGTAATAAACTCTCTACCCTCTTCTCAGAATCGAGTTAGTGTGGGTAATACAGGCTATAGTTTTCTATACTCCTTACACTGCAGTACAGTACTAATTTTTCTAACCCTGTCACATTCTCAAAAAGATGTTCAAAATAAAGGCTTCCATTTTACACTATATACTATTTACTGTATGCTACTGCTACTAAAGTACTGTACTTCTATGTCATTCTCAGTATGAAATAAATAAGTATGCAATTTACTCTTTCACCATCACATAAATACTCGTACAGTACTCTTTTCTAAGTAGTTTATGATTTTTTATTCCAGTAATTAGTAGAGCAGATCAAACCAGTCTGTCGTAAAATACAGTACATTTATGGTAGTACTGTAAACCTTTTGTCATAACAGGACAGTACTTTTCCTTCGTCTACTCTGACATCGACAACAGTGACATCAACACACAATGAGGTACTGAGGTGTAGAGAACCAGGCACCAGCAGCAATGGTGAGGCACTAAGTGGCGGTTGGTTGAGGGGAGGGGAGGGGGTGATAACATACAATACAGTACAGTGGTCCCTTGATAATATACAAAACTCATTAAACACTTAATTGTTACCTCACACAGGTCCATTAGATCACTTTGTGTGTATGGTTATGAATAACAGGAGCCTGGGAAAACATTTGGTGGCCTTCAATGAGGGACTGAGTGCAATATGAAGTGGTGGATATCAGTGCCGTATGCAAGAACATTCGTGGTGTTGACAATGGTGTGGAACTGGTACGATGGCTCCATAGACAAACAACAGAGCCATCATACCGGTACCAAACCATTGTATACACCATGAATGTTCCTGAATATGGCCCTTAGTATTAGTTAGTGTTATACCAAGGGTCTACTGTACTGAATTGTCGGAAAAATTCTGGGGGTTGCCAATTCCTCCAAATATCCTATGAAACAGACCGCCGATGCTGAGTTGGTGGTTCTTGGCATGGTTTGGAGGAATCAGGAGCTCCTAATTTTCCAGCAATGTCATACCCTCTAATTAGAGACCTTGAGAAACAGGATAGGCCTACCTGTCACTTCCACCATTATATCCTAAACTGCACACATTACCATCCCAGCAGTCCTATAGAGTGAGTATTGTATTACAGTATTTCTTAAAAGCATCCCTTGTTTACTTGTATGGTACTTGTATTACCAAGAAAAGCATGACAATATAAATACAGTACAGTATACATTAGTTACATTAATGGGGAACAGAACAGTACAGTATACTGCATGCTGTCTACTGTAAACTGTAAACAAACTGAGGCCAGTCAGCTACCTTACCAATCCCTGTTTCTCCAAGGTCTCTCCTGTTTGTAAGTACAGTGCTGTGAGCTGTACAGAAAGAGGGTCAAAGGGAAGAAAGAGATGTTGACAATGACTGGTACACACTGATGGCTACACAGAGATTATGGTACAGTACATGGGTACGAATGCAAGACTAAGACTTCATGGTGTTGACGATGGCACGTTAACGGTACGATGGCTCTGTCTACACCATCATCGACACCACAGATGTTCATGCATACAGCCCATAGAACCACTGTAACTACTGGTCATTGTAATCATCACCACCCTATGCATGACCTTTCTTCTATATGACCCCTATCTGTGAATTATGCTTTACCCAAAAAATAAGCACTTTATACATAAGAACAATTTGAATGCAAAATAACATCATGTAATTGCAGTCTAAAAAAAAATCACTTACCGTACTATAATTCCTTACAATCTCTGAATGAAATCACCGTAAAGTACATATTGTAATATTACTGCATAATTACAAACTGCAAATGGATTAACTTTCTGTACATCATTACAATCTTCAAATAAAATAACTTTATATCATTACATTCTTGAAAATATAATAATTACACTACTTTTAATCATTACAACCTACTAAATATTGGACTTTAGCCCTGTGTGTGAATCAACTGGGATGATAATCATTAATATAGTGTATAATTATTTGATACATTATTAATAAGAAGACTAATTAGTGTTGCCATTGCTAACTAGTGTTGCCGTTGCTAATTAGTGTTGATGTTGCAAATTAGTGTCACAAGTGGCTACAGCTTTCTCCAACCTCTGTCAGGACACACAACAGTACACTACCTCAGTATAGTCAGTTTGGTTAGTGGCACAGTTTGGAGTATCAGGGAATCTAATTATGTATCATACCCATTACTGTTTTCAAAGTGTACAGCTACCGTTACATGCTATAGTGTGCTATTTTCATCATCGCGAAAATGCACCGATTCCCTTCTAAATAATAGGACCTTAGATACATATTTTGCATACTTGCAGTGTTTATAAATTGCAGGTAAGTACAAGTACCTAGTTGTGTAAAGTTTTGATATTATTTTTCTTGAACTGCATTACATTTACCAAAAAAGTCGAGAAATTAACTGTGGGAGCCAGTACATTTTTGCATGGTAAAAAATAGAATGAAGTTTATACTGTATACATATATCATTGTTCTGGACGGTTGAGAGGCCTGCTATGTATGTTGCTCGCGAGATGAAGGCAACCCGATCCCTCCAAACTGTGTACCAAAACAGCACCCATACGTACCAAGTTATTGTGGCCCTTGATGTAATGCTCGTATATTTAACACTTCTCATTTAATACAGGCCCAGTAGATCACTTGATCTGTATGGTAATGAATAACAGAAGCATGGGAAAACATTAGGTGGTCCTCTATGAGAGACTGATTTTGAAATGAAGTAATGGGTAATGAATAATAGAAGGCTGGGAAAACATTAGGTGGTCTTCATAAGAGACTGTACTAAGTTTGAAATTAAGTGATGGATAGCCTTCCATAGCTACTGAGTCCAAATTGTATGACTGCATTACAATTACTAAAAAATTCAAGAACTTTAATAAGGGAGCAGGTACATTTTTGCTAGTTTAAAAAGGTGGAGTACTGTACTGTACAGTATAGGAAAAGCTGATACAGTTCAGTAATTTAAACTTGCTTATACAGCACTGTGTTCATGCAACTTACCCTTTCCACAACCACATAATTACTGTAGTGGCTGTTTGTAGGATATTAAATAAATAGTGGCACATACATTGAGCAATGAATATTTAGACATGTGAAATGAATCTGTGTGCATCGTACTGTACGTACTGTGTGAAATGAATCCATGTGCAACGTACTGTGTGAAATGAAAGCATCTGTGTGTCATGTATTATCTTATACACTGGGGTACCTTGTTTCCTGGCATAATTTGGAGGATTTCAGTAGCCCTTTAATTTACCCACAAGATATTACCTCCCTGACTGTCACAGCAAGGAAGAGACAAGTAAATTAAATCAAAATTACAGCAAACACAATAGCAGCAATTTGTATAAAGACTCTCCATACAAATCTCATAAATATTATACTGTACAGTAGACCCCTTTATACAACACCAATATATTTCTTGTATCCATTACTTTATCTTGCAACCAGTCCCTCTATTAAGACCACCAAATGATTTCCCAGGCTTCTGTTCTTGATTACCATAAGGATTAAGTGATCTGCTGGGCCTGTGTTCTATGACAAGTAAAGAATATGGTAAGTGTTATATCGAGGGACTGCTAGGCCTGTGTGTATTAATATTTCCATCTGATAATATTCGTCAGTGGCCAAATAATGAATGAATGAATGGATGAAGGCTTTTGGGGGTGATAGTCTCATGCAAGCATAAAATGAGAACAATTTGAGCAACAGCATTTACCAACAATAATCTGCTATTGCCATGTTGTGGTTTTTTCTACTGAGGAAGATGAATCATACTTGGACATACATACATGCACACACACAAAAACATATACACAAACATACATCCATACACAGTAGAGTATATATATACATACTCGAGTATATACGGCACATACATGCACATCAATCCACTTTCATACATATCAGTACTGTACCTTAAGGCTTATCTTGTGCAAATGTGACTTTGGCTATGTGACACTTGTGAAATATAAGTAAAGTACTCTTTTGGGGGTTACATAATAATACTTCTTTAATTTGGGTTACGGGTAGGACATTAAACGGAGCTCTCTTGTGGGGACATCCTATGTCTGTCTGTCTGTCTGTCAGTTTGTTGGTTTGTAAGGCCAAGTGGAACGCACACACATCGCGCATGCTAGCACACACACACACACACATGCATTACAAGCAAGCATTCACACACACACACCCCATTCCTTTCTTACCCAATCAAGAGACTTATCCTTCGTTTACATACAATCTCTAAATCAAATGGATCCATACTGAAACTTTACACCAAATGCCAGACTATATATAGTTACTGTATATCAGACAATAATAATTCCCTAAACAGAATTTTTTTTAAACATTATAGAATTCCTGAACAATCCTGAATAATGGCATAAGTGAAAAAGCAAGTAAAAGTAAAGTATGAAGAACAACAAAGCTAATACCTGTAGTAGTTTTCATATGTATAACAACATAATGGGATCATAATATATAAAAACAATATACAGTACAGTACAGTAAAATCTCTTTTGTTGTTTTTAGGCATAAAAAATGTCTATTCTCACTTCATGGCTTTTAGAAAATTATGGGGGGGAGGGGACATGATGGTGGTGATAGTAATGATGATGGTGATAATTGATGAGTAGCTAAACCCTTTCAAAAATAGCAATATGTAGCCTATATATTATATTATGAACCTTATATACAGACACAACACTAGTTACTCATTATATAGTAGTACAGGATGTCATGGAAAAAATATTATGTGTGTCAGATTTCAAGGGGTGTTTATTTGCTAAGCATATTTTGTTGTCTACTGATTACCTCAAACTACGATACAAAACAAAACATCTACACACACACCGTTTCCCGACATATTTTGGAGGAATCAGTAATAGTAGGGCTGCAGATTCCCCTAAACTAAACTCGAAAACAGATCTGGTCCCTACTTGTACATACACTGAAGGCAGGCTGTTTCCTGGCATAGTTTTGAAGAATCAGTAGCACCCGAGTATGGGCATAATTGATGGCCACCTTAGGCAAGAAATGTTCCACAAAGGTCTGTCTAATTCACAACAATGACTAAATAATAAGAATTGAAGGGCAACAGGGCAGAGTGGCATCTCCATTATATTATAATGATGAAGGTGACAACTAATGGCAAAGAGTCTGCTTGTTGCCCGTCTGTGAAAAAAATAAAATAAAGTGAGATTCAAAATCACGTCCAATGTCGTTCAAGATGTCTAGACATACTGTGCTTTACTGCAGTTGAAGGAGCATAAGTAATTTATTCTTAGTGTTGAAAACTAGACAAACTTACACTGGACATTCATTGACTACAATAAACTAAATAAACACCTTCTGAAGTCTGACACATATATACTGACTGGGAGAATCTAGGTATTATAAATGGATCTGTGATTAACTATAGTTTTCTTCTTGAAATGCCATCAGACATTCAAGCTAAGTTTATGCACATGAGGCGTCTATCATGGTTTGTGCATTAATGATTAAGTCACCCAGTACCACATACATATTTCCTTGAGGGATAACATATATTAAAGAGGAAGAAAGGATACTATGTTAGGCTTATAAGACCCTGTAGCAAAGGAGGGAGACAGATAGGAGGGACAGCAAGCACGAAGGAAACAAAATGAAAGAAGGGGCAGTTGAAGAATTGAAAAGGGAGGGGTAAGATGTTACAGTATTGGTGAGCTGGAGGTTACAGGTTCCTCCATAGTGTGCCACAAAACAGCATGTATACTGAGGAAGTCTGTATCATGACTTGGCTTGGAGGAATTTGCTGTAGCCCCCCAATTTGTCCACAACAGATGACTCTGTTAAATAAATACACATTATGATTATGCTCAACAGAATCAACGAAAGCCTTATACAGTATTCATCAACAATGGGCTCTTAAAAATACATAATATGATTGTGCTTGACAGAAGAATCACAAGTCCACTTAAAAAAACAACCCACGTATGCATATGTTTTTTGAAGACCAAAGCGCTTACGAACTAAATATCTGACTCTCCAAAACGCAAGCGAATAAGAGAACGAGCAGCTCGCAAAAACACCCCACTCACACCAGTTGTTCTTATTTTGCTATATATGATCAAAGCACTAGGAACAAACTACTAATGATGTACACATGACTCCCTGTAAGTCAGTTCCATCCTTGTATCCCTAAACCATGGAAGTAAAATTAAGGTCTGACAGTATAATTTTGTAAAGGTGTATGAATGAAAGGACGAATTGGCTACTGGGTCTGGGCCCTTATACAGCTGGGAGTATAATATAAAAAAAACTACTGTAGTACAGTATCTGGATTACTGTACATGGGGCATTCAATAAGAAGATGGTTCAACAAAATGGGAAAATACTGTACAGAATATGGAAACAGGCATACGGACTAATAAAGAAAACAGGCATATAGAATAATAAAGAAAACAGGCACAAGAGCATAATAGAGGAGGGAGGACACACACAAACACAATAGCCATCATTAACAAGGTCAATAGGGGCTACAGTGACACGAGAATGGACACGAGAAAATAAAATGTAATTAAGTGGGAAAAAACATATGTCGTGGTTAGGTGATGACAGGATGGAACTTCTGGGGTGCACATGCACAGGTGGAGGTAGCACAAGGTATTACTGAGCGGCTTGTACTCTCTCAGTCTCCCCTTCATAAAGCACCAGTAGATACAATTACATATTCACAGGAAATGAGCTCCAGGCGTGACCAACCGAGCTCTGCCACTCCTTACTGTCACAAGTTCACTATCTGCTATGTAACGTACTGTATTCTCCATCACTGTTTATATTCTAACACTATTTATTCTCTTCCACTGTTTACTCGGTGTTTGATTTGGCAAGAGCTCCGTGAGAATTCTGTAGTAAAATGATTGTGATGTTTGGTAGAGAATCGACTGAAATGTGTGGATGCTGTGACTGCTTTGTGTTATTTCTGTAGATGTGTAGATGCTTGGAAGGTCATGCAGGGAGTGACTCATACATGCTATGCAAAAATTAGACTTTTCTTAGGGTACAGTATGGAGAAAAAACATACTTGTCTGTGAATCGGCATCCCATGGTATATATCGGATAAACCATATTTGTCTGTAAATCGGCACCCCATAGTATATTATTATGTCAGCCTGTGTGTCTTATATATAACTTCAAGAAACTGTGCACATTATGCATGATGCGACCCTCTTGTGCACGGATGATGTATATTTGAGTGTCACTGACATCCTTATTAACACGATTAAATGTAAGGAGTTGAGATGTCTTGGTCAGTGAAAGCTTTGAGTGGGTAAATCCTGTCTAACTCCAAGACAATATCTGTAGTGTACTGTATACCTGTAGACAAATGAGGTACAGTTCTTTTGAGTCTCATTTACTTTCCTATAACTGTATACTGGAATACTATACTAAAAATAGTACCATAGAGTGAAAAAGCTGTGAGTGTGTATGAGTTATGTATGACTCCATGATAGGATCTCTAGTACTGTATGTTGTATCTATGCACGGACAATGTATGTACTTTTAAGTCTCACATACATACTTATGGACTGTATTAAAATATAAGGCTAAACCAGACAGTAAAAGCTTAGTGTGTGCATCCTGTCTGACTCCATGCAAAGACTTGTAGCCATGGTACTGTATATATCTGTATCTGTGCACAAGAGGCCTACCGACTTGCAGAAGCAGAGACAAATTGTCATAGTCAATAAAAGGCTCTTCCTGAAAATGTGTTTGTTACAGTATCTTCTACAACCTGTGAATAAATTAAACAAAAAATCTATACTCATTCAATATAGTACACCCCATCTATTATGAAGCTGTAGACCATAGCATCATTTCTTGAATCAGTGCAAAAAACTATTCCACACTCTATTTTTCTTGTACAGTACTGTGCTACATCAGCCTACATGTTGTGTCATTTTTACAAACAGTGCACATTAGGCTATGGCTATACACAGGAACATTCCACACTGCCTGCACCATCTTGTATTATGCTGATTGTACACCATATATTTACATCATGTCTAGAAACTATTGTGTATATAACTGACTGACTGTTCAAGGCCGACAGTATTATACGAAGCAGCTGCCACACCACACATTTCTCACAGTAACACTTGATTGAATGTGATGCTGTTTCTAGGGATAAAAAAATATATATAAATAAAATAAAATAAACTCAAGGGAATTATTTCAAGAACAGTGGTAATATACTCTTTCAAAATGGAGCACTCAAAAAACACTTTCCACATCACTATCATGCTTTTCTATTGCAGTTTTCTGAGGAAAAAATCAATCAAATCAAATCAAATACAGTACTGTACCGTAAACTGCAAGGAATATTTTTCACAAACTGCTTGGTATTTTATCACAATAGACCATTCAAACACATTTCACAGCATGAACACACTTTTTCATCACACTTCCGGCCACTACTAGGGCCTACTCTATTTAAAAGAAAATAGTGTGGTATTTTCATTCAGAACATAACCTTATGAGAAATTATTTCACTACACAGTTCACAGACACATCACTTATCATGATATCTCTGCCTCTCGATATAACACCAACATACTTAACACCACTCCTCATTTAACTCAGGTCCAGTAAATCACTTAGTCTGTATGGTAATGAATAAGAGGAGCCTGGGAAATCTTTTGTTAGTCTTCAATGAGGGACAGAGTGTGAAATGAAGTGGTGGACAATGAATAACAGAAGCCTGGGAATACATTTGCTGGTTTGTTGTGAGGGAGCAAGTACAATAGGAAATGGTGGATTGCTACAGGTATTAAGTAATTATTAGTGTTATATCAAGGGTCTAAAGGATATTACAGCACACACTTTTCACAACACAAACTTACACAATTTTTCAACACACTTAAGGCCTTTGAATTTGGTGTTGCGCAGTCATTAAAAATACTTAAAAGATAATCAAGTCATTAAAAAGTTCACTAGGTAATAACATTCACACAATAATATGAATAAAAGATAAAATCATAATAAAATTGCCACAATTTATTTGACGAGTGAGAATGGTAACTTCACTTTCCTTCTGAACTAGAGATTGTGCAGTGTAACATTATTTTGTTTTCACAATAACAGATCACACTTCATTTTTGCTCTAAACCACAGATAAGCTGATCTAGAAGAGACTGTGCACTGTCGTGTATATTTGAGGACAATATATCATATTCCACTTTTTTCTGAACCATGGATAACCTGCTAAAGGTGAGATTGTGCAGCATAAAAATTATTTCATCACAATGTCACATTCCACGCTTAGTCTGCACCATCGATAACGATCAAAGCTGCTCATGAAGAGTTTGTGCGGAGTAGAAAATTGTCCGCGTAATTGAGGTTTTATGCTCGTCCCAGTACTGCATCATGCATGTGAGGTACGATGTCTAATTAGTAAACTGTTTATATACGTGTACTGTATCCTACGCCGTACTACATTTCAGAAGTCCAAGTCCCAGCCGCTGAGCTCATCCATGGGAACCTCAACGTCGCGAGGGTATGAGTCGAAGTTACTGGCATCAGTGGGATTTCGAATCTGTAATGGTTGCACGGTCATTAGGCTAGGAGTTTTAGGGTAGTATTGGGTAATGGTTGGGGAAAATAATGCTGAAAATCTTCGGGAGGGTGATCTTTAGTCGTTATATATACAGTACACTCACAATCCAAAATATGCATTTTAACCTTGATATTTATGTACAGTCACAATCTAACATATGTTTACAGTAGAGGTTCTGTGCTTTTGGAAATATTTCAATGCTGTGTTTAATAAATCAAATTTGAATTTGGCCTGGGTAAATGTTTTGAATGGCAACTTTACTTTATCAATGTCACCAAAACTATATTTCTTTCCCTGCACAAATTTTTGGAGAACAAGTGGTCAAGAAAATCACAATAAACTGCTTAAACTAATAAATAATAATTAGATACTGTACTGTTATTGACTTGATTTTAACATTATTGTACCCTACTTTACTCAACATCAATTTTTTACAAAAGCAAAGCAAAGACTAAATGACATAACAGCAGCACTCGGTTGATGTAGTGTTTGTATTGTTTACACTGTACCTTGGGAATAATAGGAGGTTGCAGTGCTCTCGCTCTAAGGCCATCCCAATCAAAACCAAGGAACCATCTGTAAGGAAAGGTATATTTAATATCTCAAGCATGTTATCACAAGAGTATTACAGTGTACAGTACTGTACTGTATATTGAAGTAGTGCATATCTATTTACTTATTCAAAAATCCAAGAAACCATCTGTCACAAGAGATATACTGTACTGTATTTAATTTTTGGCCAGGGTATTAATATGATTCCATATTAAAGCACGATATATCTATTTACCAGGTATCTATCAAAGCTCAGAGAATACACATACCAAATTCCCACACAGAATACACCAGACATTTGAGATGAAACAGGTACTTATTAGCCATGTATAAAAAGAAGGATATGCAAGGATAAAGGATAAAGATTTCTATATACTGAATTTAATTTTTTGATGTCCTGGATACCTTTGTGGTAAATATGTTCATACAGTATTGGCCATATACAATAGAATTGAAAATACATATATACTGACTTGTGTTTTTTGATGTCCTGGATACCACTGCGTTGGTATCCAAGGCGTTCCGCAGGACTCTCTCGACACAGCCTCTTGATGAGTGAGACAGCACTTCGAGTCACGTGCTGAGGGAAGTCCACCATATCTATTCCCTTCAGGATGATGTTGTAGGTCTTCATGGGGTCGGATGCAGTGAAGGGCGGCCTAAAGGGGAAGTTCAAGTGTGTGTTACATTGTAGAGAGTGGGATGCATGTGTGCGAATGAGACAGGGATGGGTGAATGAAAGAGTGTATAGGAGAGCTGGAGGGAAGAGAAAGATGAGTGAAGGGAAAGATGAGTGAAGGGAAAGACAAATGATGGGAGGGAGTGAAGGGCGGTCTGCACTAAGATTTCAGATGTGTAATGCATTGTAGGGAGGCAGTATCTAGTTAATATTTGCTCTCTCCATCCCATCTTCTTTTCAATGAGCCAAATTATTTACAGTATAGTAAGGTACAGTACTCATATCCTCCAGTCTGTAGCTCATACAGTACATGAGTATAACACAAGAATATAATTTCACATACCCACACACTACATTATTCCTACACACCAATATACACACACACATACATACAAATGCACACACCCACACACTCACATAACGTACGCATGCACACACAAACACACACTCTACCTACATACATACACACATAAAATACTCACGTTCCAGTCAGGAGTTCGTACATGAGTATACCGATGGACCAGTAATCCACAGCCTTGTCGTGTCCCTTGTTGAGTATGATCTCTGGTGCCACGTACTCAGGGGTTCCACAGAAGGTCCAAGTCTTGTTGCTCGGACTCAACTTCTTGCTGAACCCAAAGTCCACCTGCAAGTACAGTACGGTACAGCAGTTTCAGGAGTCAGGATTATTATTAGTGGGGAGAACAATTCTTTCTCTTGGTTCTCTGAGATTCAGGGGTAATTATGGAGTCGAGTGTAAATATTTCTCTACTGACTGACTAAGGAACTGACTGACTGACTGACTGACTGACTGACTGACTGACTAACTAACTAACTGCCGAGATAAAGAATAGCCTGACTGATATCTAGCCTGCTTGTATTATCTTTGTGACTGTTTTCTTGTGACTGTGAGGGGTGCACTAACCGTCTGACTAACTGCTCAAATTAAAAAAGTATCTGACTTATATTTAACCAACTTGTCATATTTCTGTTATATGTGTAAGTCACATTAGGCTGTTTAATTGTCCCTCCTTTCCTTGTGTTTCCTCTGTGGCTGCCATCCTTCCTTTGTATTTCTTTCTCTCTTCCTGGTGACACATCTATATCATACCTCCAGTCTTATGAGGACCTGGGCTCAGTGGGCTTGTGAGGTCAAAATTTTAAAGTAACTAAATCAGTCTTTCATCCATTTAACTTTAGGAGGAAGTATAGTGTTGGCAATTTTGGAGCACTTGATTCCTCCAAACTATTTCAGGAAATGGACCACAACTATTTTAGTTAATCTGGTCCTGTTTCCTGGCATACTTTGGAGGAATCAGGCACTCCAAAGTACCAAAGTGTACAGTTCCCTCCTGACCCTTAATACTGTATCTAACCAACTGACCAGCTTAGCGTATCCAGAGCTGTCCAGTAGCAGGTTCTCGGGTTTGAGGTCACGATAGATAATGTTCTTGTTGTGTAGGAACTCGAGGGCCTCCACCACACAGCCGGTGTAGAAACGGGCGGTGAGGTCCGGGAACCAACCACGGTCCCTCAGTAGTGTCCACACCTCACCGCCAAGACAAGCCTCCATCATCATGTACACATACTTGTTATCACGGAACGTCTTGTATAGTCTGGGGAGAGAAGGAGGGAAGGTGTCATAAGTGTAATCAAGATACCATTTCCCTTTGGAGTAATTTTACAGTACAGTCTAGGTGCAGGGAAGGAGGGGAGGTGTCATAAGTGTAATCGGGATACCATTTCTTATTGGAGTACTGTACTATGCTGTAATTCCACTCAAATGCCAAAACTATTTACCAGTACCAGGCCTTTCTTTAGGGTGTTTGATATGAAGACTACAAGGAAAAGACAAACAGCTCATACCAGAAATAATTAAATGGGTTAGATGAATTTTCGTCAGGATAAAAAAAAGAAAAAGAAAAGAAACATTTCCTGGCATAGTTTGGAGGCAGCAGTTTTTGGCTGACTATCTCATTGGCCTCATAATCAGCATAGCCTAATTCCTCCACTGGCAGACTGACTGACACTGACCTTGCAATGAATGGGTTACGGACGGCCATCATGATGCGTTTCTCGGAGTAAATGTGTTCCTGTTGCTGCGTCTCCACGATGTGTTGCTTCTTGAGGCACTTGAGGGCGAAGGTGAGGGTCTTGTCTTGGGCGTACTGCACCAGCTCCACCCGCCCGAACCCGCCCACTCCCAGCGTCGCCACCACGTCCAGGTCATCGAGGCGGATGAAGGCATACTCTGTGGCAGGGAGGTGGGTATGAGAGGGTGGGGAGGCAGGTATGAGAGGGTGGAAAGGCAGGTGTGTGAGGGAAGGGAGGCGGGAGAGAGAGGGTGGGGGCAGGTGTGAGAGGGTGGGGGCGGGTGTGAGAGGGTGGGACTGGTGGGATTGGGGTTAGTTGGTTCTGTGATTTGGAGTGTGAATGGTAGATGATTACATTTACTATCGGTATTTTATGTGTATAAGATAGAAGGTTATGATAATTAAATATAGTTAATAGAGAAAGATAGAAGGTGTGAGATTGGTAGCTGGTTACGTTTACTTTATGGTGTGTGTATAGAATAGAAGGTTTAAATAAACACTGTATATACACAGAGAAAGACAGAATGATAGAAAGGCAAATATTGTATCCTACAGACTAATACTCCGACAGATAGAGACTCAAATAGAATGATAGATGCAGCATAATAAAAAATATAATAAAGTAGAAAGACAGAGTGTAGAAAGGGAAATACTCTTTAGATTGACAGACAGAAAAATATACAGACAGACTGATAGATAGATTGGTTAGTAAAAATCAACATGACAATCTTGTCTAATGAGAATATGTTTATATTTTTAATAATGCTTGTTCCTCATTCTGCACAAAGTTAACCATACTTTCAGTGTTTGACAAGTATAAGTACACTGGTATTCTTCTATTTTTTGGTGAAAATGTTGTGTGTGAGAAAAATGGCAGTCCAATTAAATCTTTTAATACAAATATACAAATAATGCAACCCACAAGAGTGTTGCAAACTCGCCCTCACTCCATGCAGTTTTCCATCGACATGCCTATAAATATTTAATCATTCAAAAAGAAGAGTCACTGGGGGAAACAAACAACCCTAAAATTTTTATGCTAGTGTCTGTGGTAAAATTTTGTTATCAAGGCATCCTGAGAGGCGATGCAAACCCGACAAGCACAGTTATCCTTAGCATGCCCCAATGGTTAATTAAAGGACCTTGGTAATGTTCTCAAGGGAAAACCCAATAAATTATTTGGTTAAAAAGGACTGCTCTGTTGTATTTTAAATGTTTTGTCTACAACACACACACGTACTCATGCATGCACGCACACACATAAAGAATACACTTACACACACACACATTAACAAAACAGAGAAACACTCACACACACTACACAGGCACACATACCCAATATAAACACTCATGTACCTGTATACACAAACAGACCATACAAAATTACACACATCATATATATCCATGTGCACATGACCACACACATCCTCAGACATACAGCAAATTTAGTGATAACATGTCAAGAAAATTTGTTGTTCATCTCAACTGCTCTGTATACCTACTAACTTACCCACACTGTTTTAATGGAATGAAAAAACACCAATGACCACAAAATAGCTGGGGTCATATGCCAAAGAAGAGGAAAGGAGGGACGGCAAAGAGCATCAATTGAAGAAGAACGGATTAAGGAGTCTTGAATTTATGGGGTCATCCATTTGTTGTTGGTGAATTGGAGGGTGACTGAATTCTCCAAACCATGCTATGAAACAAACCCTTTCTTGTATTGTGAAATTTCTAGACTGTTTCCTGGTAGTCTATAGTTTGGAGGAATCAGTTTGCATTTCATTTTCTCCGAGCCCACATATATTAGTGTTTCCTGACATAATTTGGAAGATATCCGTCAATAGCCATCCAATTCCTCCAAACTGAACTACAAAACCAATCCCTTTTCATATACTTGTATGGAGGCTCTAGTCTGTTTGAAGGTTCAGAGTGGAGGAATCAATCACACTCCAATTCACCCACAACATTATTTACGATATGCAAGAATTTTGGTGGTGTTGACGAAAGCGTGGTACAGTACTGGCACCATAACTCCACAGACACACTACAGAGCCATCGTACTGGTACAATGCCATCATCAACACCACCGATATTCTTGCACACTATATGGAGTTACCCACTGAAAAGCTGAAAGTGACCGACTCGGGAATAAAGGAACGTCAAAACCCACTACAGTAATTAAATATTATAAACATAAGGGCATTCATCAAACTGTTAAGTAAGTCGGGTGGTTGTATAGATGCATTTGCCATTCTGTTGAGTAAGATGCATACAGTATTTTGTTTAAGTAGAGGTACGTATTGCATTCACTGTTTTGTTATGTGTCATTTAATGTTTTGCGATGTTGCATTCACTGTTCTTGTAAATTGCATTCACTGTTCTTTTAAGTTGCATTCATTGTTCTCTTATGTTGCATTCATACAGCACTCATCATTTTCACATTGAGTAAGATGATGTGAAGCTCGTTTTGGTTACGTAAGCATGAGTTGCATTAAAAAATTCATCTGCATAAGCTAAGTGGATGGTAATGCAATCACCATTCTGCAAAGTTGGATATAAGGTTTGTATGTAACTGGTTTTGCTGGTCAAGCTGATATAAGGTTGGATGAAGGATAATTTATATACTTTATATTTCATATCTACATCAAAGATACCGGTAACATTTTGGAGGTGGCATATTAAAAAAAATTCTGCAGAAATTTTAAATGCATTCAACATTTTCTGTATTTCATAATGCATTTTTTGTTCTGCTAATTCACTTTTGAAAAGGTAGTATACTGTACTGTACAGTAGTTATATTTTACATTGACAGTTTAACTAACAAAATGTAGGTGGTGTGTTTCGGAATATTGTCAAGGGATATTCTCTTGATGGTAAACTGGAGGGCAAATGATTCTTCCAAACTATACCACAAAACAGTCAGATCCCTTCTTGGTAACACAGAGGTTGTCTGTGTTCTGCTATAGTTTTGGGGAATCATGCAGTAGCCCTCCAATTCACCACAATGAGAGTTTACCCTCGAAATATTTTAGCTTTCGTCATTCTCTTTCGTTTATACTGGCATACAATTAGCTGTGTAAGAAGGTAAATAAATGCCGGGACTGGCAGAGGTACGGGAGTCAGTGTTGCACATTCACCATAAATAATTTTGTTTGTGATGGTGTTCTGTTAGCATGGCATAAGTTTCTGGTAACTGTAGGTCAATTTGCACACACACATGCACACGCACACTCACATACGGGTAATTTAACCATATGCTGTACCGTAGGCCCTTGTTATAACATTGATTTAGAAATACTTGTATCCATCACTTCATTTTTACACTCAGTCCCTCAATGAAGACCATCAAATGTTTCCCCAGGCTTCTATTATTCATAACCCAACACATCAAATTAAACTCAGTCCCTCATTGAAGACCACCCCAGGCTTTTGTTATTCAATACCCACCACATCAAATTAAACTCAGTCCCTCATTGAAGACCACCAAATGTTTCCCCAGGCTTCTGTCATTTATTACCCAACACATCAAATTACACTTGGTCCCTCATTGAAGACCATCAAATGTTTCCCCAGGCTTTTGTTATTCAATACCCATCACATCAAATTACACAGTCTCTCATTGAAGACCACCAAAATATTTTCCCAGGTTTCTGTTATTTACCTCTATACAGACTAAGTGATCTATACTGGGCCGGTGTTAATTGATGCATGTTAAATAATTATGTTAAGTGTTATATTGAGGGCCAACTGAATATTTTCCTTCCCATCAAACCATTTCAACAGACAGAGAGGAACGAATCACTCACTTTTGGAACTATATGTTGGGGGTTGGATTGCATTGGTAAATCTGGAGTAACTGATTCCTATAAACTATTCCAAGCAGCAGACCAACATTATCTTTGTTAATTTGGTCCTGTTTCCTGGCCTACTTTGGAGGAATCAAGGAGCTTACCAAATATATTCTATCCCCTTAAGCGTCTGAATGATTCCTTCTTCTAAGTGTGTTCAAGTGGTGTGATATAAAGAAAAATATGAATATATGGCTAAAACAATTGCACCACAGCATACAGGGTGTACCAGGAAAAACAAGGCACTGTAGATTTCAAGAGATACATTCTTGACAATAAATTAGAGGGCTACTGATTTCTTCAAACTATGAGCCGATTCCACAGTGGTATTGGTTTGTTAGCTTCCCAACCAACCACACTTGTAAGGCTTCATTATTTTCCAAAATCTGAGTATTCACATTTACAAAATTTATCAACCAGTTAGATAATGATGATTACTGTATAGTTTACTCACCAAATTCATTAAATAATTCACCCATAAGTCATTAACACAGCTAACGTTCTTTTGTTTGCATGCATACAAACCAATACCAACCACTGTGGAATCGACACTATGTCATGAAACAGCTCCCCTATTAGTAACACTGAGGTCCTATGTTTCCTGGTACAGTTTTGAGGAACCAGTAGCCTTCCAATAGAAATGAATTACATTAAATTTTGAAACCCAGGGTATGGATTTCAAACATTCTGAAACCCCCTTTACAATATACAGTATGCATGCTTATCCTGGGTCACTATATATACAGCAGTACAGTACCATACACATTCAGTTAGAAGACACATACATCACTGTACACACACACACACACATTCCATCGCCTTACCTCTAGTTAACTTCTGTACCTAAATTGATCCTCACTCACGTACCTTGTGAATATTTGTTTAATTCACTTGCACAGCATTCCAAGATGGCGGCTGCAAGTTAATTTTAATGGCAAATAATTTCTAATATGGACACGTCAGGCTAGGGTCATTCATTATTAATTTACTTGAAGTTGAACTACTGTACTGTATGGTATATAAATGGCCAGGTTAGGTTTAGGAGGGTTTGACTACTGTTATGATATTATAATTATTCTGTACACTCCGTGGCTATAGTCATGTCTGTTGCCACCAGAGGTCACTGTAATCACATGCATGGCTTGTCTGCAGAGTTTTTGTTTACTCTTCACACACACACACACACACACACACACTCACACACACCAAAAAAAGGCTCTCGTAGGAACTCTAGACTGGTTTATGTTCCACTCTACAGTCATGTATGGATGATGATAATTATACACATACTCCACCATAGGCAAAGTGATTACACTGACCTCTGGTGGCAGTGAATATGACTTTAGTCGTCCGAGTTTGCATTATCAAATACATTCCTTATATTGAACTATAACTACTGTAGTCTCATTATCATTATACAGTATACTGATTATTTGATGCATCAGGGCACTTTATATATTTGCATCATCTCCTTTCACCCTGAAATATTCATATAAGAAATTTTAATAATTCCAGAAAAATAACACCCACACACAAAAAAATAAAATAAAAATTACATCAAGCATTTTAAATTTGTTGTCACGGTCAAAACTTCAGTCGCCTCTCTGGTTAAATAGTGAACTTTGAGATTAATGTTCTTGTCATAAATGAGACATGATTACTTATTTCTCCTGACCATTATTTTTCTTCAGTCAGACAGAAGAAATAAACAATCATGTTTCAATCATGAAAGTATATTGTATATATATGTTCTCAAAGTTCACCATCATATACATCAGAGAGGAGACAGAACTGTACATAGACTGTGACTGTATAAGCATCACTCACCACTAATCAATGGATATACACACTTACACTGAACACTTGACCTTATTCACACATATGGACACACACACACATGCAACAATGCACACAACCACTCATACATAGACACACATAGATGTCCCTCACTTTTTTCAAGTACATTACACCATCTCACACATATACACACTCTTTCCCACTCCCTTGCAGACCCTCTCTGGCTCCAACACATAGACATCCACACATTCCAAAATACTGCCTCATTCTCTTTGGTCACCTTCTCTCACACTTCCTCCCATTCACACCTCTGATAAAATTACCTCATTCTCCTACACCACATTTTCTCACACTCCCTCCCATACACATCCACACTTCCAATATCATTATTTCATTCTTCCACACAACACTTTCTCACACTCCCATCCATACACACCTCCGATAATATTACCTTGTTATCCCGTACTACATTCCCTCACACTGCCTTTCATATATGTCCACACTTCCTTTAGCATTTCTTCACTGGTCCACCCACCCACCCGCCCAAATGTGTCCCCACCGCTGCCCCTCACCTGCCACGGCGTCAACATTGTGTGGTCCTGTGGTTGGTCTTGGGACGCCCCGGCTGGTGTCACCGTAGTCCTTTTCTCTCAGTTCTGACAGGTCCCCAATCAGCTGGATGAAAGACCTGCAATATGCAATATTATATTTTTACATTGGCCTGAATATTTACACTACATGCTATTTGATAATGGCCTTAAAAATACATAATGTATATTCTCACAACCGTATTTTACCAAAAATGCAGTATTAATATGGTATGTTTATATTATAATGTATTGATTTTAGAATACTTGGATCATTAAGCAGACTGACCCTAGATGCCTTGTGTTGCCAACATAAGTAAAACAGGATTATAGCCCTTATCATAATTAGCCCTCACTTATACTGTAGCTACCAGGATGAACTATAACCTAACGCTTCTCTTCTATCAGTGACTCATTTTGATTATATACTTACTGATTACACTTTCTACATATTTTTTTCAGTCATCCTTGGTTAATGAATAAATGAAAATGGCAAGAAAGAAGACTATGCTATGCCACAAAGACATCACATCACAACAAGGAAAGGACACAGAGACGAGGGACAGCAAGCATAAAGGCAAAAAGAAGGAAAGTAGGAACAGTGGAAAGGATGCTCCTAAGTTTTATTGCATCAAAGATATCTGAGGTAATCTGATATATGGTAGTGAAGATGTGTGAAGTGAGGAGTGTGATGTGTGAAGTGGGGGTAGTGGTGGTGTGTGAGGTGTGGGCCGTGGTGATGTGTGAAGTGGTTAGTGAAGGTATTGAGGAGATATTGGTGTGGTAGTCGAGAGTGTTGGAACAGGAAGACTGGAGACACTTCTGCCATAGCCACCCCCTTGGGGGAGTTCCTGGAGGGAGCGAGGCAACAGAGCTATAGATAGATAGATAGATAGTCGAGATGAAGTGGGTATCTGAAGTGATTTTGATATGGTAGTGAGGATGTGAGTTGGGTAGAGATGTGCTAAAATATGGTTGGTGTGGTAGTACAGATGTGAAGTGGGTTGTGATTATCTACTAATGGTAGTCTGAAAATGGCTACTCTATTGTAGATGGGCTTATGCCCATGTATGGATGATGAAAACTATACACATACTGCAATACAAAGGCCAAGGTGATGTTGTTGTTGTTGTAATGTGATTACTGGATACTGTACACTAACCTCTGGCAGCAGCAGGCATGACTATACAGTTCTAGAATGTACAGTAAAAAAAAAAGAAGTACAGTACTGTATAGTACATGAAAACAAGGGTTCACTATCAATTTGCATTGCCCTTCTGTGTATTGAAACTTTTGACAGCCACTGTACACAGGAGTCCCAGACAATTTACTAACTCTCTGTCCAGCGTGAGACACTCGACGCCCGGTGACATGGCGATCACGTTGGCAGTACGGCATTCCTCCTTCAGTAGCGCCTGCTCACCGAAGTAATTCCCCTTCTGTAGCACTCGGATCTCCTCCTCCTCTGTTTTACCTGCCGGGGGAATCAAACTGTATAAAAAACCTTGACCAAATTCTTGTTTATCGGGGCACTCTCCTGGTCAAATTGAGGATCTAATGAATCCTCAAAACTATACCAAGAAACCAGATTTCTCAATTCACAATAAAACACATTTCATTATTTTCAATGTTGTACAGTACACAGCAATACAGTATGCTGCAAAAAGATTAGTAGAAAAAAGATATATAAATCACATACATTATACACACTGTCAATAAACATGTGCTGTGCATATATAAACATTTCAATACAGTACCAAAAATCCACCACAGCACCACACAGGGTGTACACATAACAAAGGTGCCTGCCTGGTGATTATATATATTAAGGGAGAATTTCTCATTGATGAATTGAAGAGTAACCAATTCCTCAAAACTAAGCAATGAAACAGACAACTACAATGTTACTATAATAGAATATCTGTTTCATGGCATGGCTTGGAGGAATCTGCAGCTCTTCAATTTACTGTCATGAGAGAGTGCCCAAACATAAACCAAGATACTATGTTATTTAACTAATGTAAAATATGATAACAATTGCATCTATTAAGCTGAAATTCATCATCTGATTATCGCAGCACTAGGCTAACTCTGGCAAGAAATTTAAGCAGGGTCAGACATCTTTAAAATACAATAAATAATTTTGCCTTCTGAGATTGTTGGCGAGTGTAGACTACCAACTTGGCCAATTTTATCTTTTTACTCAAACATTCAAATTACCGACAGAATCATAATTAACCACAGTAATTAATCCTGGATGAGAGCAGAGGACGAGGTGACCACACAGCGAGCACACATACATGGGGACGGTATGGTACAATACGGTACACACGATTGACATTGGATAATTCACTCGGTCAGTATCATCCATTTTTCTAACCTGGCAGAGATGCATCATCTTCCTTGTTTTCATTTTCTTTTGCCTTGATGGTAAATTTAATGCATATAAAAACATTAATTTCAGCAGGCATTTACACAACTAAGTAATCATCTACATCCAATTCATAAACAATGATACGTACAGTACTTGTACTGTACCACATTTTTAGGTGATCTTTTCGGAACTGCTTTTCCAGTAACACAAAGTGTAAATAAAGGCAAATCATAGCAAATAAAGTATTAACACAACTTAGTACTGTCAGTACATGTCTTTAATTTACATCTTTTCAGCTGGGAAGAAATTGGTGCATTTTTGCCAGGATAGAAAAACAATAAGGTAATTTTAGTCATGAGGGAATCGCCACGCTGGAGAAAAATTAAGGAAATACTCTCTTTGACGGTAAATTGACGGGTTCCCGACTCTTCCAAACCACAGTAGCCCAAGTCAAGAAACAGATCCCGAATACATGAATATTAGTAACATTGAAGGTTGTCTGTTTCCTGGTACAATATAGGCTAATGTGGAGGAATTAGTGGCCCTTCAACTTGCCCACAAACAAGAGTCTCCCCTTAACGTGGTAATATTTATACTGTATATACCTTCCACATTCAGTCGTAGTACCTGAGCACCATCGGGTCTAGTGCCTACCTGGACAGCTGTGACCCTCTCTACCACCTCTGTCCCTGTACGGTGCAGCATATTCATTAACGCGAGATAAAGCAGAAACGTAATGAGATAAAATTATGTGGGTGGGTTGTGAGTGGAATGAGAGAGTTGTGAGAAGAATGAGTGCATCTCGTTTGCAATAATGATATATGTGAGTGGGTTGTGGGTGAAATGAGTGGATCTCGGTTGAGGTCATATAGCACTCGAGGAAGAAGATGACTGATCGAGAGGTGGGACAGTAAGCACAAAAGGTAACAAATTAAAAAAAGGGTCAGTTGAAGAGGTGTAAACCCCTTTTAGTTCCATTTTATGACAAGCAGGGATACTGGGGAGGTATGGATCTCGGTAGAAACATTGATATAATTATGTGGGTGGGTTGTGAATGGGTTGTGAGTGCCTAGTCTAGTGGATCCTGGTAGAAAACATGTTATATGTGAGTGGGTTGTGAGTGGAATGAGTGGGTTGTGAGAGGAAGGAGTGATCTTGTTAGAAACAATTATATATGAGTGGGTTGTGAGTGGTATGAATGGGTTGTGGGTGCAATGAATGGATTGTGGGTGGAATGAGTGGGTTGTGAGTGGTACGAATGGGTTGTGAGTGGTATGAATGGGTTGTGAAGGGGTGAGTTGGAGTCCCTATTTTCTGACCACCACTAATTAAATAATACAACAATTTGTAGGCTGTCAGGTGCATGGCCATATAGGGCATGTGGTACTCAACCTGTACAAGGAAATGGACACATACACAGAATATAATGCAACTCAGGGCCATATTCAAGAATGCTCGATGTGCATACGACGGCGTGGTACCGGTACGATGGCTCCATAGAAAAATAATAAAGCCGTCGTACCGTTACCACGCCATTGTCAACACCACGGATGTTCTTGCATACGACCCTCGATCAATTCAATACAATAATGGCCTCCATGTATGTGTACGCATCTTAACTTGTCGAACTATTAAAAGCTGTAGGCTCAGTTTTATCCATTACCTATATAGTAATAAGTAGACAAAGCAATGAAGTAAAGATACAGTATATGTGTATATGTACAGTACAATTTACAAAAACAGTATTCAGTGCAAAACTACTATTCACTGGTGTCATCTCATTTTTCCAAGTATCTTACAAGTGTTCCTCGGACTTCCTCCAACTATACTTAATAAATATAATAAAAACAGTTTATACCTTTAAGTATTGTTTCTGACGCCACTAAACATACTACACGTGTTTATCGAAATTCAAATAAGAAGCACAACTAATTATACAATTCATAACACTCAGGAAATACCAAATAATGAAAATCGCTTTCAATACACTCACGGATTGAGGCTTTTCAACAGACCACTAAACTCATTAAAGTTTAAACATACTTTTTGAAGACCAGAATAATCTCCTAAAAGTTATAACTACCGGTAGCAAATAAAATCTTGTCACCAAATAATAATTGTTATACACAGTAAGGTAATTAGTGAGTTGTAGTAGGAGTGCCATGAGGTGTGTGTTGTTGTTTTCTCACTGAATCGGGCTGCTGGCTATGACATTTTTACACGTTGGTGGGTTCACTTAAATTAATTGACGTTTTTAGCGTGTGTGTTTTATGCTTGTTATTTTTATTTAGTCGGGAGTTATTGTGTTGGTTTTGTCCGGTAAGCATAATATAGTTTAACAATAACTATATAAACATTGGTTGTTGATACACCCTTGGCAGGTTAAGGGGGTAATTCACTTTTGTTACATTGGAGTACATTGATTCCTCCAAAGTATGCCAGGAAACAGAACCAGAGGAACAAAAATAATGGTGTTCTGTTGCATGGCATAGTTTAGAGGAATAATTTGTTCCAGATTTACCAACACTGTACTTCCCTCTTTAAAGTAATGTCCGCTAACATCATGACATAGCCTACACCAGCAGCTCGTCTGACACATAATATGTATTATTTGCACTATTAATAAGTCGGTCACACATTTCAACTTGGCTGCGATTTGCTGTCCTTTATAATATGTGCCAAGTCCACTCTGTCTAGGTCGCTATAGTTTACTTCTACAGTACATTGGCTAAGGAACATTTATATATACGTCCATATAATATAATTTTTTTCTTCTACATTTGCTAAGGAACAGTTATATATACGTTCATATAATATAATTTTTTTCTTCTACATTTGCTAAGGAATAGTTATATATACGTCCATATAATCTATTTTTTTGTTTTTTATGAATAAGTCGAAAACCCTGCAATACATCGCCTGAATGTTGTACAGTCTCCTCTTAAACCTGTAAATTATCTATAATGATTTAGTTTTAGAAGTGTTAAGCCTATACTGATTGTCAACGCTGATTAATAATGAGAGTTAATTCTCTGACCAAAATTCGTGTAGCCTATAAAAAGAAAAATATAATTGGGCTAGAAAGTGAGGATGATCTGTATATTAATGACTTCAGCAACTTGTATCTACTAACCTTGTATCCGCTGTGTGACCCGCACTTTGCCAGACCTGAGGATATAGAAGGAGTCGCCGCTGGTGCCCTGTCTGATGATGTATGTCCCAGGGGCGTAGAAATCCTGAAATAAATGGGAAGGCAAGCTACAGTTGCGGTGAATAGTTAGACGAGAGCTAACCAATATAGACCATACCACACGAGAGAATAGGCTAATAGCTAGGCTGCAAATATATTCTTTTAATGTTCGTAAATTTGGAGCAGTCGATTCCACAAACCTATTCCAGACAACAGAGTGCTCACCTATATTCTGTTGATGTGGTATGATTTCCCTTCAGTTGGGAAAAATCACAATGCTCCAAAGCACAAAAAGCACATCATCCCATTATCTCATCTCACGATATACTACCAGAGAGAGAGAGAGAGAGAGAGATAGAGAGAGAGAGAGAGAGATAGATAGATAGAGAGGGAGAGGGAGAAAGAGGATTCGCACACGTACAGTCTGCCTCAGGAATCCGATTACAGAGCAATGGTTAAAAGGGGTCTTTATATTGCATAACATACTATAGGGATTATTCTGCTGACTGATTCAAGTATTAACCAAATAACTTTACTATAGAAGTGTTTGGTGTTGGAAAATTAATGTACTAAATTTTCTAGTTGTGTTATGAACCCTTGAGTGGTGTATACGAATTCCTGAGGCCGACTGTACACGTCACCAGAGAGACTGAGAGTGACATACATGCCTCGGCAAACACTGAGTGACTGCACACAAAAGATACCAGTTTTATGGCATTGTGTGGCTTCCATCCATCCATCCATCCCCGCCGCCTCAGACTTTCTTATTATTTGTATATGCAAATACAGCAGACAAAGTGAGGATGAAATGCAACCAGTCTAGAATGTTTTATGCAAATCCGTAAAAAGGGTAATAATATCTTGGATGCATCAGGAGAGAGAGAGAGAGAGAGAGAGAGAGAGAGAGAGAGAGAGAGAGAGAGAGAGAGAGAGAGAGAGAGAGAGAGAGAGCAAAAAACAATATATATTCTTATCCAACTTTGGAATACCCTATAGTCCTATACCATCATGATACTATGATATAATCGGTGTACTTAAAAAACACCAACAGTAAACCAACCAACCAACCAACCAATCAACCAACCCATGGCCTGAAAAACTGTGCCCATGATAAAATGATGAGTGTGTGTTTTGTGGTACAGCCGAGGCCAACATTTTCGATACACAATGCGGTCACTTATAGGTAAATTAACAGGTGATATCTTCCTTCTCGTCGCTTAGTTAGTGTTCAAGATTAACCTCTGTAGGGGTGTCTAATACGTTTGTAGCAGGTTCTCGCATAGCAAAACAAACATGTCACAAGAATATACATGAAAACAAAGGTTAAATAAATAAAAATATATATATGCTTTGAGTCATCGGCCCCCTATATCATATGTATGGAAACTTTTTGACGACAACTGTACCAGAGATAAGATGCAGCCCACGATAACAGTCAAGTGAATAAGTGGATGATTGAGGAAGACACACACACACACACACACACACACAAATTTGCACGCAGTTAAAGCCTGAACGTCAGTGAGAGGAGACCACACACATAGCCTACACACACACACACGCAAACACATACAGCACACACAACAACAACACACACACACACACACAATACATCCACGCAGTTAACAGCCTGCCGGAGTGCCAGTGAAGTGAAGGAAGACCACACACACACACACACAGAACACACACACACACAGAGAACACACACACAGCACGTCCATCAGTCAGCCAGTACAGAAGGACAGTCCGTCAATCAACATTATTATGTCACGATGGTAAAGGTTAGTTTGTCCCTCTAAACTACACAACACACTCTTCCTTGGTGGTATATACAAGCAGCAGTGCATCATGGAGTTACACAGTGTTGTTCTTTTACGTTAGAGTCGATTTTGGAAAAGATCGAACTGAGAAAAAAAGAAAAAATGAAAAAAAGAAAAAAATGGTGTAGTGAAAAATAATAATAATAATAATAATAATGACTTCTTTTTATGGTGATATATACATGAATATTTATTACATTAGGCCATTATGATACAAGAGTTAATTCGTCCCTCTAAGCTTTTCTCCTTGGTAGAATATATACAGGAGAAAATATTTTTATAGTGTTGCTTATACGGTATTTATGTTAATTTGGAAGCAACAGAACCAACGAACGATATATTGAAATGAAGGGGAGGAAGGGAAGGGAGATGAAATAATCGTGTCGTGAATAGGTGACTGTATTAATTAATGGTGCAGTGATTCTGATGATGGAACTAGAGATTATTATGCAGTGATCATGATTGGTATTTAATATCTTTGATAAATGTCAGAGATGGGTGTGGATATTAAACTGTGAAGGGGTCATATTCAGAGATGGATGTGGATATTAGACTGTGAAGGGGTTACTTATATTTCCCCAATGTTGTTCTCCAGAGTTTGAGGGGAATGTAGTGTGTATCAATTAAGGGGGTAATTCACTTTTGTTACATTGGAGTGCCTTGATTCCTCCAAAGTATGCTAGGAAACAGAACCAGAAGAGCAAAAATAATGGTGTTCTGTTGTTGCTTGAAATAGTTTGGAGGATTCAGAGTTTCCAGATTTACCAACACAAAATTTCTCACTAAGGGGATAGTACAGTGCTAATTGGTGAATCTAGATAAACTGATTTTTCCACACTACTCCAAGCAACAGGACACCATTATATTTGTCCACCTGGTCCTGTTTCCTGGCATACTTTGGAGGAATCAAGTCACTCCAATTAATGTACCAAATATATGTACAGTACATTATGCTATATGCCATGGGTAAGTGTGGACATTGAACTGTTATGTGACTTATTATTACTACTAAAACTGTGTTGTGTATATAAAGAGAATATATTATACATATTATATATACTCTCTCGTGGTTAATTAAATCCTCTAAACTATGCCACGATACATACACCTCATCCTCGTTAACTGTGATTGTCTGTTTCCTGGCGTAGTTTTGTAAAGCAAAATGCAATGAGGCACGTTTCCCCTTACACAGTAGACGAATTATGTTGTACAAAGATTCGTTCCTACGCATGAAAAGTGTGAGAGAGAGAGAGAGAGAGAGAGAGAGAGAGAGAGAGAGAGAGAGAGAGAGAGAGAGAGAGAGAGAGAGAGAGAGAGAGAGAGAGAGAGAGAGAGAGACTATCACATCTTTGGTGCCGATATTGATCACAGATAAGAACCTTTTCCTGTTACCGATAAGAAGCAGGTGACATACAAACACAGGTGTACACACACATACAACCATACTATACATACATACAAAAATCGTATCTTTAATGTATATACTTTTTTTTATGGTCGATGAAGAGAAGTTTAAAATATACATCAGTTGCCTCTCATAAGAACAACTACAGTACACACACACACACAATGAGGTTAATGAGGTGATGACAAGGAGGGCAGGAAGTGTGACAATACACACACACACACACACACACAGAGAGAGAGAGAGAGAGAGAGAGAGAGAGAGAGAGAGAGAGAGAGAGAGAGAGAGAGACACAAATTGATGATGTCACTTCAACCTCATTTCACCTCGCCAATATAGCCTATCACCTCATCTCACCACCATCACCCACACGTGACATTTATATTGGCCGTAACACCGTACAAACGAAATACTATAATTATATAACCTTTTCCCCCCTTTTACAGTTAAGAAGGGGGTGTCAACTACCACAACTACTACCACTATCCCTACCACTACTCTTCCTGTTGGTGGTGGGGGTGGGGGGAGATTTGGAGGGGTTAGAGGCGGCGCTGAGGGAGGTGGTGGGGGAGGTGAGGGGGCTGAGGAGTGAGGTGAGGGAGGGATGGGACAGGGTGCTGGAGGGAATGAGGGAGTGGCAGGAGGTGAGGAGAAGAGTGGACCGAAATGCGAGAGGTGAGTGGGTACAGAAGTGGGTGAGTTTTTTTATTTTTTATTTTTTTTTGGTCTCGTCTGTTTGTCTGTCTGTCTATTTATCTATCTACTTATCTACTGTATCTCTCTCTCTCTCTCTCTCTCTCTCTCTCTCTCTCTCTCTCTCTCTCTCCTCTCTCTCTCTCTCTCTCTCTCTCTCTCTCAAATACTGACCATCATATTCTTAGTTTAAAAGTCTCAATAAATGTGAATATATGTAGCCTATATAAGTTATGCTCGTTTCCCCCTACACCCAAATTGCCGCCTTGGGGGTTATTAAATTTCACTCCACGCCCCGGCCCACCAATAAATGTAAATATATTATAAATTATACACACGTTTCCCCTACACATTGCCACCTTGGAATTATCATTTTACTTCACACCAATAAATGTAAATATATATACACTCGTTTCCCTTACGGCTTACACATTGCCCATCAAGAAGAAATGTAAATATATGTACACTCGTAGTCGCCTGGCTCCCTTACACAGTGCCATCTGCTATAAATTGACTCCATCTCCACTGGGTATAATCATTCCACTGTACTGTATGCTATATCTCCACTGGGTATTATCATTTCACTGTACTGTCTGTATCTTATATATGACCCATGCAGCTGTGGATTTCCTTCGTCGTGAGGTGATGATTTTAGCAGCCAGACAGCACTGTGAGGCGGCAGGAGGTGGAGGAGGTGGAGGTGGAGGTGGAGGAGGTGTGAGAGAGGATGATGGTGGTGGTGGTGGAGGTGGTGGTGGTGGTGATATGTTCAGCCTGAATTGGGGTGGACTGGGTGTTGATGGAGATGATGAGGATGAAGATGAGGACTACCTGCCTCCCCTCTACGTCCTGGACAAGGTTGGTTCCAGTAATGTTTTTGTTTATTTATTTATTTTGTGTGTGTTTGTTTATGTGTGTGTGTGTGTGTGTGTGAGAGAGAGAGAGAGAGGGAGAGGAGTGAGAGAGAGAGAGAGGAGAGAGAGAGAGGAGCGAGAGAGAGAGAGAGAGAGAGCGAGAGAGAGAGAGAGAGAGAGAGAGAGAGAGAGAGAGAGAGAGAGAGAGAGAGAGAGACAGAGACAGAGAGAATAAAATAAAAAAATACCAATACTTGTTCAATTAATTAATGAGTCACTATAACCAATTAGTTTCCTACATAACACTTAATTAACCAAAGCTTTTCCTTATCATCCTTTCCCCCGGCGGCACATGACCCCAACAGACTGCCCAGGGCCCTACCAACAAGTGGGCTCTGACTGCCTCCTTCTGCTACCCGAGAGACTGAGTTGGGTGGAGGCGAGGTCACGCTGCCACGCCCATGCCCTCAGTGTGGTGGGTGAGGCAGGGGGGGCGGCAGGCGGGGGGGGTCGAGTAGGGGGCGTGGAAGGGGGGATTTGGTGGTGGCAAGAAACATGAGGAACTTCAAACACTTTCTGAGATACACTAGGATGGGTAAGTTTTCTGTTCATCTACCTATTTTTCTTGCTACCTATTTACCTACATCCTATAAATTTTCCTAGCGTTACTTTTCTTCCTACCTATTTACCTACATCCCTATTTATTTTCCTACTTACTCTTCTTCCTACCTATTTACCTACATCCCTATAAATTTTCCTACTTACTTTTCTTCCTACCTATTTACCTACATCCCTATTTATTTCCCTACTTACTTTTCTTCCTACCTATTTACCTAAATCCCTATTTATTTTCCTACTTACTTACTTACCTATCTATCTACTACTAACCATCCTCTACCTATCTTCCCAAAGGCCTACCTTCCAACCTACATCCCTATTTTCCTACTTACCTACATATCAACCTACCTACTATCATCTATTTCTACTTATCGATTTGCCTACTTATATTCCTATTTTCCTACTTACCTACCTATCTACCCTTCTACTACTTACTAACCATTTCTATGCCCTTCAAATCTGCCTACCTAACTACCTTAATAAAAACCTACATATTGACCTACTTACCTATCTATCTATTTTCTTACTTATCTACTTACCAACCTACCTATCTGCCTACAAACCTCTCTTATTTATTTACCTCTAGTATTATCTGACTGAAATACGCAAGCATGGTAATTGTGTCTAAGAATCCACCATTAATTAATTTATTCATTCATTCAATCAATCAATCAATCAATCATACAGTATAACAAAAAAAAAAATATCGTTATGTAGATTCCTCTCCTATCAATTAACCACAAACTCAGTTATTAACCAATCACCAAATTAATACACACTCTCTCTCTCTCTCTCTCTCTCTCTCTCCTCTCCTCTCTCTCTCTCTCCTCTTCTCTCTCTCTCTCTCTCTCATCTTCTCTCTCTCTCTCTCTCTCTCTCTCTCTCTCAATCCAATTCACCTATCTACACACACACACACACACACACACACACACACACACACACAAATGCCAACCAAATCACCTATCAACCTACACATACACATTCTAACCAATTCACCTCTCTCTCCCTCCCTTCCCCCCCCTCCCCTATCTCTCTCTCTCCACACACACACACACACACAACATACATACCGTACCAACCAATCCAACTCACCCATCTACACACACACACACACACAAATATACACATACAATTCCAACTCACCCTTTTACACACACACACACACACACACACACACACACACACACACACACACACACAACACATACCAACCAATCCAACTCACCCATCTACACACACACACACACACACAACCACCATCCAACTCACCCATCTACACACACACACACACACACACAACACACACACACACACACACACACCAACTCACCCATCTACACACACACACACACACACACACACACACAACACACACACACACACATACCAACTCACCCACCCATCTACCTACACACACACACACATACAGAAGCAGCCCCAAAAGGTCGAGCGTGGGTGGGTGGTTCAGCAGACGGGTGGCGTGGTACATGGGTGTGGGTAGACGGCTCCTTCATTGAACAACTGCCGTGGCTTTACTATCAACGCAGCGGTGGTGTTGGTGGTGGTGGTGGTATTGGTGATGGAGGCACTCAGCTCTCCGTCGACAAGGATGGTATAATTTTACCACGGTCCCGTCTCGTACTACCTTATGGCCCATCTGTCAACTCTTGTAGAATCAAACTCTGTCTATATTTGTTTGGCTGTCAATTCTGAGATGGGAACAAGCTAGTTTATTTTACATGGTCCCGTCTATCTGTCAACTCTTGTAGAATCAAACTCTGTCTATATATAATTATTTGCCTGTCAATTTTGAGACGGGATTAAGATGGTATATTTTGACACTGTCCCGTCTCGTACGACCCTATGGCCCATCTGTCAACTCTTGTAAAATCAAACTCTGTCTATATTTGTTTGCCTGTCAATTTTGAGACGGGATTAAGATATTTCAATTCTGAGACGGGATTAAGATAGTTTATTTTACACTATCCCGTCTCGTACTACCCTATGGCCCATCTGTCAACTCTTGTAAAATCAAAACTCTGTCTATATATATTTTGCCTGCCAATTCTAAGACGGGAAAAACATAGATTATTTTACATGGTCCCGTCTATCTGTCAGCTCTTGTAAGATCAAACTCTGTCTATATTTAATTGCCTGTCAATTTTTTTGTACTAATTCAAGTTCTGAGACGGGGATTAAGATGGTACCGTATACTGTCCCTTTTCGCAAGACTGTCTATGTATTTTAGTTAATTTTTGTAGCTGTACTATCGATAATTTAAGGTACTATTCCTATAACACCACTATGGTCTACCTGTCAACTCTTGTAGAAGTAACCCCTGTCTTTGTATTAGTGTTAATCTTTGTAGTTTTATTGTACTATTCCAATCCTGAGACGGGAATAAGATTGTTTATTTTACACCATCTGTCAGCTTCTGTAGAACCCTTAATTGTCTATGTAATACAGTTAATTATTGTAGCTGTATTGTCTATCATGCTAAATCGATATCTATGGTTTTGTATACTCTCAGTATCTTGTAGTTATCCACTGAACTCTGTCTTATGCTATTAGTATATATAACTCTGTCCAATTCTCCATACATATCATCAAGTGTTATCGTCTATATTGCTGTCAAAATCCACAGTACCGCCAATAAAGATTTAAGGGACCAAGTGGTGATGTAGTCAGAAAATTGAGGTTCGTGAGTCCTTCAAACATTGCACGAAACACCACCTATACTAAAGGAGCCTGTTTTGTGGCATAGTTAGGAGGAATCAGAAGCCGCCCAGTTTTTTACATGATCATATATTTAATAAAGCTAAATCAGTATCCATTTCTTGTGTTTAATTTATCTATAATATCCCATTGATGAAACCTTAATTATCAAATACCAATTTCTCCATCAATAAGCTCAACAAGATAATTTTATCAAGAGAGCAGCGAAGAATATAATCAATCAATACCGTGTTATCCCGTCGTAGTTTAGTTATGTCCTTCAATGTCTTGGTAAATAGCAGTTTTTCTTTGATGGGTCGTTTAATTAAATTCCCTCCTCTGCCACATCCAACCAACACACACAGCACCCAGCAGCAATCAAACCTCAGAGTGGACCACCGATTAATTATAAGCCACACTAAAAGAGACAACACTAGTTTTTTTTTTTTTTTAGAGCTATACAGTAGACTAGATCATGCCACAATGGAAGAGTCAACAGTGTGTGTGAGAGAGAGAGGAGAGAGAGAGAGAGAGAGAGATTTAGGTACATGTTTGGCGTACAGGTTGCGGACACATAAAACAGACACACTTCAAATGAGGCCACTTATCAAGCATAGAAAAGGACGCGCCTCTGTACAAAACACGTCTCATTCCATATCCCAGGCTCAATGAGGGAGTGTTCGCTTCATATGTCGGCAACTGTACATCATTCCAGTGTTTACGAGTTAAGGGGGAAGTTTTGTGTTGGTAAATCTGGAGCAACTGAATCCTCCAAACTATTCCAAGCAACAGAACACTATTATTTTCTGCTCTTCCTGGTCCTGTTTCCGAGCATACTTTGGAGAATCACGGCACTCCAATGTAACAAAAAAAGAATTCCCACCTTAAAAAATAAATACAACCACGAGCCATAAGAAGGAATCTATCGAGGTCTGCTTCTAATGGATTGCCTGATGGTGTATTTAAGGACCCTATGATGTAGTCAGAAAATTGGAGGTTAGTGAGTCCTTCAAACATTGGCCCTGAAACACCATGCATGCACCTATATGGAAGGAAG
>JAWQEG010002372.1:0-32500 GCA_033782935.1 Petrolisthes cinctipes | reverse complement strand
TTTCAGCTTCAGAAAATACATATATACATTATTACTAACATCATTATTATATATATATTCATTGTTTTTTTCTCTCTCTCTCTCTCTCTTTTTTTTTTTTTTTTTTTTTTTTTTAGTGCTCTTAAAAATTATCTTGGCTTAACTTTTCGGTAGCAGAAAATACATATATTATTTATTAACATCATTATTATATTCATTATGGTTTTTTTATTTTTTAGTGCTCTTAAAAAATATCTGGGCTCAACTTTTCAGCTGCAGAAAATACATACCCGGTATTATTATTATTATTGTTGTAATTATTCGACCGTTTTGTGAATTTCAAGTCTATAACGGCATATATATATATCGATATTTAATAATACGAGGAGGTCATAATTTCTCGTAGCCAGATGAACTAACCTGACCTATCAGACTACCGGGAAATAACCTGGGCAGACTACCGGGAAATAAGCTGGGCAGACTACCGGGAAATAACCTGGGCAGACTACCAGGAAATAACTGTGGTAAAGTACAGGAAATGACCGGGGCAAAATACTGGGACCTAACCGGATCTGGCAACACTGCTACAAAACGGTAATTCTTTCAATATTTACCATAATAATCTTAATTAATATTGCAACACGATAAGATAAAAAACACATATTTATATATCCCTTATTTCTATCTATCTATAGCTCTGACGCCTCGTTCCCTCCAAGGGGGTGGCCACGGCAGAAGAGTCTCCAGTTCTCCCCGTTCCAACACTCACTCCCTCCTTACTTGGTCCATCCCCCCTCCCCCCCCCTCATACTTCTCTCTCTCACATACTCTTCCACTCTGTTCCAACACTCCCTCCTTACTTGGTCCATCCCCCCTCCCCCCTCTCACACCTCTCTCTCTCTCACATACTCTTCCACTCTGTTAGTATTTTGTATTTTTTTTTTACTTAATACAGTATGTTTATTTTATTTCAGACTTACTACTTTCATTATTATGTAAGAAATAAGGGTAAATAAGGGATTTTATTAATACGTGTTGTTTTATCTTATCGTTTTGCAATGTTAAGATTATTTTGTATTTTTTTTTTTACTTAATACTGTATGTTTATTTTATTTCAGACTTACTACTTTCATTATTATGTAAGAAATAAGGGTAAATAAGGGATATAATAAGGGTAAATAAGGGATTTTATAAATACGTGTTGTTTATCTTATCGTGTTGCAATGTTAAGATTATTATGGTAAATATTGAAAGAATTACCGTTTTGTAGCAGTGTTGCCAGATATGTCTAGGTCCCAGTATTTTGCCCCAGTCATTTCCTGTACTTTACCACATTATTTCCCAGTAGTTTGCCCAGGTTAGGTCCCGGTAGTCTGCCCAGGTTAGGTCCCGGTAGTCTGCCCAGGTTAGGTCCCGGTAGTCTGCCCAGGTTAGGTCCCGGTAGTTTGCCCAGGTTAGGTCCCGGTAGTTTGCCCAGGTTAGGTCCCGGTAGTCTGCCCAGGTTAGGTCCCGGTAGTCTGCTGTTACTTGTTGTTGGATATTCTATGCCCCTCTCCACCAACAGATGGTGCTCCGTAGGGCTCCTCTCAATATTACTAAACACTATAATCACTTGTAATACTCATATCATCCGTGTCGTAACACTCAGCCAACAGATGGGTTTTCAGTCTTTTCTTAAAAATGGTGCTGCAATTTCACTACTCCAGATATTTACTGGCAATCCATTAAAGAGCCTTATTGGTACACACCTTTCAAACACTGTGAAACCCATTGTCAGATTACTCCTTGGTTAATTTAACCTGTATTTATCCATTAAAGAGCCTTATTGGTGTACACCTTTCTAACGCTCTGAAACCCATTGTCAGAATACTCCTTGGTTCATTTAACCTGTATTGTTCATCACTATGCCTGAGTTCCATTGAGGTATTTACTTGAAAACCTCTTAAAAGATTCATCAAGTACTCCGGTTTTCCAAATTTTAATGCTGGGAATGTTAAAAGATATATGTTGTAAGTCAATGAGTACTGGAGTTATAATTATATCCTCTCACCAGATGGAACACCTTTAATTAATCTTGCTGCTCTGTTCTTTACGTTTTGCAATTTTCTTAACCGATAGTCTGGCAAACCAGTTAAGGTCAGGTAAGGTCAGGCTAATTTCAAAATGCCCCATTTGAATATGAGGCAATTGTGGAGGAAATGCCATAGAAGAAAATAGTCTTAGGATGGTCTAAATAAGTGGGTAATGAAGGTAGAAAAACCGTACACAATAACGGTAATTCTTTCAATATTTACCGAATTACCGTTATTTGGTAAGGTTTTTCTACCTTCATTACCCACTTATTTAGACCATTCTAGGACTATTTTCTTCTATGGCATTTCCTCCACAAATGCCTCATTTCAAAGATAGGGCATATTCAAATGGGGCATTTTGAAATTAGCCTGACCTTACCTGACCTGACCTAACCTAACCTAAACCGCATCAGACTACCGGGACCTAACCTGGACAAACTACCGGGACCTAACCTGGGCAGACTACCGGGACCTAACCTGGACAAACTACCGGGAAATAACCGTGGTAAAGTACAGGAAATGACCGGGGCAAAATACTGGGACCCAGCCGGATCTGGGAAAAACACTGCTACAAAACGGTAATTCTTTCAATAAATACCGATAATTCTTATAATATTTACCATAATAATCTTAATTAATATTGAAACACGATACGATAAAAAAAAATGTATTTATATATATCCCTTATTTACCCTTATTATGATCCTTATTTTTTGCATAATAATGAAAATAGAAAGTCTGACATAAAAAAAACGTATTAAATAAAAAAACAAAACAAATAACCTTAACATTGCAACACGATAAGATAAAACAACACGTATTTAAATATCCCTTATTTACCCTTATTTATGTCCCTTATTTCACCCTTATTCACTAATATAAACACGTACTTACCTATCAGGGATGCTATTTTTACCGTAATTCTTATTTCTCGCCTCCATTGTGGGAAAATAAGGGAAAAAAAGGGAAATATTTTGAGGAGACACGTTTGAATCAACAATGTAAACACAAGATTGAGTCGTCAGTGTTGCCAGATCACCACCACCCACCGACCGTCGAGATGTCAGTGTTGCCAACAGAAACGAGAAAATTCCCTATAAAATTCCTTCGACTTTTATCAGTTTTATGGTTTTTTTCTTGTTTCCGGTCATAATTATATCTTGTTTTTGTTATTTATGTTTATATATATATTTTTTTTTATCATAATTACTCTTGAAGACAATCATGTATTTTATTTTTTCCTCAATTTTCCCTAATTTCGACTTTTTTTTATTTCCCTATTTACGGCCAAAACAAATTGTTTCAATTTTTTTTCTTAATGACGTAGGAAAATAGTTAACTATAAATTATTTTGTCTGGTAAAAAAAAAAAATCCGTTTATCCTTGCAAATATATCTAAGTTGTCTTAATTAAAATTTCCCTAAACCATAGAAAAATTCCCTAAAAAGTACAATAATTACCCTAAAACCTGGATATTTTCCCTGTACAGTACCTGGCAACACTGCATATAGGAATTGGTACCGGTGATAATAAATGGCTGAATTACCGGTCTGAGATTCCTTAGGTTTAAAATTTCCCACCGGTTTTTCCCAACTTGCAACAGCCCGGATTATAGATTAAATTTTTCTATGTCATTTGAAAGTATTAATTTGTATCGGAAAACCTAAATAAGAATCGGATTTTGTGATTTAGGAGATGGGTATTTATCGCCTAGAAATAATATACGAGTCATGAATATTTCGTGTTTGGAACGGGATCGGGGTGAATGAACCAATTTTGCATATTCATAATTTATATCATTTAATAACTAACATACAAACATCCTTAATTATTTTAGTTATAATAGTAATAATAATAATAATAATAATATATACACATTAAACAGGTACCTTTTAATTAGTATGAACTATTTATATCATAATTTATATCATTTACTAACTAACATACAAACATCCTTAATTATTTTAGTTATAATAATAATAATAATAATAATAATAATAATAATATACACATTAAACAGGTACCTTTTAATTAGTATTTTCATAACAATTTTGATCCTGAATACAAGCAAAATAAAATTCACAGCACATATCAACAAATATAATAATGATAGATGTATAAAAAATGTCTGTACACATCATCAATCATTTTTTCCTTCTTCTTAGCAATACAAAATGTTTAAAATATATATATAGTGTACCAATGGAGAAACATACCTAGAGTAGTGTGAGTGTAGTATGACATATATTATACTTTGTACCTGTGTTAGATTAGTGTGAGTATGTGTTAGAGTAGTGTGAGTGTGTGTTTAGAGTAGTGTGAGTAGTTGAGTAGTGAGTAGTGAGAAGTATAGTAGTGAGTAGTAGAGTAGTGTGAGTGTGTGTTAGAGTAGTGTGAGGTGTAGTATGACATATATTATACTTTGTACCAGTGTTAGAGTAGTGTGAGTGTATGTTAGAGTAGTGTGAGTAGTTGAGTAGTGTGAGTAGTTGAGTAGTGAGTAGTGAGAAGTATAGTAGTGAGTAGTGTGAGTGAGTAGTAGAGTAGTGTGAGTGTAGTATGACATATATTATACTTTGTACCTGTGTTAGAGAAGTGTGAGTGAGTAGTAGAGTAGTGTGAGTGTGTGTTAGAGTAGTGTGAGTGTAGTATGACCTATGTTAGAGAAGTGTGAGTGTATTAGAGAAGTGTGAGTGTGTGTTAGAGTAGTGTAAGTGTGTGTTAGAGTAGTGTAAGTGTGTGTTAGAGTAGTGTGAGTGTGTGTTAGAGCAGTGTGAGTGTGTGTTAGAGCAGTGTGAGTGTGTGTTAGAGTAGTGTGAGTGTAGTATGACATATATTATACTTTGTACCTGTGTTAGAGTAGTGTGAGTGTATGTTAGAGTAGTGTGAGTGTATGTTAGAGTAGTGTGAGTGTGTGTTAGAGTAGTGTGAGTGTAGTATGACATATATTATACTTTGTACCAGTGTTAGAGAAGTGTGAGTGAGTAGTAGAGCAGTGTGAGTGTGTGTTAGAGCAGTGTGAGTGTGTGTTAGAGTAGTGTGAGTGTAGTATGACATATATTATACTTTTCACCCGGTGTAGTCTTCTTCAGTGCCAGTAGGTGTGGTTGTTGTTGTTGTTGTTGTTGTTGTTGTGGTAGTGCCGTTGGGTGTCTGAGTAGTGCCAAGGCCAGTTTGTTGACACGCTCACCACTCTCGCCATCCTCACCACCCACTACCCACGAGAACTTACCGCCCACACCTGTAAAAAAAAAATTATACAGACATTATTATTGGTAGTATTATTTTTATTATTAGTAGTAGTAGTAGTAGTATTTTTATTATTATTTTTATTACAAATTAACCTCGCTTACCATCCACACCTGGTAAAAAAAAAAAATATACAAACATTATTATTGGTAGTATTATTTTTTTTATTATAATTTTTTTTTTTTATTATTTTTATTATTATTTTTATTATTTCTTTGGCCCTCCACCCTGCCCCCCCCAGCCCCGCACCCCTAATTAACCTCACCAACCACCCACGAGAACTTACTACCCACACCTAAAAAGTAGTTATAGCAACATTATTATTATTATTATTATTATTATTATTATTATTACTTTGGATGAGGAGAGGGATGGGACCATTGTGTAACTCCCCTCCCCCGGCCCGGCCCCCAACTGACCTAACACGACCTATGCCGAGGGAAAAAACATGCTTGTGTTACCTACTGACCTATCTATCTATCTATAGCTCTGACGTCTCGCTCCCTCCGGTAACTCCCTCCAAGGGGGTGGCCACGGCAGAAGTGTCTCCAGTTCTCCCTGTTCCAACACTCCCTCCTTACTTGGTCCATCCCTACTCTACCCCTCACGTTTCTCTCCTTTACATACTCTTCCACTCTGTTCCAACACTCCCTCCTTACTTGTTCCATCCCTACTCTACCCCTCATGTTTCTCTCCTTTACATACTCTTCCACTCTGTTCTGCCATCTAACCGGTGGTCTGCCTCTCACACCAGGTGCCACAACTTCACTTCCATACACCTTCTTTACAAACCCCACACCTTGCATTCTCTCCAGTTGTCTTTCATAGTAAAGTAATGAGAGTGTGTATGAGAGATGTGGTATGAGTGAGAAGGCAATTGGCATTGAGTGTGGAGTGGTTGAGAGAGTGAAGCGTAATACATTGAGATGGTTTGGACATGTAGAGAGAATGCAAGGCGAGGAATTTGTAAAGGTGTATGGAAGTGAAGTTGTGGCACCTGGTGTGAGAGGCAGACCTCCGGTTAGATGGCAGAACAGAGTGGAAGAGTATGTAAAGGAGAGAAACGTGAGGGGTAGAGTAGGGATGGACCAAGTAAGGAGGGAGTGTTGGAACAGAGAGAACTGGAGATACTTCTGCCGTGGCCACCCCCTTGGGGGGAGTTCCCAGAGGGAGCGAGGCGTCGGAGCTATAGATAGATATAGATAGATAGATAGACAAATACCAACCGACTTACCAAAGAAGGCGTGGGCATAGTCGGCAGCCAGGGTACAGGGAAGGTCAGTGCCTGTGTTTGGGTCTGTGAGTACTGCTGTTAGTTGGATGAATGGCACAACTCTTCCTTCCTTGTTTCCTGTTGTTTTATTCATCGTCACACTGCCTCCTTCATTTCTCATCACACTTGCTTCTTCATTTCCTTCATTTCTCATCACATTTGCTCCTTCATTTCCTTCATTTCTCATCACACTGCCTTCTTTATCTCCTACGTTTATCATCTCACTTGCTTTATCTCCTTCATTTATCATCTCACTTGGTCCTTCATTTCTCAACACACTTGGTCCTTCATTTCTCAACACACTTGGTCCTTCATTTCTCAACACACTTGGTCCTTCATTTCTCAACACACTTGGTCCTTCATTTCTCAACACACTTGGTCCTTCATTTCCTTCATTTGCTCCTTCATTTTCTTTTTCATTTCTTATCACACTTACTCCTTCATTTCCTTTATTCATCACACTTGCTCCTTCATTTCCTTCTTTATTCCTCATCACACTTGCTCCTTCATTTCCTTCTTCATTTCTCATCACACTTGCTCCTTCATTTCTTCCTTCATTTCTCATCTTGCTTGCTTCTTCATTTCCTTCACCTCTCAACACATTCGCTCCTTCATTTCCTTCACCTCTCAACACATTCGCTCCTTCATTTCCATCTCCTTGGGCATTTCTCACTCCTTCATTTCCATCTCCTTGGCCTCCTCTCGTGCTCACATCCTTATCTGTCCAAAATAATAATGATATCTGGGGATTAAGGGGATAGGATACATTTGATATAGTCGGTGTCAAATATAATCATCCATATAGGGGTAACTCACGTAAGAGTTTCACAGCTTCCCTCTGTTCCTTAGAGCTGATAACCTCTCCAATAAATAGGTTAACTACCATCTTTTATTTTAATACAAGCAGCTATGAACTACTTAAAACAATAACACACACACACACACACACACACATGTTAACTACCATCTTTTAATTTAATATAAGCAGCTACACACTACTTAAAACAATAATACACACACACACACGTTAACTACCATCTTTTAATTTAATACAAGCAGCTATGAACTATTTAAAACAATAATACACACACACACACACACACACACACACACACACATGTTAACTACCATCTTTTATTTTAATACAAGCAGCTATGCACTACTTAAAACAATAATACACACACACACACACACACACACACACACGTTAACTACCATCTTTTAATTTAATACAAGCAGCTACACACTACTTAAAACAATAACATCATTATTATGAGAACGTGAAAACATTAGACATTAAATTGTTTGAGACACCCATATGTGGATGATTATTATTGACCGCGACTGTACACTGGAGTGCCTTGATTGCTCCAAAGTATGCCACGAAACAGGAAGACCAGATTAACAAAAAAATAATGGTGGTTTGTTTTGATAAAGGGTTTAATTAAGTGTAGTACAGTAGTTTCGTATCAACGTTAATGAAACTACCGTGGATTTTCTCCCAACCCCCCCCCCCCAAGCCTGTCCCCCTATTCCCGCACCCCCTTAAACCCCCCCGACCCCCCCCCAAGCCTGTCCCCCTATTCCTGCACCCACTTTAAATGTATTGTTGTGATATTACAGGTGGTGTGTGGGGGGTGCGGGAATAGGGGGACAGGCTTGGGGGGGTTTTGATGGGTGCGGGAGTAGGAGGACAGGCTGGGGGGGGGGGGGAGTTTAGGGGGGGTGCAGGAATAGGGGACAGGCTTTCTACCCACCCTAAGCCTGTCTGTCCCCCTATTCCCGCACACCCCAACCCCCCCTCCCGCCCCCCATACAGCAAATAATTCGAGTTACCCATATGTGGATGATTATTTTTATCCTCGACTGTACCCTACTTACCGGCGGACTGGCAACACTGAAGGCAGGGGAGGGAGGTGGAATGCAGCAGAAGGTGACGTGGATATTGGTGCAGAAGGTCTTGGCTTGGTAGACAACATGAACACACTTCACACACACCCCAAACCCACAGATGCTTACACACACTACCTGTAATATCACAACAATACATTAAAAGGGGGGGGGGGACAGGGTTGGAGGGGGGTTTGAGAGGTGTGGGAATAGTGGCACAGACTTGGGGGTGGTTTAGGGGGGTTTTGGGAGGTGCAGGAGTAGGGGGACAGGCTTGGGGGGGGGTTTAAGGGGGTGCGGGAATAAAGGGACAGGCTTGGGGGGGGGGGTTTAGGGGGGGTTTGAGGGTTGCGGGAATAGGGGACAGGCTTTCTACCCATCCCAAGCCTGTCCCCCTATTCCCGCACCCCCCTAAACAACATGAACACACCTCACACACACCCCAAACCCAGAGATGCTTACACACACCACCTGTAATAACACAACAATACATTAAAAAGGGTTGTGGGAATAGTGGGGGGGTTTAGGGGGAGTTGGGGGGGTTTAGGGGGGTTGCAAGAATAGGGGGACAGGGTTGAGGGGGGGTGCGGGAATAGGGGGACAGGTTTAGGGAGGGTCGGGGGGGTTTTGGGGGGTGCGGGAATAGGGGGACAGGCTTGGAGGGGTTAGGGTGTGTGGGAATAGGGGGACAGGCTTGGAGGGGGGTTGTTTATGGGGGGTGCGGGAATAGGGGGACATGCTTGGGGGGGGGAGGGTTTAGGGGGGTGCGGGAGTGGGGGGACAGGCTTGGAGGGGGGGGGGGTTAGGGGGGTGCAGGAATAGGGGGACAGGCTTTAAAAAAAAAAAAAAAAAAAAAAAAAAAAAAACGCACCTGTGGTCAGTGTGCGGTCATCATCATTGTGTGGACATATGGTACAGAGGTGTGGTGACTCTGCTTGTAGGTCTTTAATGTATGCTGTTACTTTATACACTGTTCCCATCACTTCACCATCGTCTTCGTCTTCCTGTGCCAAATCTTGTATAGTCTTACTCTCAAACTCACCCGACACCACTGAAATATAAGGGGAGGGGGGGTTTAGGGGGGTGCGGGAGTAGTGGGGACAGTCTTGGGGGTGGTTAGGGGGAGTTGGGGGGGTTTAGAGGTGTGTGGGAGTAGGGGGACAGTCTTGGGGGTGTGGGAGTAGGGGGGCAGTCTTGGGGGTGTGTGGGAGTATGGGGACAGGCTTGGGGGTGGTTAGGGGGAGTTGGGGGGGTTTATGGGGGGGTGGGAAAAGGGGGGGGGGGGTTAGGGGGAGGTTTAGGGTGGTGTGGGAGTAGAGGGTACAGGCTTGGAGGGGGGGTTTTAGGGGGTTGCGGGAATATGGGACAGGCTTTTTACCCCCCCCCAAGCCTGTCCCCCTATTCCCGCACCCCCCACTTCACCACCCGACACCACTGAAATAATAGGGGTGGGGTTTAGGGGGGTGCGGGAATATGGGGACAGTCTTGGTATAGGGGGTGGTGGTATTATTAAACGACTTGAAGGAAACGTGTCTTCATCGTTGAGGGACCCTGTGTGTAATGCTGTCAGAAAATTGGAGGTACCAAATAAGTCCTTCAAATATTGCCACGAAACACACACACACACACACACACACACACACACACACACACCCAAACCATCACAAGCTACACACACACACACACACACACACACCCAAACCATCACAAGCTACACACACACACACACACACACACACAAACTCAAACACAGCCCAAGCTACACACACACACACACACACACTCAAACACAGCACAAGCTACACACACACACACACCATCACAAGCCACACACACACAGAGACACACACACACACACTATGATATCGGAGCGTACAACAAAACGAGAATAAAGGTTGACAGACAGATAGATACAAGGAAGGAAAATAAAACCTAACCTGTCCTGACAAGAAGTGACGTTGGTGGTGGTGGTGGTGGTGGTGCTAGGGGGGAGTTACCGGGTGACGCTGTTTCTTCGTTATTCAGTCTTATTCTCTTGTTACTGCCTTCCTCTCTGGTCCCTGTCACGTCACATCTCTCTGTAGTCAATGTACAGTCGTGGTCAATAATAATCATCCACATATGGGTATCTCAAACAATTTACTGTCTAATGTTTTCATGTTTACATATGATGTTATTGTTTTAAGTAGTGTGTAGCTGCTTGTATTAAATTAAAAGATGGTAGTTAACGTGTGTGTGTGTGTGTGTATTATTGTTTTATGTAGTGTGTAGCTGCTTGTATTAAATTAAAAGATGGTAGTTAATGTGTGTGTGTGTGTGTGTTATTGTTTTAAGTAGTGCGTAGCTGCTTGTATTAAATTAAAAGATGGTAGTTAACGTGTGTGTGTGTGTGTGTGTGTGTGTGTGTGTGTGTGTGTGTGTGTGTGTGTGTGTGTGTGTGTGTGTGTGTGTGTGTGTGTGTGTGTGTGTGTGTGTGTGTGTGTGTGTGTGTGTGTATTATTGTTTTAAGTAGTGTGTAGCTGCTTGTATTAAATTAAAAGATGATAGATAACTTATTTATTGGAAAGTTTATCAGCTAAGGAACAGAGGGAAGCTGTCAAACTCTTACGTGAGTTACCCCTATATGGATGATTATATATGACCGCAACTGTATGTGTGTGTTCATTTCATATCACGATCAATACATGTTACAACTCATTATCAATTACGGTGTTGTTATTATTATTATTATTATTATTATTATTATTATTATTATTATTATTATCATCTCCTTTCCACAATTTGACTGACTGACTGTCCCCTATTCCCGCACACCCCTAACCCTCCCTCAAACCCCCCCCCCCCCCCAAGCCTGTCCCCTATTCCTGCACCCCCCCAAAACCCCTCCAAGCCTGTCCCTTATTCCCGCACCCCCTAACCCCCCCCCCCAAGCCTATCCCCTACTCCTGCACCCCCCTAAACCCCACCAAAGCCTGGCCCCCTACTCCCACATCCCCAAAAACCCCCCACAAGCCTATCCCCCTATTGCCGCACCCCCTTAATGACAACTAAACACACTTACTAGATGGTAGGGTATTGGCAATTGTGTGACTCGGTATTTCTGACTGACCAGCGACGGATCTGAAAGTAAACGAAAAGGTAAAGAAGTTGGGTATAATATATTTTCCTCCATATAAGATGATTAAATGATGTAAGTAATTTAAAAGGATAGTGAAATATAAACTCAGTAAGTAATTTAAAAGGATAGTGAAATATAAACTCAGCAACTATCTATCAATATTCTAGCAGCTGTTACGATGGAGTTATAGTACTGATACCATACTGTTATTGTCATTCTTGCATACTGAATAACATACATGAATAAACACACAAACACACAGCATTAATTATATAAACACACAAACACACAGCATTAAAAATATAAACACAAACACAGCATTAAAAATATAAACACAAACACAGAATTAATTATATAAACACAAACACACAGCATTAATTATATAAACACAAACACAGCATTAAAAATATAAACACACAAACACACAGCATTAAAAATATAAACACAAACACACAGCATTAATAATATAAACACAAAACACACAGCATTAAAAATATAAACACAACACAAACACAGCATTAAAAATATAAACACAAACACACAGCATTAGAAATATAAACACAAACACAGCATTAAAAATATAAACACAAACACACAGCATTAAAAATATAAACACAAACACACAGCATTAAAAATATAAACACAACACACAGCATTAAAAATATAAACACAAACACACAGCATTAAAAATATAAACACAAACACAGCATTAGAAATATAAACACAAACACACAGCATTAAAAATATAAACACAAACACAGCATTAGAAATATTAACACAAACACACAGCATTAAAAATATAAACACAAACACAGCATTAGAAATATAAACACAAACACAGCATTAGAAATATAAACACAAACACACAGCATTATTTAACCAACCCTCTCCCATCTGTGTGTGTGTGGTGTGTGTGTGTGTGTGTGTATGTGTATGTGTATGTAGTGTGTGTGTGTGTATGTGTATGTGTATGTAGTGTGTGTATGTAGTGTGTGTGTGTGTGTATGTGTATGTAGTCTGTGTGTGTGTGTGTGTGTGTATGTGTATGTAGTCTATGTGTATGTGTATGTGTGTGTATGTGTGTGTATGTGTGTGTGTGTGTAGGTGTTCCCAGGATTGTGTTATTCATTACCATACACACAACCAATACGATGGAGTCATAGTATCGGCACCACACCACCATCAACAACAACACCATACCTTGAGGTGGTGATGGTGTCGGTCCTACTGGGTATATGTCTCGCTGGCTCTCCTCTCAATCGTCTGAAATAAACACAGGGTTGATTAAACAGTGGTTGGTATTTGTTTGTTAGCTTCCCAACCAACCAACCACACTTGTAAGACTTCATTATTTTAGGGTTGATAGCTTCCCAACCAACCAACCACACTTGTAAGGCTTCATTATTTTAGGGTTGATAGCTTCCCAACCAACCACACTTGTAAGGCTTCATTATTTTAGGGTTGATTCCACAGTGGTTGGTATTTGTTTGTTAGCTTCCCAACCAACCACACTTGTAAGGCTTCATTATTTTGGGGTTGATTCCACAGTGGTATTTGTTTGTTAGCTTAATACACGTGTTGTTCTTTATTACCAAGATATTAACTACGATGGAAGGAAAGTGTTGGTGGATATTATTATTATTAGTATTATTATTATTATGAGGTGGTGCAAAATCATACACGTGTTGTTCTTTATTACCAAGACATTTACTACGATGGAAGGAAAGTGTGGGTGGATATTATTATTATTATTATTATTATTATTATTATTATTATTATCATTATTATTATTATTATTATTATTATCAGGTGCTGTAAACTCATACACGTGTTGTTCTTTATTACCAAGACATTTACTACGATGGAAGGAAAGTGTTGGTGGATATTATTATTATTATTATTATTATTATTATTATTATTATTATTATTATTATTATTATTATTATTATTATTATTATTATGAGGTGGTGCAAAATCATACACGTGTTGTTCTTTATTACCAAGATATTTACTACGATGGAAGGAAAGTGTGAGCGGATATTTGGATTGTGGCTGTACATACTAATACTAATACTAATACTATACATACTAATACTATACTAATACTATACATACTAATACTATAATATAATACCTTTGTAGTGTGTTTGAGAAAGGGTGTTGTGAAGACAGTGGGTGAATGGAACTAAGGAATGGGTCCAACATCAGTTCACACTTGACCTCATCTGCCCCTACTTCTCTCACTGAGTGGCATTTGACCTGCTTCAGACACACCAATGACCCGGCCTGCAGGAGGAGGGGTAATTAGGAAACGGTTAATTAAGGGGGTGCAGGAGTAGGGGGACAGGCTTGGGTGGGGGGATTGTTTGGGGGGGTGCAGGAGTAGGGAGACAGGTTTGGGGGGGGGGGGGGTGCGGGAATAGGGGGACAGGCTTACGGGGGGGTTTGGGGTGTGCGGGAATAGGGGGACAGGCTTGGGGGGTGCAGGAATAGGGGGACAGGCTTGGGGAGGGGGGGTTTGGTGGGTGCGGGAATAGGGGGACAGGCTTGGGGGTGCGGGAATAAGGGGACAGGCTTGGGGGGTGCGGGTTTAGGGGGTGCGGGAATAGGGGGACAGGCTTGGGGGGGTTTAGGGGGTGCAGGAATAGGGGGACAGGCTTGGGGGGGGGGTTTAGGGGATGTGGGAATAGGGGGACAGGCTTGTGGGGGGGGGGTTTAGGGGGTGCGGGAATAGGGGGACAGGCTTGGGGGGTGCGGGAATAGGGGGCAGGCTTGGGGAGGTGCGGGAATAGGGGGACAGGCTTGGGGGGGGTGGGGTTAAGGGGGTGCGGGAATAGGGGGGACAGGCTTGGTGGGGGGGGGGGGGGGGTTAGAAAGCCAGTCCCATATTCCCACACACACACCCCTAACCCCCACCCACCCTACCCCCAAGCCTGTACCACCCATTCATGTATCCAACTGAACCAAAAAGCAAAAATAATTGATTACCTGAATGTGTGAGAAGTTTTGTATGGGTACCGAACAGAGGATGTCAACCGTGTCAACACCGGCATTACTGACAGGGAAGGCGTTTTGTTCCTCGTCAATGTCTCTCTCTATTCCGAGGCCATACTGCAGTGAATAAACCCTGTGTTAGTATTATATTAAACATTAACACAATAAATAAACCTGTGTTAGTATTATATTACACATCAATATTATTAGCTGTAAATAAACCTGTGTTAGTATCATATTAAACATTAATAGCAGTAAATAAAACCTGTGTTAGTATCATATTAAACATTAATATTATTAGCAATAAATAAATCTGTGTTAGTATCGTATTAACATTAACATTATTAGCAATAAATTTACCTGTGTTAGTATCGTATTAAACATTAACACAATAAATAAAACCTGTGTTAGTATCATATTAAACATTAACGTTATTAGCTGTAAATAAACCTGTGTTAGTATTATATTACACATCAATATTAATAGCAGTAAATAAAACCTGTGTTAGTATCATATTAAACATCAATATTATTAGCAGTAAATATATATGTGTTAGTATCATATTAAACACATTAACATTAATAGCAGTAAATAAACCTGTGTTAGTATCATATTAAACATTAACATTATTAGCAGTAAATAAAACCTGTGTTAGTATCATATTAAACATCAACATTATTAACTTTGGCTCATTAAAAAAATATATATATACAGACATTTTAAAGGGAAAATAACGAGTACAGTATTATTATTATTATTATCATTGGCTCATTAAAAAATAATAAAATACTGTATATATATACAGATATTTTAAAGTGTAAATAAAGAGTACAGAATTATTATTATTAAAATGTATATAAATAAAGAGTATTGTATTATTATTATCATAGAGTACAGAATTATTATTATTATTAAAGTGTATATAAATAAAGAGTATTGTATTATTATTATTATTATTATAGAGTACAGAATTATTATTATTAAAGTGTATATAAATAAAGAGTATTGTATTATTATTATTATCATAGAGTACAGAATTATTATTATTAAAGTCTATATAATTAAAAAGTATTGTATTATTATTATTATTATTAACCTTGGCACATGGAGCATTGGTGAGTGTACCATCTTGTACTCTGAGCACCACGAGTCTGGCCCCTCCTAAACACACACTGCCCATCTCCACAACCTGTCGGATCACAGAAAAAACATACATCACCAAAAATTATACACTCAGCAAAAAAACGTATTGGAAATTCCGCTATGGAGAGTTACAGTTAATTTCAATGTAATGGTGGTTCCAATATTTTTTTTGCCGACTATATAAACATACATACATACATATTATAGGGCATTACCAACTGTTGTATTATTTAAAGGGTTCTTCTGTGATATATTAAATCTTTCTTATATCTTAATTAAACTACAGTATATATATTATAAATTATCTTTTGTAGGCTAATTAGGTACTGTAAACAAAACAAAATATAACACAACACACCTGACAGTACAGAGTAAAAGTGTGATCTTGAGTAATATCCGCAATGGTTTGTTCCCTGGGGTCATGTAGTGGCGGTGGTGGTGTTGTGGCGGCTGGTGAGACAGACCTTATGGAGTCCTGGTAGTTCAGTCCTTGTCCCACCTGTTGTTGTTGTTGTTGTTGTTGTTGTTGTTGTTGTACGTCGTGTTCGTTCTCCCCGCCTACTCCTTCCTCTGCGTCGGCCACCATGGTTTGTCCCGTCTCCTCCCACCATTTTCTTTGCTTGGTTATTGCTTCGCGGTGTTCGCCTGTACGGTCGTGGTCATAAATAATTAATCGTCCGTATTAGGGGGGTGCGGGAATAAGGGAATTGGCTTTTCACCCCCCCTCCCCTCCCAAGCCTGTCGCCCCTATTCCCGCACCTCCCAAACCCTCCCCCCAAGCCTGTCCCCCTATCCCCCCCTCCCCAAGCTTGTACCCCTATTCCCGCACCCCCCAAGCCTGTCCCCCTATTCCCGCACCCCCCAAGCCTGTCCCCCCCCAAGCCTGTCCCCCTATTCCTGCACCCCCCCCCTCACGTCTGATTTTGACAGCTTCCCTCTGTTCCTTAGCTCATAAACTTTCCAATAAATAGGTTAAGTACCATTGTTTAATTTAATACAAGTAGCTACACACTACTTAAAACAATAATACACACACACACACGTTAACTACCATCTTTTAACTTACTACAAGCAGCTATACACTACTTAAAACAATAATACACACACACACACACACACACGTTAACTACCATCTTTTAATTTCATACAAGCAGCTATACACTACTTAAAACAATAATACACACACACACACACGTTAACTACCATCTTTTAATTTACTACAAGCAGCTACACACTACTTAAAATAATAATACACACACACACACATTAATTACTATCTTTTAATTTACTACAAGCAGCTATACACTACTTAAAACAATAATACACACACACACACACGTTAACTACCATCTTTTAATTTAATACAAGCAGCTACACACTACTTAAAACAATAACATTATAATTATGTGAACATGAAAACATTAAACAGCAAATTGTTAAAGTTACCCATATGTGGATGATTATTATTGACCACGACTGTACACCCACCACCAATATTTATGGACCCTATGTTCCTTTATGGGAATAGGGGGACAGGCTTGGGGGTGTTTAGGTGGGTGCGGGGGGTTTTGGGGGGTGCGGGAGTAGGGGGATAGGCATGGAGGGGGGTTAGAGGGGTGCGGGAATAGGGGACAGGCTTTCTACCCACCCCAAGCCTGTCCCCCTATTCCTGCACCCCCCCAAAGCCTGTCCCCCTATTCCCCCCCCCAAGCCTGTCCTCCTATTCCCGCACCCCCCCCAGTACCCCCCCCCAAGCCTGTCCCCTACTCCCACACCCCCTTAAGGAACCCTGTGATGTAGTAAAAAAAAAAAATTATAGATAAAAGAGTCCTTCAAATATTGCCACGAAACACACACACCTATATGGAAGGAGCTTGTGTGTTTCATGGCATGGTCAGGAGGAATCAGAAGCCTCCTCCAATTTTATACACGATCACAGGGTCCTTCCGTCAACACACTATGGAGGACTGCCATACACACAACCACACTCGCCACCAACAACAACACAGACAACACAACATACACTCCTTGGGGACACTGTGGGAAAGCCCGGTTCAAGCCATAGCCTTCACTAGGGGCTTGGGGCTGCTCGGCAAGACACCAATTATTTGTAGACAATCATACCGACAAACAGAAAACAATACACACATACAAAGGACGGAAAGACGCACAAACACACAGAGGGACAGATAGACAGACAGAGAAAGAGACAGACAGACAGAAAGAGGGACAGACAAACAGACATAAAGACAAACAAACAGACAGAGGGAAAGAAAGAAGGGACAAAAAAAAGAAAAGAAAAGAAAGAAATTACAACAACAAACCAAACAAACTAACTAACCAACCAACTAACCAACAAACCAACTAACAAACCAACTAACAAACAAACTAACAAACTAACCAACCAACTAACAAACAAAATAACAAACAAACCAACCAACAAACAAACCAACCAACAAACTAACTAACCAACTAACAAACTAACAAACCAACAAACTAACTAACTAACTAACTATTTAACTAACTAACTCACTCACTCACTAACTAACTAACCAACTAACCAACCAACCAACAAACAAACAAACTAACAAACAAACCAACCAACTAACTAACAAACTAACTAACCTGTCATTTTGAAGTGGTTGCTAATAGTAGTGGGAATAATGGAGTCGGTAGGCGCTGATGAAAACCTTATAACTTGCTTCAGGTTGAATACTTTCCCGTAATACTTTCCATTATACACCTCAATCTGTATGTGTGTATGTATGTATGTATGAGAAGGACAAATTATAGTTAGTTAGTTAGTTAGTTAGTTAGTTTATTGATAAAGACACTATAGACACCTATACTAAATAATTATTGAAATAAATACAAGAAATAATATAAATAAATATCTAAATCAATAAATAAAATAAATAAAAATATATAAATAAAATATCTAAATCAATAAATAATAATAAATAAATAAAATATGTAAATCAATAAATAAAAATAAATAAATACAAGAAATAAACCAATAAATAAAAATAAATAAATGCAAGAAATAAAATAAATGAACCAATAAATAAAATAAAATAAACCAAAAAATAAAAATAAATAAAAAATCTAAACCAATAAATAAAATAAATAACCCAACAAATAAAAATAAATCAATATATACAATAATAAAATATAAAATGTTACTAACCAACATGTCTCTGATGATAAGGACATCGGACACCTTGATGCCGCCCTGAAGCTCAGTGGCCGATCTGCGATTCATGAAGATATGTACGAGTAAGTCCCACCGCCTGTGTTGTTGTTGTTGTTGTTGTTGGAGTTGTTGTTGTTGTTGTTGTGGTTGTTGTTGTGGTTGTTCTTGGTGGTGGTGGTGTGGTTGTTGTGGTTGTTGTTGTTGTGGTTGTTGTGGATGTTGTTGTTGTTGTGGTTGTTGTTGTTGTGGTTGTTGTTGTTCTTGTTGGGTATTCTCCGGTCCACAGGAAGAGTCCATTACAGCCAGGAGGGAGTGAAAGTTACCGTTCTTTGTACTCTGACATTGTTTGAGTATCTTCTTCACTACGGCACATATGGTGACCTTATCTTTATCCTCACAGCTACTAATGGGTGTAATAATAGATTGTCTTGATGGTAACTGTAGCCCTCTGGTGGTAGAGTTGGCGTTTGTTGTTGTTGTTGGTGATACGACTCTGTTACTCCGATTTACTACCCATACCTCGGCCCCGGCAGCCTCCCCGGGGCCTCCTACCCCCACGCTGATGCTCACCTTGGCCCATCCCTCCTGCGGGTAGCCTCGGTATGGTAGTAACCTGGTCTGCCATAGTACCAACCACACGTCGTCTTTCGTCTTGTTTAATACACGGTCCAGTTCAACGGCGTGGTCACCGTATACATACATCTCTACCAATACACCTCCATTACTGCTGTCATCCTCTACTGAAAAGACAACACATGGAAATAGAAACAAGTTGGGTATTTAAAGGAGAGACCATTTCAACTCCATTACTGCTGTCATCCTCTACTGAAAAGACAACACACGGTCTAGTTCAACGGCGTGGTCACTACATACATATATTTCCATTACTGTTGTCATCCTCTACTGAAAAGACAACACATGGAAATAGAAGTAGGTTGGGTATTTAAAGGAGAGATCAATAAAACTCCATTACTGTTGTCATCCTCTACTGAAACGACAACACATGGATATAGAAGTAAGTTGGGTATTAAAGAGGAGAGACCAATACACCTCCATTACTGTTGATACCTCTACTGAAATAAAAACACACGGTCTAATTCAACGGCGTGGTCACTACATACATACATCTCCATTGCTGTTGTCATCCTCTACTGAAACGACAACACATGGAAATAGAAACAAGTTGGGTAATTAAGGGCAGACCAATACACCTCCATTACTGTTGTCATCCTCTACTGAAAAGACAACACATGGAAATAGAAGTAAGTTGGGTATTTAAAGGAGAGACCAATACATCTCCATTACTGTTGTCATCCTCTACTGAAACGACAACACATGGAAATAGAAACAAGTTGGATATTTAAAGGAGAGACCAATACCACTCCATTACTGTTGTCATCCTCTACTGAAAAGACAACACACAGTCTAATTCAACAGCATGGTCACTACATACAATTCCATTACTATTGTCATCCTCTACTGAAATGATAACACTTGGAAATAGAAACAAGTTGGTTATTTAAAGGAGAGACCATTTCAACTCCATTACTGTTGTCATCCTCTACTGAAATTATAACACATGGAAATAGAAGTAAGTTGGGTATTTAAGGAGGTGTGTGAATAGTGGGACAGGCTTGGGGGGGGGGGTTTAGGTGGGTATAGGAGTAGGGGGACAGGCTTGGAGGGGGGTTAGGGGGGTGCGGGAATAGTGGGATAGGCTTCGGGGGGTTTTGAGGGGTGTGGGAGTAGGGGGACAGGCTTGAGGGGTGCGGGAGTAGGGGGACAGGCTTGGGGGGGTTTTGGGGTGTGTGGGAGTAAGGGGACAGGCTTTGGGGGGGGGGGGAGTTGGGGGGGGGGTGCAGGAGTAGGGGGACAGGCTTGGGGAGGGTTTAAGGGGGTGCGGGAGTAGGGGGACAGGCTTGGGGAAGGATGGATGGAATGAATGAATGAATGAATGAATGAAGGAAGGAAGGAAGGAAGGAAGGAAGGATGGAATGAATGATGGAAGGAATGAATGAAGGAAGGAAGGAATAAAGAAAGGAATGAAGGAATGAAGGAAGGAAGGAAGGAATGAAGGAATGAATGAAGGAATGAATGAATGAAGGAATGAATGAAGAAATGCAGTAAGAAATAAAGGAATGAATGAATGAATGAATGAATGAATGAATGAAGGAAGGAAGAAATAAAGGAATGAATGAAGAAATGCAGTAAGAAATAAAGGAATGAATGAATGAATGAAGGAAGGAATGAAGGAATGAATGAATGAAGGAAGGAATGAATGAATGAATGAATGAATGCAGGAAGAAATAAAGGAATGAATGAATGAACGAAGGAAGAAATAAAGAATTAACTGAATAAATCATCTTACCTTCTCTTAGTGCTAATCTCTTGTGTGGTGTGTCATTCCTAACTACCTTCTTAAACGCCTTATTCACACTCATCTGTAAAATAATAAAAATACTATCGTTACTCATGGCGCTGTATTCGAGAACATTCATAGTACTTACGACGACGTGGTATCAGTACTACCGTGCCGTTGTCAATACCATGAAAATTTTAATGTTCTTGCATATAATATACAATTAATTTTTTTATCATAAGCTATATATATATGGTACTCAATCTATTTTGTCAGAATATTATTATTATTGTTGTTATTTAAATTGATACAAAGTCATTGTTAATAGCACTGATATTCTTGTATATAACACACACACACACACATACACATACACACACACACACACCACAAAAAAAAAAAAAACACACACACAGTAGAACACACACACACAACACAAAACACACACACCACAAAAAAAACACACACACACACACTCACCACAAAACACACACACACACACACTCAACACAAAACACACACACACACATTCACCACAAAACACACACACACAGTAAAACACACACACACACACACTCACCACAAAACACACACACACCACAAAAAAAACACACACACACCACAAAAAAAACACACTCAAAAAAAAAAAAAAAAAAAAAAAAAAAAAAAAACACACACACACACACACACTCACCACAAAACACGTGCCAGGAGGTTGGGGTCCCACATCACAATTCTTGACAACAGAGAGACGTGACGAGTTTGCAGGCAGACATTTCCTTAACTCGTCTAGATTCTTGTCCCTCAGCTCAACGGTCGTTATGTGGTGTGTCATGGTCTGAAGCAAATAGGGTAAATTTATAGAAGAACTGGGATCACTACATTGTATATTTTAGTATCATTACCCATTATTTTGGACCATTGTAACACACTTTTCATGGTATTTGTATAGAAGAAGTTCATTCACTGTATTGTATATTTTAGTATCATTACCCACTATATTGGACCATTCTAACACACTTTTCATCTATGGTGTTTCTCTCGGAGATGCCCCGTTTTCGAGATATGCCCCGTTTTACAAACATAATTTGGAAATTAGTCTGAACTAACCTGACCTGACCTAACCTAACCTAGACAACATCAGACTACTGGGACCTAACCTGGACAAACTACTGCGACCTAATCTGGGCAAACTACCGGGATAAAACTGGTGTAAACTATCATAAAGTGACTGGGGTAAATTCCCGGGACCTAGCTGGATGTGGTAACACTGCGCGATCCCAGCCAAAAACCCAGTTATTCTGTAATAATACCGGAAATAGTAATACAAATTGTGAGTTTAGTTAGTTAAAGGCACCTTGTGTTGTCATAGTCATAAAAAAATATGAGATTAGTTAGTTAAAGGCATCCTGTGTTGTCGTAGTCATCAAAAATTGTGAGATTAGTTAGTTAAAGGCACCTTGTGATGTCAGATTAGTTAGTTAAATATGAGTTTAGTTAGTTGAAGGCACCTTGTGATGTCAGATTAGTTAGTTAAATATGAGTTTAGTTAGTTGAAGGCACCTTGTGTTGTCGTAGTCATAAAAAAATATGAGTTTAGTTAGATCCGGCTAGGTCCCAGTATTTTGCCCCGGTCATTTCCTGTACTTTACCACGGTGGTTATTTCCCGTTAGTTTGCCACGGTTATTTCCCATTAGTTTGCCACGGTTATTTCCGGTTAGTTTGCCACGGTTATTTCCTGGTAGTTTGCCACGGTTATTTCCTGGTAGTTTGCCACGGTTATTTCCCGTTAGTTTGCCACAGTCATTTCCTGTACTTTACCACGGTGGTTATTTCCCATTAGTTTGCCACGGTTATTTCCCGGTAGTTTGCCACGGTTAGGTCCCGGTAGTCTGCTGTGGTCTAGATTAGGTTAGGTTAGGCTAATTTGAATATGCCCTATCTTGGAAATGGGGCATTTGTGGAGGAAATGCCATAGAAGAAAATAGTCTTAGAATGGTCTAAATAAGTGGGTAATGAAGGTAGAAAAACCGTACACAATAACGGTAATTCTTTCAATATTTACCCCCAAAAGTAATTAACACGGCTAATATTCTTTCGTTTGCGTGCTTACAAACCAATGTGGAATAGACTCATAATAGTTCATTAAATTATCTCTTATTTCCTCCATTTCCTAACACATCCAGACCTATTCTACTTTGTTATTATATTCACCAGACATCGTTACTTAATTATCACTCAATAAATATAATAAACTCACCCTGGAAAACCATTAAAAATACGAATAATTATCAGGTAAAATTATCCAGTTTGTTTATTTTGAAGGTGCAGTGTTGCCAGATCCACCAATCACCCTTCTCACTCAGTTTGTTTTGGCGTATATTTGATGATGATGATGATGATGACTGAGAGTCACCCGCGTTCGGGTGTAGCCTTTGCAACGGCACTCTCTCACTATCTTCCTCTGCAGACTCTGCAGAGAGAAAACAAAAAACAGCACCAAAGAATACATGTATACACATTATACTTTCATCCTTTATATCCTATACAACCTGCTCGTCCCTATATACTCATTTTCTCTTCAACCATACCCTTTCCAGAAATTCTTTCACACTCTCTATTATCACTGGACTGTAGTGTTGCCAGAACTGCTTGAACAAAATTTCCCTATCTATAAAATAATATAATATAATATAATATAATATTTTTATAGTAGATCATCTTGTTGACTGAAATGTTATGTGATGGAATGGAATAATATACAGAAGGGACAGAATGGATGTTATTATTATTATTATTATTATTATTATTATTATTATTTGTGTGAGCAGAGCATGGAAGTATAATAATATAAAAATATATATATATATTATACCTCTATGGATCAGACCACAGATGAGATATGATTGATGCTGTGAAGGAATTCTTGGATAAAAATTTAATGTGGTATGCAAGAAGTAGCCTAGAGAGTGAATAGCTATGCGTGGTATTTTTTTTTTTTTTATTATTATTTCTATTCACAGGAGTATAATATAAAAATATATATTATACCTCCATGGAGCAGACCACAGATGAGAGATGATTGGTGCTGTGAAGGAATTCTTGGAGAAAATGTGGTAGGGCCAAGGATCAAGCAGCCCAGCAGTTGGATAAAATGACACGCCAGTCAAAATTGACGTTTGATTAACATGACATAAGTATTACAGAACTGACTGGTTGAGTGTGTCCAACATGAAATAGTTGTGTAATATAGCAATAGTAAATATTTATTATACTACAAGGCAGTTTGTGGCCGGAATAGATTACCATGGAGGGCATGAGCTAGTTTTGATTTAAATTTTGGGATAGCATTTAGAATTTCCCTTTTTTGTCTCAATAATAATTACCTGTTTACTCTTGAACATTGACGGTCCTTTTTTTTTTTTTTTTTTTTTTTTGCCTGGTAGAAATTTTCCTGTTTACTCTTGAACAATCTTTATATATAATTTTTTTCCCTGTGTAAACTTCAAAATTCCCTAAAACAGAGAAATTTCCCTGCACCTGGTAACAATGGACAGTGCAGTGTTGCCAGATCCACTTGACCAAATCTCCTTTTTTCTGACCAACAACAACAGAATTTCCCTCTTTTTTTTTTTTTTTTTTTTTTTTTTTTTAATCTGTACAGTACATTTACGATTTTCTTGTTGATATTTCATTTGTAGTAGAAATTTATCCGTTTACTCTTCAACAATCTTTATATAATTTCTCTATAGTGCGACACCTTACTCAACCTAATTTTATCAGTTTACTCTTCAACAATCTTTATATAATTTCCCTGCTGTAGTGTGGCACCTTATTCAACCTACTTTTATCCTTTTACTCTTCAACAATCTGTATATAATTTCCCTATGGTGAGACACCATACTAAACCTACTTTTATCCGTTTACTCTTCAACAATCTTTATATAATTTCCCTGCTATAGTGCGACACTTTACTCAAGCTACTTTTTTTATCCGTTTACTCTTCAACAATCTTTATATAATTTCCCTATAGTGCGACACCTTATTCAACCTACTTTTATCCCTTTACTCTAGATTTACTCACTACAGCAACTCACCTGTAATTTGGCACCATACTCAAGCTACCTCTTCCCCTGCCTACTGCTAACTCGTCTAGATTCACTCACTACAGCAACTTACCTGTAATTTGGCACCTCACTCAAGCTACCTCGACCCCTGCCTTCTACTACCTCGTCTAGATTCACTCACTACAGCAACTCACCTGTAGTGCGACACCATACTCAACCTACCTCGTCTAGCTTCACTCACTACAGCAACTCACCTGTAATTTGGCACCTCACTCAACCTACCTTTTCCCCTGCCTACTGCCTGCTACCTCGTCTAGATTCACGCACTACAGCAACTCACCTGTAGTGCGACACCATACTCAACCTACCTCGTCTAGATTCACTCACTACAGCAACTCACCTGTAATTTGGCACCTCACTCAAGCTACCTCGACTCCTGCCTACCTCGTCTAGATTCACTCACTACAGTAACTCACCTGTTTTTTTTTTTTATAGTGCGGCACATAGCTATATAAATTATAATTATTTTCTCTGTAAAAATATAATAACTTTGGGTAAATGTTTAATGAATAATTTAAGAGGGTGCGGGAGTAGGGGGACAGGCTTGGGGGGGGGGGGGCTTGGGGGGGTGCAGGAATAGGGGGATAGGCTTGGTGGGGGGGGGGTTTGGGGGGGTGCAGAAATAGGGGGATAGGCTTTGGGGGGGGGTGCAGGAATAGGGGGACAGGCTTGGGGGGGGGTTTGGGGGGGGTGCAGGAATAGGGGGACAGGCTAGGGGGGGGGTTTGGGGGGGGTGCAGGAATAGGGGGATAGGCTTCAGGGGGGGGTAGAAAGCCTGTCCCCTATTCCCGCACCCCCCTAACCCCCCCCTCCCCCAAAGCCTGTCCCCCTACTCCCGCACCCCCCAAAAACCCCTGCACCCCCCCAAGCCTGTCCCCCTATTCCCGCACCCCCTTAATAAATACCAATAAAAATAACTAACTCAATAAAATGTTGTTGTTTTTGTTTTTATTAAGGAAGTAAATAACATTATTGAATTAAGCAGTAAAGCATATATTTGATATTACATAAAAAACTATATATACACATTTCTTGTTTTTTTTTACATATAGTTTTGGAAGACCTTAATTAATTTTTTAATATATACAGCTTATAAAAAATTTCTACAAATGTACAAAATATTATTATTGTATAAAAAGATTTTCCTGAAATATTGAGTACGGTAGTAAGAATATTAATTAAAGGGGTAATAATAATAATAATAATAATAATAATAATAATAATAATAATACGAGAGAAATAATAATAATAGTAATAATAATAATAATAATAATAATAATAATAATAATATGAGAAATAATAATAATGATAATAATACAAGAAATAATAATAATAATACTAGAGAAATAATAATAATAATAATAATAATAATAATACGAGAGAAATAATAATAATAATAATAATAATAATAATAATAATAATACGAGAAATAATAATAATAATAATAATAATAATAATAATAATACGAGAGAAATAATAATAATAATAATAATACGAGAGAAATAATAATAATAATAATAATAATAATAATAATAATAATAATAATAAGAGAGAAATAATAATAATAATAATAATAATAATAATAATAATACGAGAGATAATAATAATAATAATAATAATAATAATAATAATAATAATAATAATACATTTTTTCCTACCCCAATATTTTTTCTAATCATTGGTACAACTATTCCATTTTTTAACACACACACACATACACACACACACAGTGACACACACATACACACACATACAGTGACACACACATACACACACATACATATACTCTTACTCTCTCTCTCTCGCACACATACTCTTTCTCTCTCTCTCTCTCTCACACATAAACACTCTCTTTCTCTCTCTCTCTCTCTCACACACACATACTCTTTCTCTCTCTCTCTCGCACACATAAACACTTGTACTCTCTCTCTCTCACACACACACACACACACACACTCTTTCTCTCTCTCTCACACACACACACTCTTACTCTCTCTCACACACACACGCACACACACACTTACCCTCTCTCTCTCTCTCACACACACATTAATAAGTCCTAAACACAAGCATTAAATTATTACTATTAAAATATATATAGTTTTAAATGAAAATATAATTATGACATATTAATAGTGAAATATATACATTATTTATATATATATATATTTACAAATAAAATACAGCAATTACAAATACTGTACTTAGTAAAATACAGCAATTACATACATATAAAACTAAACACTTTAATTTAACTAAACATTTTATACATATTAATACAATGATACAAATAATAACAATAATAATAATAAAAATAATAATAATAATAAAAATAATAATAATAAAAATAATAATAATAATAATAATAATAAAAATAATAATAATAATAATAATAAAAATAATAATAATAATAATAATAATCATAAAATAAAAATACCGTAACAGTAATAATAATAATAATAATAATAATAAAAATAATACAACAATAATAATAATAATAATAAAATAATAAAAATAAAAATAATAAAAATAACAATAATGATAAAAATAATAATAATAATAATAATAATAATAATAATAATAATAATAATAATGAGTTAAAATAATCATACGAGTGATGATTCCCCAATGATGACTTTATCTGCTCCGAGGTGCGGCGTGGAGAACCTGGTGTTGGTATTACTGCTTTGCTGCGACGGTAGACCCCCTCCGACACCCCCAACAGCACCGGGGGGGTACCTTGACGACACCCCCCCACTCCCAACACCCCCAACACCACCACTAACACCACCGGGGGGGTACCTTGACGACACCCCCCCCACTCCCAACACCACCACTAACACCGGGGGGGGTACCTTGATGACACCCCCCCACTCCCAACACCCCCACCAACAACACCAGGGGGGTACCTTGATGACACGCCACCTTCTCTGGTACCCCCCACCATCCCCCCTACTCCTCCTGTGCCCCCGGTCAACACAACCTTCTCCATTTCTCCGTGTTTGGGGGGGTCAGGGCTGTATGGGGTTGGGGTCGTGCCGTGTTTGGGGGGGTCAGGGCTGTATGGGGTGGGGGGTGGTGGTGTGTTTGGGGGGGTCGTCACCGTGGGTTGGCTTCAGGTCGTTCGCTGATGACAATAATTCGTGACCTCCTAAAAAAAAAAAAAAAAAAAAGTTAATATGAACAAAAAAAAAAAAAAAAAAAAAAAAAAAAAGTTAATATGAACCAAAAAAAAAAAAAAGTTATGAAAAAAAAAAATATATATGAAAAATTATGTAAAAAAAACTTATTGTGTAATAATAAAAAATAATATATAAAATTGATGGTCTGTACAGTACATAAAAACAATAATTCAAAAATAAAATGAATGGTCTGTACAGTCGGCAAAAAAAGTAACCCAACCTAACCCAACCTAACCAAACTCAATCCAACCCAACCCAACCTAACTTAACCTAACCTAACCTAACCTAACCTAACCCAACCTAACCTAACTTAACCCAACCCAACCTATCCCATCCCATCCCAACCCAACCCGACCCAACCCAACCTAACCAAACCCAACCTAACCTAACCAAACCCAATCCATCCCAACCTAACCTAACCTGACCCAACTAAACCAAACCCAACCCAACCAAAATCAATCCATCCCAATCCAACCTAATCCATCCTAACCCAACCCAACCCAACCTACCTTGACCCAACCCAACCCAACCTAACCTAACTTGACCCGACCCGACCTAACCAAACCCAACCCAATCAAACCTAACTTGACCTAACCTAACCCAACCTAACCCAACCCAAGCCAACCTAACCTAACCTAACCTAGCCTAACTTGACCCGACCCGACCTGACCTGACCTGAGAGTGCCGGAGATGGCCCCTGCGACCCGGGTACAAAGTCGAGTGGAATAACCGGAGTCGTTGTGTGAATCGTGTTCCACCGAAGACTCCAGCAGGTTCATCCGCCCCGTCGACCCCCTCACCGCCTCCATCCGTCCCTCGGCCAAGTATCCGTCATACAGCCGTCGAACTGCCTGCTGGATGCGATACCTGTGGACGGATGGATGAAGGGGTGATGGGTGATGGTGGTTGATGGGGGATGAAGGTGATGGAGGAAGAGGGAGAGAGAGAGAAGGGAGAGAGAGAGAGAAGGGAGAGAGAGAGAGAAGGGAGAGAGAGAGAGAAGGGAGAGAGAGAGAGAAGGGGGAGAGAGAGAAGGGAGAGAGAGAGAAGGGAGAGAGAGAGAGAGGTGATGGAGAGGTGATGGAGGAAGAGGGAGAGAGAGGTGATAGGGGGTGATGAAGGAATGGGTGAGAGAGGTGGTAGAGGATGAAGGAATAGGTGAAAGAGAGAGAGAAAGGTGATAGATTAAAAGGAGAAAGTGATAGATTTGACAGAAGAGGGTAAAGAAATAGGTGAGAGAAATGGTGATAGATTTAAGGGAGAGAGAGAGAGAAAGGCGATAGATTAAAAGGAGATTAAATAAGACAATCAAATTACCAGTTATGGGAGAATTTCATGTACAGTCGGCAAAAAAAGTTTCGTTACCACCCCTACGTTAATTTTAACATGGGTAAGCCTGGTAGGGTTGGTACTCCACAGACATGTAGCTGTGACTCGTGTCATCCGGCACATGCTGGACGGGAATTGTCATTGCCCCGGCAGTGTCAACTTCTTTATATCAAAAGTTTAGCTGATTTTAAATTAAATTTTGAGTGTTGAAGAACTCTTACTATTTAACTATTCATTATTAAACATAAGGAAATGCGTTTGAGTATTTTAGAACAAGAATAACCGTGAAATACCCAGAAAATATAGCACTGGGTGAAAGAAGGTCATTCCTACTTGGCTGGCCATGACACACTGAGGGACAGTGGCCAGGGGCACCGACTTATGAAGGCTGGAGGGTGGCGGAGGTACCACACTCACCAGTCAGGTGTACCAACATTACATCACACTATTTTAGGGATGGTAATGAAACTTATTTTGCCGACTGTACATTTGGCCTTAGGAATTAATACAGAGAGCAGTGGTTAAAATAGGTCATATTAAATTACTAAATAAATAAGATTGTTTACCTGTCCATGTCTAAGAAGCTCTCGGTGTCGTAGTGGTCCTGAGGTTGAGTTGTTGTTGTGAGGCTGTGGGTTGAGTTGTAGTAAGCATCAGGTGGGTTGTTGTGGTAGCTGTCTGGTTGGTTGTTATGGTAGCTATCAGGTGCGTTTTGGTAGTTCTCAGGTTGGTTTGTATGGTAGCTGTCAGGTTGGTTGTTGTGGTAGCTGTCTGGTTGGTTGTTGTGGTAGCTTTCAGGTTGGTTGTTGTGGTAGTTCTCTGGTGTGTTTTGGTAGCTGTCTGATTGGTTGTTGTGGTAGTTCTCTGGTGTGTTTTGGTAGCTATCAGGTTGGTTTGTATGGTAATCTTCATATTGGTTCGTATGGTAGGCTTCACGTGGTATCTGACCATGGTAGGACTCTGATGGTAGCGGTACTTTACACTGGTAGGCTTGGGGTGATGGTAGTAATGGTAGGTGAGTATGGTAGGCTTCCATGGGGGGGTCTGGGAAGGTCTCATCATTAGGTAGGCCTTCTGCTGCGGTCTGCCCTTCTACGGGAGGCTGGGGGGGATTCTGGGGGGCGTGGGGGGCGTACCCTTGTTTCGGGGGCGTGTTAGGGTCAGTAAGGGCACCACCCGCGACCTGCGCATAAGCCTCGTAGCCTTGTTTCGGGGGTTTGGGATGCGTGTTAGGGGTCGGTAAGGGCACCACCCGCGACCTGAGCATAAGCCTCGTAGCCTTGTTTCGGGGGCGTTTTAGGGTCGGTAAGGGCACCACCCGCGGACTGGGGCTGATAGGGTGGGTATGGGTTCCTGCCCCTAAGGTCGCCGTGCATATAAGGGTTAGTGTTGCGGTAATCATAGCGGCTGTAACCACTCCAACTTGAGGTGTCGTTCTTGCCTTCGTTTTGACGCGTGTTGTTGTTGTTGTTGTTGTTGTCATTTTGGCGCGCGTTATTACTGTTATTTTGGTGCGTATTGTTGCTGTTATTTTGGTGGTTATTGCTGTTATTTTGGTTTGAATTGTTGTTATTTGGTTGCATATTTTTGTTGTCATTTTGTTGCGTATTGCTGTTATTATTTTGGTGTGTATTTTTGTTGTCATTTTGGCGCGTGTTGTTGTTGTCGTTTTGATGTGTGTGTGTGTTGACGTTTTGATGTGCGTGTGTGTGTGCGTGTGTCTTTGGTATGGCTCCGTTTTCAGCGTGGGAAACTCTGAGGTTGTCCACAGCTTGGTTTAAATCAGACGGGTGGGGTAGTGGGGGGGGTCTGGTGGGAGTGGGGGTGGTGGCATCAGTGGGGGATGAGGTAGTGGTGGGGGGGGTCTAGTGGGATGGGGGTTGGTATCAGTGGGGTGAGGTAGTGGTGGGGGGGGTCTAGTGAGATGGGGGGTTGTTGGTATCAGTGGGGTGAGGTAGTGGGGGGAGTCTAGTAGGAAGGGTTGGGGGTAGACTGTCTTGGGGGTGGGTGGTGAGTGGGTGAAGGGGAGGAGTATCTAGTGACGGCGGGTGACGGATGAGTTGACGAGTGTGCGGTTGACGGGTGAGTTGACGACACTCTCCTTCCACTCCTTCCTCTCTGACCTGCTGCACTCCCCAGACAGGTCACTCCCTCTCTGACCTGCACTGCCAGAGAGGTCACTACTAATAGACTCGTTGAGGTGGTCGCGGTAATGGGATGACCCGTCCTGACTCCTATCCGTTAATTTATCATCAATGGGGTTGTGAGTTGATGGCAGTCGATTGAATGACATCGCACATCAACCGAATCGCTGTGAATATCAACCGAGTGACTACGACCACCCATCACCCCCCCTCTACCACCACCGCCCCCCCTCACCCCCCTACCACCACAACCACCGACGCCCCCCCCTCACCGCCGCCGTCCCCGCCCCTCCTACCCCCCTGGAATCGGCGGACAGACTTCGGGGCATATCGGTCGGTCGGGGACGCACATCGGAGAACCCCCCCGGGCACCAACGACGGGGTTATGGCCTTCGGGGGGGAGTCATAGATAATTAAAGACTCCCTCCCCCTCAAGTTGTTGTTGTT
>JAWQEG010002371.1:90000-93376 GCA_033782935.1 Petrolisthes cinctipes | reverse complement strand
ATGTATGTCTGTATGTTGGTAGAGAAATGGTGGTGAATGTTTGTTGTTGTCATTCTTATCTCCTTTATATCTTATCACGAATATAGTTAGTTCCCCAGTACGTAATAACTGACAGAATCACTAACTAACTGACTACCTAACTGACAGAATAACTAATTAATTAACTAACTGACTGATTACCTAACTAACAAAATAACTAATTAATTGACTAAATGACTGACTAACTAATTGACTAAATAACTAACTAATTGACTAAATGACTAACTAAATGACTGACTGACTGACTGACTGATTTAATGAATGATTAACTGAACTGGCTGACTAGTGAACTGTCTATATGACTTAACAGATTGACTAACTCACTCACCCACTTTAGTAACTAATTGACTGACAGACTAACTAATTATAACTGACTGTGTGTGTGTATATCTCAGTGATTGTGTGTGTGTATGTGTATGTCAGTGATGTGTGTGTCTCAGTGCTGTGTGTGTGTGTGTGTGTGTAAATATGGATGTTCATGCGTGTGTGTGTGTGTGTGTCGGTATGTATGTATGTGTATCTCTGTGCTGTGTGTGTGTGTGTGTGTCGGTATGTATGTGTATCTGTGTGTGTGTGTGTGTGTGTGTGTGTGTGTGTGTGTGTGTGTGTGTGTGTGTGTGTGTGTGTGTGTGTGTGTCGGTATGTATGTGTGTGTGTGTGTGTGTGTGTGTGTGTGTGTGTGTGTGTGTGTGTGTGTGTGTGTGTGTCGGTATGTATGTGTATCTCTGTGCTGTGTGTGTGTGTGTGTGTGTGTGTGTGTGTACAGGTGAGTGAGTGAGTGAGTCAGGGCCAGGTGAGAGAGAGAATATTCAGGTGTTCATGCCATCCACAACCAACCACTCACTCACCATTCCAACACCAACAACAACATCAATATTACTCTCTAAGGGGATAGATAGTATAAGTTTGGTACAGCCACAATCGAAATATCCACCCACACTTTCCTTCCATCGTAGTAAATATCTTGGTAATATAAAACAACACGTGTATGATATTGCAGCACCTCATAATAATAATAATTGAGGGGATTGAGTTGACGTAAGGTGGTGTTGTATGATTATATTTTGTTATGATGCTGATTTATTATTTTGTATGATGGAAGAAGGAGAGTGTTGGTGGTTATTTGATTGTGGCTGTACATTGGAGTGCCTTGATTCCTCCAAAGTAATGCCAGGAAACAGGACCAAATGGATAAAAATAATGGTGTCCTGTTGTTGCTTGAAATAGTTTGGAGGAATCAGTTGCTCCAGATTTACCAACACTGGATTAGGATATCCCCTTAAGGCTTCTCTTCTCTCGTTTGTTTCGTTCTCTTACAAACAAACCAAAAAAAAAAAAAATACAAGTGTTTAAAACCTCAACTCTCAAATACTTTCTTCCTCGGGCGTCATATGACCTCGCTGTTGCGGCGCCTAATATCAGAGGACGATTATATTATATTATATTAAATTAAATTATATTATATTATATGATTAAAATTTATCTTCTATTTAAACAACAATAATAATGAAAGTAGGACGTGAGAGGATGATTATTTTATATTATATTAAATTAAATTATATCATATGATTAAAATTTATCTTCTATTTATACAAGAATAATAATGAAAGTAGGGCGTGAGAGGATGATTATTTTATATTATATTAAATTAAATTATATCATATGATTAAAATTTATCTTCTATTTATACAAGAATAATAATGAAAGTAGGGCGTGAGAGGATGATTATTTTATATTATATTAAATTAAATTATATTATATGATTAAAATTTATCTTCTATTTATACAAGAATAATAATGAATCGTGGGTCCTTTTCTGTCCCTTCTTCAGGATGGAATAAGAGGGTCGAGTAGGGAAGGGAGGGCGTGAGAGGACGATTATATTATATTAAATTAAATTATGTTATATGATTAAAATTTATCTTCTATTTATACAACAATAATAATGAATCGTGGTCCCTTTCTGTTCCTTCTTCAGGATGGTCGGGTAGGGAAGGCATCTGCTGGGGCGTGAGGTGGAGGCGTCGGCGTCATGTCGTCGTCGTTATCAACCAGAGAGGACCCCCTCCGTCAGTTTGAGACTGGCCGTATCCAACTACTGAGGAGGAACGTCTCGGCATACAGAAAAAAACCTTCACAAAATGGATGAACTCATTTCTCGTCAAGGTGAGAAGAAGAATTGTTACAGACGTGTAGTGAACCATTTTCTTCACATTAATTTCCATACGTGCAGTAAACCTATTATTTCACATTTTACATACGTGCAGTAAACCTATATCTTCCTGTTTACATTCGTGTAGTGAACCAATTTCTTTACATTAATTTATATACATGTAGTGAACCATTTTCTTCACATTAATTTACATATGTGCAGTGAACCTATTTTTTCACATTTTACATACGTGCAGTAAACCTATATCTTCCTGTTTACATACGTTGTAGTGAACCAATTTCTTCACATTAATTTCCATACGTGCAGTGAACCAATTTCTTCACATTAATATACATACGTGCAGTGAACCAATTTCTTCACATTAATATACATGCATGCAGTGAACCAATTTCTTCACATTAATATACATACATACAGTGAACCAATTTCTTCACATTAATATACATACATGCCGTGAATCCATATTTTTAACTTTGTGTGTTTTATATGTCAGGCCCGTCTGGATGTAGTGGACCTATTTACCGACCTGGCAGATGGCAAGATGCTGCTCAAGTTACTAGAGATCATATCGGGGGAGAAGCTGGGCAAACCCAACAATGGAAAAATGCGTGTCCACAAGATTGAGAATGTCAACAAATCACTCGCCTTCCTACACACCAAGGTAAGATAGATAGATAAATAGATAAATTCATACGTACACTGGGTCAAAAAAGTACATACATACATACATAAATAAGTCAGTAATATTAACTTTGTGTTTTTATGTCTGTTTTAATATCTTTCTTATTTTGTATATATATTCGTCTGTCTGTTCCTTTTATGTTTCTTCTCAATTGTGTTTTAATGTCTGTTCTAATATCTTTCTTATTTTGTTTATATATTCTTGTCTGTTCTTTAATTTTTCTTCTCATTTGTGTTTTAATGTCTGTTCTAATTAATATCTTTCTTATTTTGTCTATTTTATTTCGTGTTTTTGTTTTTTTATGTCTGTTCTAAACTTCTAATATCTTTCTTATTATTTTGTTTATATATTCGTATGTTTGTGTTTTTACTGAAGTAGGTAAGTTTTATGGCACAATTCGTAGTAGCCTCATCAGATAGGTATTTTGAGTGAGTTAGTGTTATAGGTGGTGATAAGAGGTGGTGGTGATTAGATAATATATA
>JAWQEG010002371.1:15000-82500 GCA_033782935.1 Petrolisthes cinctipes | reverse complement strand
ATTTTTCCCGACGAATTAATGTTGAGGGGAATAATTATAGCCTTCATACACTTTTGGTATATTGGAGTGTCTTGATTCCTCCACAGGATGTCAGAAAACAGGACCACATAAGGAAATATAAATGGTGTCCTGTTGCTTGAAATACTTAGGAGGGATCATTTACTCCAGATTACAGTGTAGTAGTTACCAAACACTGCACAAGTCGAATACAGTATATTATATTATGCTTCTCCTCTCAGCAACTTTAATGTGACCTCTTGATGATAGTGTAGATAACAGCTATCAAGGCCTTCTGCAACTTACAAATAATTGGGTAACCACGCCCATTTTCACAAGAGCCACACCCACCCACTCGCAGCCTTCATTACTGGAGATAACTTCCATATATAGCTAAAATAAATAGCTAAAAATTCGGCATTACAGTATAGTGTATTGTGCTTAGGGGTGCCGAGAACTTTGTTATATATGGCTCTACTGTATAATAATAATAATTAATCTGTGCATTTCTTGTTTCAGGTTCGCCTGGAGAGTATTGGAGCCGAGGACATTGTAGATGGAAACCCTCGCCTTATTCTCGGTCTCATCTGGACCATTATTCTCCGCTTCCAGATCCAGGAGATTGAGATCGATGTGGTAAGTATATACATGGATGAGTGGGAGGAGAGTGGCGGATTTTAGAACGGCCATTTTGAAGAGCTGTTTTAGGGGTTTGTGATTTTTTTGTCAAGTCCAATTTTTTTTTTTTTTTTTTTTTTTTTTTCCCAAAATTGCTGAAAATCAAAATCTTCATGTTTTGAGACACACTGATTCCAATTCTACAATAAAAATGTTTTCATCTAAAATAATAGTCCATTCAATATACAACAAGACATACTAGTTCAGAATCTGCAAGAAATTTTTTGGTGTTTTGTGAATTACTGTACTGTAGTTTCATACTATAATTATTTTAAAAAAAGTTCATTGTTGGAATTTTAGATTATCCTAATTATACAAGTTGTGGTATTAATGATTTTTCCACCTTGATGAAATGTTGCAATGATTAACTTTTACAGGATGAAGAAAATGAAAGTAGTGAGAAGAAGTCAGCCAAAGATGCCTTGTTGTTGTGGTGTCAGAGAAAGACTGCAGGCTACAGGGGCGTCAGCATTGAGGACTTCTCACGTAGGTTTTAAGGGGAGATTTATTTTGTGTTGATAAATTGGAAGGTTTTCGATTCCTCCAAACTATGCATTGAAACAGATTCCCTGTTAGTTCTATTGAGGGTGACTCAATTTCTGGCATAGTGAGGTGAAATCATTACCCTTTCAATTTGTCAACAAGACAGTCTCCTTAACACTTGGATATTGGTTACCATTGAATCTGCTCAGCATTCTGTTAGATGATTAGAGTAGTCTGTTAACTGAAGGCTTCTCATTAAGATGTTTCAATATTTGCCTGTACAATATTGAGTTCAATCTTGTGTAGTCTGTAACATATGATGAGTGTTTGAATGAAATGGCTTTTATAACTTTTTTCAGTGTTTATTCATGTAGTTTGTATCAGTTACATACAGTATATGGGTACTGTACATGTACAGTATTGTGTCTATAGCAGTTCTACTATTCTTCATCTGTACAGCCACTTATGACACACATTTTTATCCCGCTACCCATATGGCCCTTAACTAGAAAACATGTAGCCCATAGAAAATGTAAATAAGTGTACATATCCTAAGTAATGTTGATGACCACTGTAAATGGTGTCTAATGTGTATGAATAATGCAAGATTTTGTTGTTCTCCCCCCCAGGGTCATGGAGGGACGGGATGGGTTTCAATGCTCTCATCCACGCCCATCGCCCAGACATCATTGACTATTCCTCCCTTGTACAGAAGAACCACATTGACAACCTTAACAATGCCTTCGATGTGGCACAGAATGAGTTGGGTATTGCCAGGATTTTGGATGCTGAAGGTGGGTGCTGTAGTCCTTCAACTGTATGAATTGAATACAGTAAAGAATTGCACTGGTGTTATGGGTGGTTATTGCACTTTTTGAAATAAATTTGAGTACTGTAAACCCTCTAATTATATTGCACACATTTATTATGTATATAAAGTGACTGAAAAGTTCCTTAAGAGTAATGAATCATTGTTTTCATTTTCCCAGGCCAATTGAAGAACTGTGAAAATTAAAGAAATGAATGTTTGAGACTGTACAAAAGAAGTGTTTGTTACTTCATTTTGAAAATATTACCATAAAGTCTTTGTTTTCCTAAATGTGCTATATAGAACTGTTCTTAAGGACCCTGTGATTGTGTATGAGTCCTGGTGGCTTCTGATTCCTTCTATACCATAAAACAAGCTCCTTCAATATAGGTGGTGTTTTGTGGCAGTATTTGAAGGACTCGCTAACCTCCAATTATCTGACTATATCACGGGGTTCCTTAAGGTATGCAATATCATTTATGTTTCCTCGTCAGATGTGGACACCAACAAGCCAGATGAAAAGTCCATCATTACTTATGTCGCCTCCTACTATCATACCTTTGCCCGCATGAAGAATGAATTGAAGGGCTCAAAGAGGATTGCAAATGTAAGTACAATATTCAAGAAATCTGTTCATAAATTTAGCTCTGTCTGGTGTGAATTGTAAAACATATAGTGTATACCTGTACTACATTGTGTTAAGTGTTTGCTCCATGGATGAGGAAATACAATGAAAAATTTTATACATGGCCAAGGAATATCTTGATAGGTTTCAAAATGACCCTTTTTATTACTGTGAGGGAAGCCTGTATAAAGCAAGTAAAGGGGTACGGGTAGAAAGTAAAGCTGTGTTGTTTGTATTCAGATCATGAACCAGATGAAGGACGTAGACGACTGCAAGTCCAAGTACGAGAAAAGCACAACCTCCCTACTGGAGTGGATCATTAAGAAGATTGTGGAGTTGGATAGCCGCAAGTTTCCCAACTCTCTAGACGGGATACAGAAGTTGCTCTTGCAGTTCAAAACATATCGCACAGAGGAGAAGCCACCTAAGTAAGTTATTGTTGTATTGTTATTAGTGTATCATTTTGTATAACTGTGGATCTGGTGTTTGAAGTAAGACACTTGATTAAGAAAATCTGTGAAAAAGATGGGAAGCAGTGTATGGCCTTTATGTATTTAGAAAAGGCTTATGATTGAAAGGGAAATGCGCAAATGTATGGAATAGATCTGGACAAGCTGCTGAATGCATGAAAGGCTACTAATATGATTGTTGTGGGAAGTGCTGCAAATGTATGGTATAGATGACAGACTTGTGAATCCTTGCTAGTATGGCTGTTATGGGAATAGATGGAGAACTCAAACCCAATGCTATTTTAAAACTAGGTACAAAGAGAGAAGCGAAGTTGAGGCTCTGTTCTTCTCGATCAACGCGAGTCTAAAGGCCCTCAACCAGCCAGCGTACATTCCCAAGGATGGACAGCTGGTGCACGACATAGAGAGGGAGTGGAACAAGCTAGAGAAGGCGGAACATAGACGTGAGGTGGCACTCAGGGATGAACTTCTTAGGCAGGAGAGACTGGAGCAACTCGCCTACAAGTTTGACAAGAAGGTCGGGAATGAAAACTCTCTTGTTGTGATGTTGACGGTATAGAATAGAGGGTGGTACAAAGTTAGTTATATACAGAACAGGGTAATACTGTATCAAAGTGATTTTACATAATTTAACAGGCTTGTTTTATTTATTTTTGATAATTTTGTAATCTGCTGTTAAGTTTATGGAGTAAAATTTAAGGAGTTATTATTAAAATGCTAAAAAAAATTGTAAAAAGTATGATGACATTGAAACATGATAAAGAGCAAAAGGTATTACAATGTCTTCAGTTGGATTTGATAACTATTAATAAGATTTTCACTCTACATTCTTGATATATGACTTTGTTGATTATGTGTGTATAGAGTGTGTTGCGTAAGGGGTACCTGGAGGAGATGATCCAGGTGTTGAGTGACCCACGCTATGGTAGCAACCTGACACAAGTCGAAGCCACCGTCAAGAAGCACGAGGCCATCAGTGCAGACATCCTCGCTCGGGTAGGTTCTGGCAGTGTTGTTGTTGTTGTTGTTCTGTGCTCTATCATCAGGATGAAAAAGTACTTGTATAGTTATAGTAATAATAATAATAATAATCTGGTTATTTGTTTGTCAGAAGCACCAGTTCTTCCAATTAGCTGGAATGCAATGGCGCTCGAGTCTTCAATTTAATAAAAGGTCAAAGCAGAAAATTGCCAAGATACTAATCAAAACAGGGTCCTTACTTGTAGTTGTAAAAAAAAATAAAATAAAAAAAAAAATGGATGATTAGCTGGAGTATTTTTAATTAATTCCAGTCCATATTTTCCAATCTATCATAGCAAGAAAGATTTGAAGACCTGACCAAAATGGCCAACGAGCTGAGTGTGGAGGACTACCACGGGAAGCAAGCAATACGGAATAAGGAGGAGGACATCCTGAAGAAATGGAGTGACTTGTTGGAGCTTCTGAACAAACACAAGTCACACCTCCAGAACTGTTGTGCTCTGATGGCCATTATGAGGGAAGTGGACACCATCACTATATCCATCAAGGAACTCGAGGTAATACTTGTGGTAATAGTGTTAGTAGAATACCATGTTATGAAGGATTAGGATTCTGGGTAATATTGTACTGTAGATAGATAGAAAAATATTTAAATACCAATCCTTCTTGGAGAAAAATATTTAAATACCAATCCTTCTTGGAGAAAAATATTTAAATACCAATCCTTCTTGGATAAAAATATTTAAATACCAATCCTTCTTGGAGAAAAATATTTAAATACCAATCCTTCTTGGAGAAAAATATTTAAATACCAATCCTTCTTGGAGAAAAATATTTAAATACCAATCCTTCTTGGAGAAAAATATTTAAATACCAATCCTTCTTGGAGATGATATAATGAATTCTAGTATATGGTGTATGAATAACAAATGATAATCTAATTTGCATGATTTATAGTTAAAGAGTAAAACGTAATGACATCTACAGGCCAACTTTTGCTCTGATGATGTTGGTCGTCACTTGTTGGCTGTGGAAGATCTGCTGCAGAAACATGCCCTTATGGAGTCACAGGTGTGTTGTTGAGCTTCAGCATTCATATCAGTTTAATTGTTTGTATGTATTAATTTTTATTCATGATATTTGTGCTTCCTAATTTTTCCATAACAATATTATTAGTATTTTTATCTTAATTCAAAAAGTGTTGTTTTTGTGACTCTGTTGATTTTAAAATATAGGTTTATTTTCTTTGTTTTTGTTATGGCCAGAAAGTAATTGAGTAACTTGGTCCTAACTTGGTGGCAGGTACACTCGATGGGCGAGACCATAAAACGACTCAACAAACAAGGTGAGGCCTGCATCAATTCGGGCTTCAAGGACGCACCGCTACTTCAGAAGAGGCTACAGGAATTAAACCAGGGGCACCAGGCACTCCTGAAGAAGGCAGCCGAGCGACGGGTGAAGCTGGAGGAGGCGCGGGACCTCTTCCAGTTTGAGGCAGACATGGAGGAGGAGGAGGCGTGGGTGATAGAGAAGCAGCGTATCTGTCAGGCAGGAGTTATGGCCAAAGACATCGGTGCAGTTATATCCCTCCAGCAGAAGCACAAGGTATGAAGGTTATTGTATATATATGTACCCTTTTGAGGTCCGGAAAGTTGATTGTTTGTCCAGTTGAGAGTAGTGTAATGTAGAATACTGTATATTTATTAAGGTGGACTTGATGCCAATTTGTGTCTAGTGGAGTGTACAGTATGTTCATTGATTAACAGTACACACCTTGGCAACACCCAACTACGCTGATTCCACAAAATGGCTGAAACTTTTTTCGAGATGCTGTAGTGCTGAGTGGAAAATGTTGTTTATGATCATGCAAAATCACACTGATAAAAATTCCCACATACATTTTCAAAGAATCAGAAAGAATATGGTAGTGAAATAAATATGTTTTGAGTTGGTGTGGAAGTTGTCCAGGTAATACTGTACATTGTCTTTTGTTAAATATTTAGTCCTATCTTTGTTCAGCATGCTTATGTAGCTAACATTATGCATATTCATCTCTTATATGTGTTGTGTGTGTATAGTCTTGTGGTCTGTAGTTGTAGATTTTAGAGTACAGTAATATGTTAGTTTTATGTTTGTATTTAATGGCGGGTCATTGAATTAAAAACTGAAATGAGTTCAATAATAAAGCACATTATCAGATTAGAAAAAGGTTCAATTCTATTATGTGATAATTGTAAAAGCCGATTAATCATTCTTAGTCTTGTTCTGTAATGAATGGTATTGAATGAGTGTTTCTAATTGTTTGCCATACTTAAGTTGTTCTAACAAATAAAACTTCTGTATTGGACTGTTCATATAAGGAAATATTAAGGACCCTGTGATTGTGTATGAGAATTGGAGGCTTCAGATTTCTCCTGACCATGCCACGAAACAAGCTCCTTCCATATAATTATGTAGGTGGTGTTTCGTGGCTATATTTGAAGGACTCATTTATATTCAATTATCTGACTACATCACAGTGTCCCTTATGCTGATTTTGTATTAACAGCTGCCAGTAGTTTGCCCTAACCTTTACTAATATAATTAAATATGTTATGATAGCTTTGTAATCATTAATAATATGGACTTGTTTTACCATAACACACATTAGAGTATTTTAGGAATTTTTGCTTTAACTACTCGTACAATTAAAATGCACACTGGATGTTTTTATATAATGTAGACTCCATCTACAGAACTATTAAAGCAACAGGAATAAATAATGTGTGATGTGTAGAGGCATGTTCAAAGTAACACAGATAGTTTTGTGATTAAGTAGCATGAGAGTTTAATACTGAACCAGCACAGTAGATAAATTATGTAGTACAGGCTAACTCACTTTTAAAATGGTACATTAATAATTCAAATACGATAGCATGTTGCACTTTATTCTGCATACAGTATACATATGTGTGCATATATTTTGATTATGTTATAACAGTCAAATCTACTGATAATGGTAGCCAGTGTACCAGGTAAAGTGAAGATGACTGTACATATACATTATTTATGTCTAGAATTTAGTTTACATGTTGTCTCACCACTGAGAATGTACTTTGCACTGTTTTCTTCCTCACATAAAAAGTTACACCACACTGTTCCCAATTTAGAATTTGAGAATGTATGCACTCTATTTCGTGAATTCCTGGATTTATCTGCAGTTTCAACCATATCTTTTTACACTACTGTACTGTATATAAAAATAGTCAAACAGTATTGATGAAGACGAGATGATGGTAACACTTTCTGGCTAAATCGAGTTCATAATGCAAAATCTTTCGCTCATTCATTTTGTGTGTATGGTAATAAATAATATGGCAACTTCACAGACAATATATGCAGTACACAGAAAACAGGTAAATCTGGGATGTTAAATGTCATCAGAGGTATTCAAGAGATAGTGAAAGAAACTTTGATTTGCACATGCATTCTTCCACACATTGTTGAGCAGAGTTACCTCCCTCACCTACTGTGTTTCTCAGTGTCTTGTCTATAGTGTGTGCTTGTAGTGATGTAACTCGTGTACTGTTGAGGCAGCGGATGCCTTGTAACTTGTAACTAACCTTGCCCTCTGCTCCCACACCCTGGTCCCCCTCCCTTCACTCACACTGTTAACCTCCACCAGGATGCAGAGTTTCTCAAGGTAAGGTACTTGGTAATGTCTGTCATCTACATTTTTGTGTGCACTTTTTTCCCCTGTTTTCATATTTTTTACTTCATTTATGCTTTATATACAGTACAGTTGGCCAAGAATGAAGCTGACACACCTTGAGACTTGTATGAGAGTATGAGGATTATAGTTAGTCTTATAATTCAATATATATTAAATTTGTAAGACTGTCACTTGTTGCATAGTGGACAGGCATCTAATGTCAAGAAAATGTCATGAAACCGATGCAAATTATGGGATATGTAGACAAATATTGTTCTTGTATCCCCACATAACTTCAAAGTACAGAATATAAAATATTAGTTTCATTTGAGGCCAGCTGTACTTGTTTCATATTGTGGCAGTGATTGGGAGAGGGTGTTGTGAACTTTGCTTACACATTCATCCAAATTGCTGTTGATGGTTTCAGAATGTCATCACCAAGGGGGAAAATTTGTGAATGCTCATCCAAGGTGTTCTTTATGGCTTCAAATACAGTATCATTACCATGGTTTTTGTGTGTGGGTGTGTGTGTGTGTGCTGTCAAATGTTTTCTCTTTATACTTTACAATAATTGTTGTAACCAGTTGAATTGCTGTAAATGTAAACAGGCTACTGAAATTGAAAATGCACGTTATTATACAGAATATTTTTTATAGCAGTCAGATGTGTGCAGGGAAAACAATTGACTTAAATTGAGGAATTGGGTATTGAAAAAAATATAAGTAATGACTTACACTGGTAATGGAGTAAGATTATAGGACAGGTTTGAACCAAGTTTGTGTTCTGGGTATGCATGTTGTTTTGCTGTATTTTGCATATAATGCAAGCTTTACCTGTTAATTGTGCTGACATAAAGTTGTTAATACTGTATCTTCATCTAGAAACATGATATTGTAAAGTCTGGTGCCACAAGAGGTTAGTTGAATGACTCAGTTTGTGATGCACTGCATGTTTACTTTTTACAGTCCAAACATGGCTCTTGTCACAGGGCTTATGGTCCACCATCAACAGTGATGTTTGGTGATGCTAAATGCACCTATTATTTCTATTTGTACAGTGTCTTAATTCTTTGTGAAAATGTCAGTATAAAATATGAATATCTATCAGTTGTTCTCACTATCAATCCATTCATCAATGAGTCGGCTTTGGGCTTATTGGAAGTGCAACTTTTCAGGCGCTGGAAGATGAGATGCGAGCCCGTCGTCCCAAGTCAGAGAAGGTGATGAGAGCTGGTGATGCTATGATGAAGGCTGGACACCCAGACTCCAAGGCCATCAGTGAGAGAACTGCTGCCCTCAAAGATAAGTGGATCCGCCTGGAGCAGTACGCCAATGACCGCCGCCGCCAATTGGAGGATGCTGCTGAAGCCTGTTTGGTAAGTCTAGAGAACTATACCAAACTGTCAATCATTAAGGAGCCTGTAATGATCTCAGTGAATAGCAAACTACAGTACTTATCTCTTTAAAATAATGATCTTGGTGAATAGCAAACTACTTATCTCTACAAAATGTATAATGTACCAGAACTATAAATTATTAAGCAGTAATGATATAGGTAATGTATATAAGTCTTTTAATTCCTTAACTCCAGTTCAATGTGGATGCAAATGAGGCTGAATCTTGGATCAAGGAGAAGTTGCCCCTGTGCCAGTCCCGTGATTATGGTGAGGATGAACCAAGTGGCCGAGCCCTCCTTCAACTACACACCCGCCTTGAACGTGAGATCAGCGCTTATGAGGGAGACATCAAGCAAGTTAATGCTCTCGGACAGAAGCTCATGAAATCAGGAATATCCGCCCTAAACGTAAGTTAGATAGATTATTATTTTTAGGAAAAGATAAATGTCACATTATAGGGCAACTTTTACAAAACTTTTGTCAGAGTTCAAACCAAAGTTGGTTATACTTTGCATAATGTGAGAAACTTTGGTGAAATTTGAAGGAAGTGAGAAAACTTGGGGAAACAATGAAGGGAATTGGACAATTTCTGGAAATTGCAGGGATAGATGACAATTACAGATAATTTTGAGAAAAGGAGGAAACTACAATAAACTTTGGTGTTAAAGTCTTATCTACAAAGATACTGAATGGTATTTGGTTGTATATGTGGTTGTAATTGTTACGTTATATATATAATATAGTCATCCATTGTACTACAACACCACACATTACATACAGTGACTCACTACACACACTCTACTTTCACAACACAGGCTCTTCGTCTGCCTAGTTTCCACAGAGTATCTTTGGGAGCAACTGGTGGGTTTACCTGGGTACCTGCAATCCACCCAACTCTCAAAGAATTAGAAATAAAGGAACTACTAATACATCCACATCGTCTACTACAACAATATCTGCCATTCAGAAACACTGAAATCGCCAATTACTCCAATTATATGACTGCAAGTTCAAATTTCTACATGCCTCTATATCCTCAACAGTCTCTATACTGTAACTGTAATTTTACTGTATACAGCATTTTTCATTTTTTTTTTTTTTTTTTTTTTTTTTCTCATAAAAATTATCTGATACTCCCACACTTCTTTCATTCTGTACTGGTTTGGATAAGCAGTTTCTCTACTGATGAACTTGTATCTGTTTTATACAATTGATGTTTTGCCCTCCTCATCTTACATTTTTAGTTATTTTACTTCCATTTTTCTACATATAGTTCAGCTTAACGAGTTGTGTGCGTATGAGTTTATCTTTGCAATTTGTAACTACATTCGGTTTGCTATTTATTTTGTTTTTGTTATAGTTTTGTTTATTTGTGTGATGGGTCTGAGTTGGTGGTGGAGGAAAGAAACCTTTCTAATTTTAGGTTTTCCTCACTTTGCTTTTCTCTCGTCTTTGTTCCAGAAGCAGTTATTCTATGTGAAAGAATGTTTTACCTGTATATCTTCATTTTATGGACAAGACTGTCTAGATAAAAAGTTCAGTCATCTTTTTGTCTCTACACAAACCTTGAAAATCAGTCTTGTGGATCCCAAATAACTACAATATACCACAAATGCCATTGTTGTGGGAAAATAGAATTATCATCTTAAACTTTGGATCCACAAAAATGTCTTTCAGGCTTTGTGGTAAGGAAGCAAAAGAGACAACACTACTTTTGCTCAGAGTATGAGTTGAGTGGGGCATGTGGTATAGAAGAATTAGAGGCTGCTGATTCTTCCCAGCTGTGTGGGAAAAAACAACAAAAATAAAACATATACACGGAAACTATTTCATGGCATAGTTTGCAAGATTCAGGAGATATTGTTTTGACTAAGAGATGTACAGGGTCCAAGTTTCTATTGCAGGTATTTTATGTGTAATTATTTGCATTTTTCCTCTTTCTGTTTTTTTTATTTGTACTACTTTTTAACTAACACAGATAATATTTGTTTATATATTTATTTATCTGTTTTTGACCAAGATGTGGATCAACTTGTCCATTTATCTTTGCCCAACACCAGATGACTTTTTGTTTTCAGGCCAGCAGTTCTGACATTCAAAACTTAAAAACTGTTTCACTATTTCATATTGGTCACAAACAACTGCTCGAAGCCTTATGCACTATACTGGTACATGAATATACTATATAATTCTCACGAAACAGTCCCATCGCAAAAAGTGTTAAAAAGGATGTGAATGTTATTGTTTTCCAGCTGGGGTATGGAACTTGATGCATTGAATGACCTTTGATCTGTTCTTGGTTGCATGATAATCCAGAGAATTATTATTGTATTTTGTGGCTTGTAAGATGCCCTGTTTAACCTTAAAAATACCACGATAAATACCATTTATCTTCCCAAGTCCGAAGTGATTGGTTACAGCAGTGGTTAATAAAGGCTCAGATCAAAGCAGCATCTTAAAATACAGACAGTTATCCCCTGCTAATCACAATTTTTCCAATACATACATTCATATATGCAGTGCTGTATTGCATAATTGTTGATGCTCTCTTTGTTATAATTGTTACTGTTACTTTTACTGTTTATGCTTTTGTTTTCTCAATCAACTTTACAATTATCACAGACAAACTTACCACTCGTTTTTATAGCTGACAGCACAGCAACAGGGCCTGCCTGAGGAGGAGGAGTACGAGTGGGTGGAAGAGGTGAGAATGGTACCCCAAGAGACAATGGTGGAGGAGGTTGGGGAAAGGATCGACGAAGTGTTTGTGACTGAACAGAAGGAACTCCCCACAGTCATCTCCAGGTACCCATTCACAGGCCAGGGAATGCAAATGAACAAGGGAGAGGTGAGTTGTAAGGTCCCATCTGTGTTAGTTTGTTGTACTGTAGACTCTATTTATGCAGTGAATAAATACTTGTATCCACCCGTTCATTTTACACTCAGTCCCTCATTGAAGACCACCCAATGTTTTCCCAGACTTCTGTTTTTCATAGCCATACAGACTAAATGATTTACTAGGCCTGTGTTAAAGGATAGTGCTAAATTTAATCATCTTATATTGAGGGCCTACTGTACCACATTTGTTTTTAATTGATCTGGTTTACCTCAAAAGTTCTTAGAGTATATCATTAATTGATTATAGGAATGTGATTATAATAACTTCTCGGATGTTTACAGGTGATGTTCCTTATCAACAAGACTAACAATGACTGGTGGAATGTACGCAAAGCAAACGGAGAAGAAGGATTCGTCCCGGCAAACTATGTACGGGAGAGCGACCCCAAGAAAATCAATGTCCGGGTCAAGAAGGAAGTAAAGGTGCCCGAGAAGAAGATGGTGCCAAGAGTCAGGATGGTCAAGAAGACAGAACGAGTCAAGAAGAGGAAACCCATAGCACCTCGTAAGTAAATTATCCACTCATAGATGGTGGAACCTGCTACACAAATTAAATCATCCTTAGTAATTCCTGCAAACAACACAGTGTATGTAACTGAAGAAGTGAATATCATATAAGGAAAGAAGATATGATCATCAAAGTTATGAATGTTGATTTTACTTTGCTCATGGAATGTTGTGTTTTTAATTTTTGGATGTGAGTTTCTTGACATGGATAAATATTTTTTGAACATGCAGGTAACTTTTCTTGATACTCACAGCAAGGAGGCGAGGATTTGATGAACCAGAGACTGTGGAGAAGCGCCTTCAGGCCATTAACTCCTCATATGATAACCTCTGTGATCTGGCTAAGAAGAGACATCTGTACCTGGAGGAGTCCATCAAACTCTTCTCCTTCATGACTGAGTGCCAAGGGTTCGAGTTTTGGATGAGAGAAAAAGAGAAGTTCTTGAAGAAGGATGACAAAAATGACAATGTGGAGTCTGCCAAGAAACTGTTTGAGCAATTCCTCACTGACCTCTCAGCGGCTAGCAGGAGAATCGAGGTGATAGACAAGATGGTGAAAGACTTTGAGAACACGGGTCACAGTCAGCTGGACAAGATCCGAATGAGACAGAAACAGATTCACGACCAGTGGGCCCACCTCAACCGACTCAAGCAACAGAAGGAGCGGAGTCTGGAGGGAGCGTCCAGCGTGGAGCTCTTCCACCGCACCTGTGATGAGACCCGGGACTGGATGGTGGAGAAAATGGAAAAACTGGACACAGATGAGTTGGGACGGGACCTCAAGACAGTGCAGTCTCTCCAACGCAAGCACGACCAACTAGAGAGGGAGCTGGCACCCGTCGAAGAGAAGGTTACTATATGATTTTAAGGAGAAGGTTCACCTCAATCTTTCCCATATCTCTCTCTGACTTGGATAATTGTGGTCAGCAGAATTTTAGATTTTGCAGACCACTGATTTTATAGTTATGTGAACTTGGGTTATGTAATAATATATAATTTTTGGCAATTATACAAATCTATCATTTTCTTCTTTATAAAAAGCTTTGTTTTACATTTTTTTTTACTGACTGAGTATTATAAGGCTTTCTTGTCATGAATGTATGAATGAATAAGTGAAGCAGTTCTCAAGTAGGGAAGATTTCACCAAGTTTCTGCTGCAGGTTCGTCGAGTTAACTTGCTGGCTGACTCGGTGAAGGCGTCTTACCCACGTGAAAGACATGCTGTGGAGGAACGACAGGCTGAGGTACAACAGTACTGGGGTCAACTCAAGGGTAAGGCTGTTGAAAGGAGGAATAGGTTGGAGGAAGCAGTTGGACAACAGATCTTCCTCAACTCGGCCAAGGTAAGAAATCATTGCATTTAACTTTCTGGAAGATTGGCACTTTCCTGTGACATTTGCATCTATCAAAAGTACATGTAAATATTTTTGACTAATGTGTTTTGTGTATGCATTTACAGTTCATTAAATATTTGTATATGTATTTTCAGCATATATATATTAATTCAAATATTTATTTGTTTGCAGAGTTTACTGAACTGGGTGGGTGACGTGAAGAATGCCCTGAATGCTGATGAGCCGGCCCGAGACGTGACGACGGCTGAACACCTACTGAAGAGTCACCAGGACCTTGGTGATGACATCAGGGCACACGAGGATGAATTTAATGAGCTCGGTCAACTCGGAGAAAAGCTGCTGAAAAGAAATCCTGATTTTGCTGAAGTGAAGGAAAAGGTTAGGCATGTTTTAAATTTTTTTTTCCAAAATAAGGTATTCCAATTTCCTCCTCTCATTTTTAAGACTTCTTTTGGTAAAAAGTGCAAGGTGCATAAATTATTATTTAACTCTATAACTCAAAACAAATAAAGTATATTGAGATTTGAAAGGGAACTAGTGCCTTATATGAACCATGAAGGGTTTCCTTGTCATATATCAGTTTCTGTTGCCTTTCATAAAAATGTCTCCACCTTACCCCAACAGATGGCACAGCTTGGTGAGGAGCAGGGTGCTATTCATCGTGGCTGGCAGGAGAAGGGGGATTGGCTGAGGCAGTGTATGGATTTACAGCTTTTCAACAGAGAAGCAGATCAGATTGATGCTGCAACAAGTTCACATGAAACCTTCCTGGAATACAAAGATCTTGGAGTAAGTGTTATTTAAAATGATATGCTCATGAAGATTTAGATTAACTTCATACAAAGGGTCTTTTACACACGGAGATTTAATATATTGTATCGCATGTAAGATGAATGGATATAAATATGTGAAGTTTTTTGTATTTTTCAAGGTATGTTTACAAAGACTACCAACTCCAGTATTGGCCTGGTTCTATGGATTGATTTCTGTTTTCTACCTTAGGGAACACTGGATGATGTTGAAGCATTACTGAAGCGCCACGATGATTTTGAAAACACCTTGATGGCCCAAGATGAGAGACTGCGAACTTTCAGTGAGATGGCCGACAAACTCATTGCTGCTGAACATTATGATGCCAAGTACATCCATGACCGCAGGAATCAGGTACAGTACATAGGACAGTATTGTTTTTCTTCAGATATAAAAATAATAATAAACTTAAATATTATTAGTTATGGAATATGAATAGCTTTCATTGGTCCATTTAAATCCCAGCCGTTAAGTACCAATTTACATAACCCACCTTTATTCTTGCCCGTTCTACCCAGGTGAGAGACCGTCGAGCAGCTGTTAAAGACAGAGCTCAGGCCAGGAGAGAGATGTTGAATGGGTCGGTGGCATACCAGCAGTTCAGGGCAGATGCTGATGACTTTGACAGGTGGATGACAGACAAGAAGAAGATGGCTGATGACGAGTCCTACCGAGACCTCAGTAACCTGGAAAGGAAGATGCAGAAACACGAGGCATTTGAAAGGGAACTTCACGCCAACGAGGGTCAGTTGAGGCGTCTCAATAAGACCGGCCAGGACCTGATTGGCATGAAACACTACCAGTCTGATGATATCAAAAAGACCCTGGATGACCTCAATAACAAGTGGCGGGACCTGTGTTCAAAGACGGAGGACAAGGGCATGAAGCTGAACCAGGCCAATAACCAACATACATACAACAAGAACTTAGAGGAAACAGAGAAGAGTCTGGATGCCCTCGAAAGTGCCCTAAACAATAAGGACGTCGGGTCAGACCTACGCTCATGTAAAGACCTGATGAACAAACAACAGAACCTTGAAAATGACATCAACACAATGGACAGGAAGATTGGTGAGCTTTGTAACACTGGTGACCAGATGGTACAAGAAGGACACTTTGATGCTGACAACATTAAGGCTTCATGTAGATCAGCCAAAGACAGATTCAACAAACTGAAGGTATTGTATTGTTCATTGGATGATAATATTGAGATATAGAAGTACATTACAAGATTAAAGATGCCTATGAATAATTTTTACCAATGATTACAAATGGATTTTTGTATGGATAGATAACTAAGTAAATGAATAGACATTGATTCCAAAAATGATTCCTAAATAAGTATATTATCAGTAATACTGACAAACACAAACAAGAGTATAAGAGTATAACTACCTCTGTGTTGATGTATTCAGGACCCAGCAACAAGGAGGAGGTATGCCCTTGAGGAGTCACTAAGGGGACATGAGTTTAACTTTGAGTTGGATACTGAGATGCAGTGGATCAAGGAACACATGCCACTGGCTACCTCTGCTGTAAGTATGCTACTCCTTGTTTAGTTTTTATGGTAGTGTTTATTCATATTGTTTTTGTTTATTTATGGTATGAATTTTAATTTTGAGTACAGTATATGCAGCATATGTTTTTTCAAGTTTCTACAATATGGCATTTTCCCACATTTTGTCTTCTTTCTTTTATTTTTCAATGTTTAAACATTTTTGTAAATATTGGCCAAGGTGCCTTACATTTCTATTTGTTGCTTTATATCCCCAGATTCTAGGACAGAATCTGCATGAAGCACAAACATTAACTAAGAAGCATATTAAACTGAAGGCAGAGATTGAAGGTCACCAACCTCAGATCAACAAGACCCTGAAGAAGGGAAAAGGTCTCATTGAAGACAAACATCCAGAGAAAGCTTTGGTAAGTCTATTGTCTCTGATGACAGTTTAAATTCTTTGTAATGTGGACAGTGTAAATTTCATGAGTTTGTCAGGCTATTTAAGGATGATGAAAGTGTTTTCTTAACAGTTTTCTTTGCATACAAATGGTAATTAATTATACACTGTAGTCCAAATATTACTCACTACAAAAGGAAAGCAGGATATGTGGAGGCCTTGTATTTGAGAATTATAATTTGCTATATAACTTTCATCCATAAAATTACAGATAGAGAAACGTTGTGGAGAGCTGCAGGAAGCATGGGACGACCTCCTACTTGAGGCTGAAGAACGGAACAGAAAGTTGGAGCTGAATCTGAAGGCACAGCAATACTTCTTTGAGGTGACAGAGATTGAGGCCTGGATGAATGAGAAACGGAACATCTTGCAGACCAAAGATTATGGCAAGGATGAAGATGTGGCCCGTAAACTCCTGGCAAAACACAATGTAAATGATGGTTTCCTTTTACTTCATTTTGTAAATTAATGTATGTTGAGTATTTTGAGTATATTAATGTGTTTTGAGTTATCTGTTGTAGATGGAGTAATTATTGTGCTGATTAGATATATGGTCTTTTATGTGAACTAGAGACCAGACTGTTTCTAGTGTTCAAATTTTATTTATTATTTAAACCTAACCATATTCACCACTCACTTTTATGTATGAAACTTCTGCACTTGTTACGCAGCAAGTATTTAGTAAAACTGAATAATACTTAACTTTTTGTAACCACAGGCACTGGAGTTGGAGATGGACACATACTGTGGTATTGTGAAGGAGATGGGCACCATGGCTGACTCAATGATACGCTCCAGTCACCCACAGTCCAAGTTAATCAAGGATAGACAACAGGTAATAAAATGGAATGTTTTTAATTGCAACAGCAAGGTATTGTATCTGATAAAGTTTGAATAAGTAATATGTTTGATGAATTAAAAGTACAGAAGCTACTACAGTTTCAGCAGCTTATATTTGGGGTAATGTAACTTGTTTATATTCATAGTTTTGATATGTATTCTTAGATTTAGCTGCAACTTAGTCTCATTTCTCTTTATTTTGTTCAAATACTCTTTAGGTGTTGAACCAAGAAATGAAAGAGCTGCAGAAGTTGTCGGCTCACCTGCGGCAAAAGTTGATGGAGTCCATGTACCGCCATGAGTACTTCCGTGAAGCCGAGGACCTGGAGAAGTGGATCACCGAGCAGATGCAGACAGCAACCTCAGAAGACTTTGGCCAGGACTACGAGCATCTATTGGTAACCTTTTTATTTCCTTTGTGCATCTATTGGTATTGTGGATGCCAATTTAGATGTTTCCCATACAGCCAATGGTGCTATTTAAGTGTTAGTTTTTTATGTCTATTTGAACTTTTGATGGAGAAGTGAGATTTTATGGTGATAATTTCGAGGTTCTAAAAATATCACTCGTATATAAATAAGTACTGTACTATCTAATGAAGGAATTTATGTTATAGGGGTCCATTTTTCACCTTTCTCCCTTGGTGTTATTGATGATAAAAAATATCTTGGCTATGATGTCCAAGGAATATAATCTCAAAGAAAGAATATAGACCATGATTTGACAGCTGTTGTATGTGAAGTTTGATAGCTTCAGACATGTAATTTTTTCTTTTTTTACAGCTGTTGCAAGCCAAGTTTGATGACTTCAAGCACCGCGTAGAAGCTGGCTCAGAGCGTTTCAACCAATGTGACGAGTTGGCCAAGAAGCTCATTGCAAACGAGAGTCCGTATGCTTCTGAGATTGAGAGGAAACAGGAACAACTGAGGTAGGTTTTACAATGGGATGTGTGGTGGATTAATGCACTGGTCTCAGACTCATGAGGATTGTTAGTTGTTGTTGTTGTGTGAAGTGCATTGAGCTTCCAGTGTGTGGAAAATTGCCAGATGTATCTTAATTGGAATGTACTGACTGCAAGGAAGGTAAGTACAGTCATTCTATATATCGATAATAGACAATACAGTAAAACCGAACATTAATTTAGACTGGTAGATTTGTTTAGCTGAGTCCTAGTTAGTTTTTAGATCACCAGCAGTAGAGGTCAGGTAGTGTGTCAAGCAACTTGGCAAATAACACAATACACTACAGTACTGTAGTTTTATTAGTGATGGATCAGTTTGCTTATAGTTTGAAGTACTGTATAAAAACAAGTTTGGAGAATGTTTTGTAGTGGATAAGAATTGGTGTGCAGGTTTGTTTTGAGTTACAGACAGCAGTGGTAGAACATTTGACTGCAGAGTATATATTAATTTTAGCGTTTGCCGTTGATTGTTATGTTTGTAATGTGTGAATATCATATGAGTGGACCACCAAAGCTAAAGTGACATATTTAGGTTTGTTGTTAGGTTCAGTATGAAGAGGAATTTAAGAATTAATAAGGCTTGGTTGACACAGCAATGTGATATTATATTTACTGATATAGGCATCAGCTCCAGGTGAGTTCTGGGTGTTGCAAAGCACGTTTTTAAGGGGAGAAACTTCTCTTTTAGTAATTTGAAGTACTACTAAATCCTCTAAACTATGAAACTAGTCACAACAATGTTACTATTAAGGGTTGTGTTTTGTGGCATAGTTTGGAGGATTCAGTAACCCTCCAATTCACCAACAAGAGGTTCTCCCCTTAACACAACCATCAAGTTTTAGACATATATTAATATATATTTTGCAGTTACTGTATGTGTTTTGAAAATGTTGCAAGATGCATGTGACTTATAATATTGATGAACTTCAGAAGCTCTTCTTAAGTACTTAATTTATTAACAAGTTTAATTAGTAGTTATAATTTCTCTTTATATAAGTGCATGAATTGTAAGGAATTTGGTGATGATGCATGGTATGTTATTGTTGTGTGCATTTGATAGGCATGCACAGTAAATAATTTTATCTCTTAACAAGCACTGTTTGCAATTTTTAAGCATGACTACAATTTGTTAACAGAATTGAAATTAATGCATCAAACTTGAGGGAAGAGTGTGTATCTTGTTATATACTTTTTTATTGCATTTCTCTATTAATTTTCCATATTCTTTCATTATTATTTGATGTGTAACTGTACTGTACATGTATTTTTTTCTGTATATACTGTACAGCAAGGCTATTCTGTTGATATCCTTTAAGGGATCCTGTGATGTATACTGGAGACACTTCTGCCATGGCCCACCCCCTTGGGGGGAGTTTCCAGAGGGAACGAGGCGTCAGAGCTATAGATAGATAGATGGATAGGATCCTATGATGTAGTCAGAAAATTATTGCCACGAAACACCATCTATATGGAAGGAGTTTGTTTCGTGGCATGGTCAGGAGGAATCAGAAGCCTCCAATTTTCATACACGATCACAGGGTCCTTAAGTCGAATCTGGCCCTTTCATTCACTCTGACTGATTCTGGCCACCAGTTATACAATACAGTACCGTACATAAAAGAAATATTAACTCTATAATAATCAGTTGCATATATTATATGTTTGCTTAAATGCAAAAATTCTGTGTAAATTTATCTGATGATTGTCCTAAAGAGATTGTTACCTGTTTTATTATTGCTTATGTGTTGAATCAGTAAGTATTAAGATTAGAAGTTTGTAGTAAAAAAAGTATGTTACTTTATCCTAAATAACTCTGCTGTACAGTGTCAATTTATTTCAGACTATATAATATATCAAGAAAGTGTGTACAAGTACAGTACTGTACAAAATTTGTCATGGGTCTTCCAATGTATTAATTGAATGCTGGTAAAGTGTATACAGTACAGTACAATAAGATATTTCAGAACTTAACTTTAGATGTGGTTTTTCTTCATGTGTTGTTGTACTGTTCTATGCTTGAGGTTGTAAGATGTTTTTAGTGAATTGGATGCTACTTACTACTCCTTCAGGGGTAATACACTTTTGGTATGTTAGAGCATCATGATTCCTCCAAATTATGCCAGGAAACAGGGCTACATTTACAAACAAATATTATGGTGGTCTGTTGCTTTGAATAATTTGGAGAAATCAGTTGCTCCTGATTTACCAGCACTGTACAACCCCATTAACTGTGGCAAGAAAATGACTACATCAGTTTTGGTTGTATGTTTTGTTGCACAGTTTTGAAGAAATGTGTGATTAGTCGGCAAAAAAAAGTATTGGAACTCCACTATGGATAGTTATAGATCATTTCAATGCAAGTGTGGTTCCAATAATTGTTTTGCTGACTGTACCTTCCATTTACCATCAACATCTGACCCCTTTAAGTTGTTAGTGTACTTTGACTTTCATTCACTGCTGTCCTTTATTATTGGTGTGCAGAAATAGATAACCTACTTGTTGGTGATATGGGTCTTCTGGTACTATAAAGGTTTTTAATGTTCTAACCCAGGGCTGTAATGCAGAAAAAAAAAGTCACAGACAAGGCAATGACAATGGTAGTTAAGATGACTCCTCAGACACTTCATGGAACCATCAGTTTTGTCATTGATCAGTCCGTGGTTGTTTTATTTTGCTTTACGGACCCCTGACTCCCGTTGAGGTGGGACTCAAGTTTAATTTGACTAACCTCTCTCTCTTTCTCTCTCTTTCATCCTCTCCCTCTCTCGTCTGTCCTCCCGCTAACTTACAGTAAGGGAAGTCCGGCTTCTTCTCCCACTAAAAGCCAGGACCCAGTCATCCAGGTGACAGCATACCACAAGAAAGTTAGGTAAGGTCTCGGAGAGAGAGAGAAAAAAAAAAAAAATAAAAAAAAAAAAAATAAAATAAATAGATGAAAAATAAATAAAATCCTGTGTTGTCAATGATATATTTTACATATACAGTAAGTAGTATTTGTGGTACAGTCAGTAGGCCCTTGATACAACAGGCAAACATATTGGTGTACTTGAAGCTTTTTAAGTAACACAGGACCAGTAAATAATTTAATGTGCTGGATATGGTAACAGACAAAAAATGTCTGGAAAACGGCGTGTAGAATGAAGTGGTTGGGTAGAATTATAAGCTTGTTATGTCTGGTGTCTACTGTACTATGCTATTATATGATAAAGTTAATTAATTTAATTAATTTGAATAATTTTTGTGATAAAGTTAAGTACTGTACACCATTTGACTGAAAAATATAATGATGAGTGTCAGTGTTTCTTAAAATGAAGCTAAAAATTAAACAACAAAAGATAAATGATAGACAGTACTTTTCTTGTAGTGAAATTCACTGTTATAAGTGGGTATTACAGTGTTGGTAAATCTACAGCAACTGATTCCTTTGAACTATTCCAAGTAACAGGACACCATTATATTTGTTCATTTGGTCCTGTTTCCTGGCATACTATGGAGGAATCAAGGTGCTCCAATGTACCAAAACAGTATTACCCCCTTAAGTATTGACAACCCAGCTAACCTATTAAACTGTGTGATGGTAAGGGCTGCGTGGAACAGCCTGCTAGAACACATTGAGGTAAGAGACCAGAAGTTGGAAGCGGCCGGGGAGATCCACCGCTTCAACCGTGACGTGGCCGAGGCTCTGGCCAGGATACAGGAGAAGTACAAGTCCATCTCGGACGACCTGGGCCGTGACGTACAGTCGGTCCAGTCACTCTTACGTAAACACGAGGGCTTTGAGAATGACCTGGTGGCCCTTGAAGCTCAACTACAGGTTCGTGTTATAATACAGTACTTGCATACTTTTATTATTGTTATATTTTGTAGTCTGAAGGAGGGATGATGAAGACATGTTTCATTACCTTGGAGATCCATTTTCAGTTTGGATAATATATTTCGTACTGTGATTATCGGCAGTGAAAAAACGAGTGGTAGATTTATAATTTGTATTCTAGGAGGCATGTATGATTATTAGTGAATCCTTCATACATTGCCACAAAACATCACCAACATTAAAGGAGCTTGTTTCGTGATGTAGGCAGGAGAAATCGGAAGACACCATGTGTCATACACGATTACAGGGTCTCTTAAATGTTTTGTCAGGTTTTGGTTGACGACTCTGCCCGACTACAAGCGCTGTACCCCGGCAGCAACGTAGAACACATTGCTGAACAACAAGCTCTGGTTATAGACAACTGGAACACACTACAGGAGAGAGCATCAAGGAGGAAAGAAGAACTCCATGCTGCAGCTGACCTTCACAAGTTCCTGGCAGAGGTACTGTTATTTAGCAGTATTGTTTGGGTGTGTGTTCTGTAAATTAAAATTAAGTACTGATTTTCTTACTGTATGAAACATTTTGTCACTCAGATACAGATGTTTTTTACCATATGCACAGATGGACTAGCAAAAAATAACCAAAAATTGATAACATACAGTAATGTGCTGAAGGTAAGGAAATAAAAAAAAATACAGTCATGGTTAAAAATGGGTTGTTTGTTCTCTCTCACGCATCATGAATGAATGCCTAGAGATATGTGTATTACTGTATCTGGTAAATCAGATTGTAGTTATGTGACTTGGAAAATTTCTTTACATCTACACTCTTCCAACAGTCTTATGATCTGATACAAAAAAGAAAAAATAATAATAATAATATTGATAATAATGATAGTCATAATTAAAATTAATAATAATAATGCCCTCTTCCCCAGTCCCGTGACCTGATGAGCTGGTCGAGTGACTTGGTGGCCAGCATGAAGGCTGAGGAGCGTGTGCGTGATGCTGCCGGTGCCCAGGCCCTCAAGACCGACCACGAACGCATCAAGGCGGAGATCGAGGCACGTGAGGACCAATTCAGCAAAGTGGTAGAGGCTGGAGGTAACATGGTGGAGGAACAACACTATGCCAGTTCTGAGGTGGAGGAAAGACTCAACAAGGTGAGTTATAGGCTCGTACAGTATTATTGAACTACTTGTAGGGTTTTAGGGATGGGGACAAGGTATGGTGAAAATACTTGTAGGGTTTTAGGGATGGGGACAAGGTATGGTGAAAATACTTGTAGGGTTTTAGGGAGGGGGACAAGGTATGGTGAAAATACTTGTAGGGTTTTAGGGAGGGGGACAAGGTATGGTGAAAATACTTGTAGGGTTTTAGGGAGGGGGACAAGGTATGGTGAAAATACTTGTAGGGTTTTAGGGAGGGGGACAAGGTATGGTGAAAATACTTGTAGGGTTTTAGGGATGGGGACAAGGTATGGTGAAAATACTTGTAGGGTTTTAGGGATGGGGACAAGGTATGGTGAAAATACTTGTAGGGTTTTAGGGAGGGGGACAACGTATGGTGAAAATACTTGTAGGGTTTTAGGGAGGGGGACAAGGTATGGTGAAAATACTTGTAGGGTTTTAGGGATGGGGACAAGGTATGGTGAAAATACTTGTAGGGTTTTAGGGAGGGGGACAAGGTATGGTGAAAATTATGATGGTGTTTATGTTAGAGCCAGACATTTTACATCTCACGTGTGCCTTTGTTTGTGTTGTCCAGATTCTTGACGAGAGGAGCAAACTTCACGCAGCCTGGCAGAACAAGAAGGTGTATCTGGATCAACTGATAGACCTCCACTTCTTCCTGAGAGATGCCAAACAATTAGACACCATCAGTAGTACCCAGGAAGCCTACCTCTCTAGTGCTGACTTTGGCAATACCATAGAACAAGTTGATGCTCAGGTAATGTAACATGCTATAACTGTTAGGTAAAAGTAACCCAATATTGGCTTATTTAAAAATCATACAAGTTTGTATAGCTGACTTCTGCTTTATTTACTTTTTTTTCTTACTCTGGAAATACTTGTATGGACTTTTAAGTTGAGAAAGTATATATTCCAATCCTCAGTTTGCAATTAAAGAAGCATAACTTAACCACAAAGGTTTGTAAACAAGGAGATAAAAAAAACTGGTTTGATTTTGATATAACTGAATGTAGTTTGCTAAGGTTCTAATTTACATGATAAATTAATTACTATACAATACAGATAGAGTATAGTTCTCTAGTAACAAATATTCCAATGATACTTATTTGCAGGTGAAGAAGCATGATGCCTTTGAGAAACTTGTGAATGCCCAGGATGAGAAATTGGACACCCTGAAGAACCACGGCTCCAAACTGATTGAACAGAACCACTTCGATTCCCCACACATCAAGAAACGCATCGATGAAGTGGTTCACCGCCGCACTCGAGTCAAAGACAACTCAAAGTAAGGAAGTCCTAGAACGGCTGTGGGATGTAAACACTTGTTGGCCACGTCACAGAAAATTGATTTGATTTCTTTTGTGGCACAGTTTGGAGGATTCAGTAGCCTTCAGATTTCAGGAAACTACTTCTTGGCTCTACTTCTCGGCTCTACTTCTCAGAGTTTTATTTCAGTTCATATAGAAAGTTACATGTTGTTTATGGTTGTAGACTTTTGAAAGGGGGAGAATGAGTGACAATAAAATTTAATGATACTTTGATGATAACTACAGGGCTCGTAAGAAACAGCTGGAGGACGCCCATCTGTATGCCCAGTTCATCCGAGACGTCCGTGATGCCAACATTTGGATTGACGAGAAGACCAGCCACCTGGAGGCTGAGCGTATCAAGGGAGAGGTGACCAGTTTCGATGACAAAGTCCGCAAGCTACAGAAACACCAGGCCTTCATGGCAGAACTCCAGGCTCATGAGAGTAGAATAAAGGAAATTACAGATTTGGGTTAGTAGTGTAATTGAGTGTGGAAGCTTGATGTTATAATTTTTATGTGTGTCAGGATCTGTGAGCTAACATTATGAGAATGATGCAGTTTATTCTTAAGATTTGTTCGCATACAAAATTTTTTTTGCCTTCTCTAAATGAATGACGGTGTATAAATATCAGCTATCCATTTTACACTATTATTGCATTATTCAGGTGCCATTTTGGTGAACAAGAAGCACAAGTCATCAGCACAAGTAAGGGAAGAAGTTGAGCACCTCGGGACTCGTTGGACCAGACTCGTGTTGGATGCAGAGAACCACTCTAGGGGTCTGGAGGAAGCTCAGGATATCCTGGAGTTCAACACTCAGGTGGAGAAAGTTGATGCCTGGATTAGAGACAAGGTACGAGTTCAGTTCCAATGTGACCTATTATCCTATATGACTAAGGGATAGGTTTGTGATGGATTAATTTTCATTCAAGTGTGTATGTGTATGTGTTTCATCTTCCCCTCCTTTCCTTTTGCTCTCGTTTATTCCAGCTGACCATTATAAGTTTCCACGGTACTAATGAAGGATATGTGTGTGTGTTTGTTTGTAGGAGATGATGGTACAAGTTGGTGACCTAGGGAAGGATTATGAGCACTGTATGGCTCTTCACCGCAAGCTGGATGACGTAGACTCGGACATGCGTGTGGACGACACCAGATTCACAAACATCAACAAACTCGCCGACAAAATCATCAAGCAAGGATGTGACGACGACAACGCTGTCCGACAGAGAAAGACCGAGCTGAATCACAAGTGAGAACATTAACTGATAAATATAATAAAACCTTTGATATAGCATGTAGATTTTTACAAAGGTGAAATGTGGTATTGATGATGATAAATGTGTAAATTTCTCCTCGCCCATCAGAAAAATAGGAAAAAGGAGTCTTAAATGATGATGATGACTCTTATGTGTATTTATGATGATGTATATGTAAATATCTCTTCACCCATTAGGAATATAAGAGTCAAAATGATGATGACCCTTATGTATATATTATCAGGTGGCAAGCATTGAAGGGAGCCATTGACCGATACCGCACTGACTTGGCCGGAGCCTTGGAGATTCATGCCTTCAACAGAGATGTGGACGACACCAAAGACCGCATCAGTGAAAAGGCCGTCATACTGGCTAACGACGACACCGGCAAGGACTTGACACAGGTAGGAGGGTTGTTTTTATTTATCTTTTATTTATTTTTCCTCTATATGCATTTTTTTTCTTGTTCTGGGTATCTATATATTTTAATACAAAAGAAAATCAATGAATGTCCTTTGATGCCTCATAGTTGGGACAGGTATGGCTACACATATTGCCAATGTGTGTGTTTGTATAATGAAGTGTTGGAAAGGAAAGGTGTGCATTTATTTACATTCCCCTGGCTCCTACACAGGTGGAAACACTTCAGCGGAAACAGGAAACAATAATCCGCGACATGACGGCCATCGAGAAGAAGATCAAGGAGCACGAGAGGGATGCCCACAGCCTGGCCAAGAAATACCCCGACAAGAAAGATCCCATCCTGAGAAAGCAGGCCGAAGTACTGGAAGCTTGGTCAAGGCTCTGTGATGGGTCATATGTGAGGAAGGAGAAGCTGGGCCTCTCATACACCCTGCACAAGTTTCAGACAGACCTGCGGGAGTTGGAGCGGTGGGTGGAGGACATTGTGAATCGTATGAACGCCTCCCCGCTGCCCAACAACACGGCTGAGGCGGAGATATTGCTGCAGAGTCACCAGGAGAAGAAGGTACTTTTATCTCTGTCTTGCTTTCTCTCAATTCTCATTTCATATGTGTAAAATTTGACATTATTATTTTACTGCCAGTTTATGGAATATAAGTTGTTTATTTTTTTAAATGTGGACAATTTTTAACTCATTATTTATTGTGAAGAAAATTATATGCAAGGTTTTAAGTGAAGTTACTTACTTTAATATAATCTTTCAGGCTGAAATTGATGGACGTAAAGAAGTATTCATAGCACTGCAGCAGTTTGGAAAGAAACTCATTGCTGATGATCACTTTGCAAAGGCAACCATCCAAACCAATTTGGAAACTCTTACTGAAATAGAAAACAGGGTAAGATTTACAGTACTTATTGTTATGCAGAATTTACAATTTTGGATGCATTTATCTTGCTAGATGGAAAATATTCAACATAATTGTTTCAACAGTTTACTGGTGAGTTATGTTTTATGATAATTAAGTAATCAGTTAATAATTGCTGTACTGTATTTACAGTAATGTATTGGATATTTTTTTGTTATATTCAGTCAATAATAAATTAACTGATGACAATATTTGTGTCAGGTTTTGGTGTTTTGGAGTGAACGACAGAAGGTGTTAACTCAGGCCCACCAGTACCAAGTGTTCCTTGAGATGACAGAACAAGCTGATGCCTGGCTTGCCAGCAAAGAAGCTTTCCTCAATAACGATGATGTTGGTGTAAGTTGATATATATTTGTACAGTACTCAGAGAATCAGAGGGTGTATGGGATTGAGATAAAGAACAAAGAGGTGACCACACTGAGAAGGTGGTGGAGGGATGAAGTTACGAGGAAGTGTGTTGATGAGACAGATGTGATCTGAAGATATCTCCCATAGGAGTGAATATATTTTCTTAATGTGTTAGATTTATAGTTGTACAGTATGTAGAATATTTGCCTTTTGCTTTTTAAAAATTATAAGCTTTTCTTTTCTATTTCCTTGACATCCAGGATTAGGCAAGTTTTCTTTATAAGTGGACTCTCCACTATTTACAGTTTAATTGCATGTTTGTTGTGGAAAACTTTAGTTGTTGGATGTGCAGTCTCTTGCAGTCCAACTCAAGGGCAGAAAAAAAGTAGAATAATACATTGTGATGATATTCATGGTCTCCTTTACTTTTAACATTAATGCTGATGTCAGAGTTTTAAGAACTAACTTTGAGTTCTGTCATATATAGTAAAAGCCATTTTTTATTTGTATTTGCATTCTCTAAGTTTTTTCTTTGATATTCTCTGTTACCAGTTCTTGCTATAGTGTTATGGTCTGTATGAGTTGTATATTTGTTATGAATGTTGTTATGCAGTGGTGAAGTACTAAATTTTTTCTATCGGTTGTTGTTCTAGAGATTTAGAGTGTTGTGTTTCCCTTTTTATAATGTATGTGTAGCTTGTTGTACTTTGCCTGTAACTTTTTTTTTCTAACTTATGTGTGTGTACTTTTGTTTCACTGACATGCCACAGAGAGTAGAGACTATGTATGAAGTAAGTACAAGATTACTGTACACTTATTTTTTGTATATTTTGTATCCATCTATTTGTCTACTGTGTCTGTCTTTCTCTGTGTATATCTGTAGTATTTGTTATACTTTGATAATCTCTGAATGATTTTTAACAGGTGCCTTTTTTTCCCAGTATATGAATCATTCCCGTTCAAAACCTTTTCTTAAGTGTGTACAAGTGTCGGTGCATATGTAGTTGTCTTGCCAAAAGTTATAATTTACCCTGCATCAGTATTCAAACATTCACTTCTCTTTATGGAATCATGTTTGAATTTTACTGTACTAATGAAATTCTTTTTTTACATCAGGATTCTCTCGCATCAGTAGAAGACCTCATCAAGAAACACGAGAGCTTTGAGAAAACATTTGAGGCTCAGGGGAACAAGATCGAGCAACTGGAAATGTTCGGGGGAAAGCTGCTTCAGAGCGACCACTACGACAGTGAGGGCATCCGCCGCCGCCTCAAGGTAGTGACAGACAAACGGGATAACCTCAAGAACAAGGCCAAGGTTAGAGGACGTACGCTGAATGAGTCAAAGTCCCTCCAGCAGTTCCTCCGCAATGTGTATGAGGTGGAAGGCTGGATCTCTGAGAAGCTTCAGGTTGCCTGTGATGAGAGCTACCGTGATCCCACCAACCTCCAGTCAAAGATTCAGAAACATGGAGCATTTGAGGCCGAGGTGTTGGCAAACTCTGGAAGAGTTACTGCTGTTACTCATGAAGGTATAGATTCTCTTCCTTCCAAATGACCATTAGGATTCACTACAATTCAGTCAAGATTTTTACTTAATTAAGTACTCACACATTCTCACAATGCTTTTTATTTTCTGTGCAGTTAAATCTCATATATACTGTACTCAAAAAGATTTCTTGGTATTATTTCTTGGTAGGACAGTTTAACACATGAATCATAAAAGTAGAGTTTGTAAATGAGTACTAGATATCAAATGCTGTACAGATATGAAGTTGTTTTTCTTCTTTTTTCCATCAGGTGAAAATCTTATTTCCAACGGCCATTATGCTGAGCAAGAAATTCAGGCTCGTCTGGATGGCCTTGACTCTCTGTGGAAGCAACTACAAGATTCCTCACTGATGAAAAAGGAGAGACTACACGATGCATATCAGGTATGGCATCAACTATTATAATTTAATGTGCTTAATTTTTTTTACTTTCCAAGCTCAGCCAGAATTTTCTTAGCATTAGTTAAGTACAGTAATAATCTTAACATCAACATAGTTCTGCATTCATTTTTTTGTAAAGTATCCTACCTTAACCTAACCTAACCAAGCTTACTGAACCATAACAGGCACTGCTATTCAACCGCACCCTGGACGACCTGGAGTCCTGGATGGAAGACACAGAGACACAGCTACAGTCCGAGGATCACGGCCGCGACCTGACCTCGGTACAGAGCCTCCTGAAGAAACACCAGCAGCTCCAGGCGGACATTACAGCCCATCAGAGTGAGGTGGACCAGGCCAGGGAGGTAGCACAGTCATTCGCTGCTGCAAACCACTTCATGAGTGACGAGATTAATGACAGAGTAGAGGGAGTAACAAAAAAGTGAGTCACTGAGAGATGATCTGCGTATGTTTTTGTGACTGATGCTGAATTATACGATGCTAAATTGATTGTAGAGATATATTATAGTTTTTAATAATTTACAGACGTTGAGCTGACTATGTAGAAAGCATAACAAAGAGGTATTATTACCATTCAGACTTGCTTCATGTTACATTCCTTGGTTAATGTTGCATATTGGATCCAACTCATACAGCAACTCATTTATACATCAACCCTAAAACCTTCACATTACTGCTCAAGATTGGATTACATTACACTTCAGATTACTGTATAACATTACACTTCAGATTATAACACTACATCTCAGATATAACATTACACTTCATATTTTATTATAACATTACACTTTAGATAACATAACATTGCACTTCAGATATTATTATAACATTACACTTTAGATAACATAACATTACACTTCAGATATAACTCCCTACACGAGCCCATCCACATCCGTCACGAGAACCTTGAGGACGCCTTGCTCCTGCACCAACTCCTGCGTGACATTGAAGACGAGATGTTGTGGGTGGCTGAGAAGGAACCCCTCGCTGCCAGCCAAGACCTAGGAACCTCACTCACAGCAGTACAGAACCTACAGAAGAAACACCAGGTCCGGAATGTTGGGTTGTGATTCTATAGAGGCTTTAGGGTTAGGTTGGTTTGGTTGTGTTGATTTTGGTTAGGTTAGGTAAGGGTTGAGTTGGGTTGGGTTAGGTCTGTAGGATCCTTGAGTAGAGCACAAATTCATGGAGTAGTGTAATCGGTTCCTAAACCCCTAAAACTTTTTATATACAACACAAGGAAGGAAATGAATTGTGAATTAAAATACTAAGAGCATTCATAAATGTTAGCTCGTGTTATTTTTGTTTTGTTTAATGTTTTAATTCTGATATTATGAATGAAATGCATAGATTATATATTACCTTACACTTATGAAATGACTTAATCTTTTTCAGGCTCTGGAAGCAGAAATACAAGCCCATGAACCAGTCATCAACACTGTAAATAGTCGAGCCCAACAAATGATCCGATCGGTGCACTTTGCTGCTGAGGAAGTAGAGAACAAAATCAAACATCTATTGTCACGGTTGTCTATGTTAAAGGACACTGCCAGTGTGAGGAGACTCAGATTGCTGGATGCTGTTGAGTCACAGATGGTGAGCTGGAAAGATTTACATGTGAAAGTTTTCTTAGTCCCTTTGTTCATTGTAATAATACCTTCAGTCCCGTTAGAATTATGGAAAAGAAGCAACATTAAATTCAGGTCTACTTCTTATAAACAGTATCAGTAAAATTGTAAATTTATTTACTAGCTTTGGTTAGGTTTACTCTTCGAAAGTATTATTAGCTCCTTTAAACTCATGACAACAGTTAAAATATGATACTTTAGTTCATGGCAGGTAATATTACTCATAGCTTGGAAGATTCTGGACCCTTGGGTTAATACAAGATAAATGATCATTTTTCCACTACAGTTCTACTCTGAGGTGAGTGAAGCTGAGGTGTGGATGAGAGAGAAGCGGCCGTTGGTGACGTCAGTGGATTACGGGAAGGATGAAATGTCAGTGGTGGCGCTGACCAAAAAACTTGACAACTTGGCAAGAGACATGGATGGCTTCAAGGCAACCATTGATAAACTCAACTCACTCTGTCAGAAGCTTACTGAAAGGAGACACTTTGATAGTGAAAATATCTCCAAGAAAATGGTAAGAAAATCTAATGCTTATTTTTCTTATGGTAAACTGGCAATATTTTTTTGTAAAAGACAAGGATCATGAGAGCAGTATACTGTACTGTACAGGGAAAATTATAAACTATTTAGTGGTTCTTTCCTGCATCTCTGACCTCTAATTGAATGTAAGGATAATTAATTTGTCCATTGTTTTATTGATGTAGATATTATTATAATCATGGTGTCATGAACTACAAATACAGTATCAACAACAACAATAACCATTACCTTTTTCATTTTGTTATCTTGTATAGTAATACAATAATTAACCTCCACCATGTGCCTCTCTAACAGGAAGACGTTGAGGAACAATACAAGTCACTGCAAGCCCTGAGAGAGAAACGAGCTCGTCGTCTGGAGGAAAGTCGCAAGTTGTATGTCTTCCTTCGTGAGAGTGATGAGGTAATGGAGTGGCTCAACAGACAGATGGCGGTGGCGGCCAGCGAGGACTACGGCCGAGATGTTGAGCATGTGGAAATCCTGATCCAAAAGTTCGAGTCTTTCCTCACAGTCCTTACCGTATGTGAAGAAAAAATCACTATTACCAAGACTAAGGCTAAGGCTCTCATAGACGATGGACACCCAGAACCTGAGAGGATAAAAGAGAAAGTAAGTATTGTTCTGTATTATGATGTTACACTTTAACTATCACATGTAAAACTTCATACATCAGATCCAGCCTTGAACATAATTTTGAACCTCTCTCACTTTGGCTTTACAGATAGGGATAATTAGCTTGCTTTCAGCCTTTAGTCCTTATCTTTCTCAGTAGGCTATATATAAAAAAAAAACTTGTAGAAATATTATATAAAAATCCTTATCAAATTATAACCTGTGTTGGATGAGGAAGTCTAAAGGTGTTTGTTATTGCAGGTGGATGAAGTACAACAGTTGTGGGAGGACCTGAAGGAAGTGGCCAATGCTCGCCAGGAAGCACTAGCTGGAGCCAAACAAGTAAGTGTTGTGGCTGGGAAACACAACTGACTCGTGGATTGACGCTGCATAATTACAGTGATGACATTAGATACAGGATTTGCTCACATTCTGGTGTTTATAAGAGTCACATAAGTATCTGTTTGTGTAAATCATTGTTGTAATTTGTCATGGATTGCATTATACAGTATACTGGAAAAACTAAGAAATTATACTGTATGAAGAAGATGGTACATTTTTGCTAAGTTGAAAAAAAAAAAGTAGAAGTATAATAATTTGATCATGTAAAGGACTATAGTAATTTGGTGTAATGTTTGGCTGTATCCTCATTGTAATTTATTTGATACATGGGTAATGTAACTTAACCCTTTTTCTTAGGTGCACGTGTTTGACCGCAATGCAGATGAAACCATCAGCTGGATATCAGAGAAGGATGCATTCATATCATCAGAAGACTATGGACATGACCTGGAGACTATTCAGGTTTTGGCCAGGAAGCACCAAGGTTTTGAAAGAGACTTAGCTGCTGTAAAAGAACAAGTAAGTAGAAGGTTATAAAGAGAAGAATTGGATGGGTTAGAGAACAAGAAGAAGGTTATGATAAGAATTAAATTTGTTGGCCTGGAGAATTATGTACCTTTTATATTAGATTACTTTTAGATAAGAAGTACAATATTGATTAATTTTCCCAATTTGTTTACATTCAAGAAAAGTTAATGTAATTATTGTCAAACAATAATGGGGATTGTGATTTTGTAATAGAATTGGAGATTATTGATTCCTCCAAAATCTGCTAGAAAACAGACTCCCTTAGTGGTGGTGTTTTGTAACACAGTTTGAAGAAATCAGTAGCCTCCAGTTCATTGACAACATAACCTTTGCTAATGTGAACATTGTTGTTTTGGCCATAATCTCAATGTATGATTTTAGGTGGAGTCTGTAGTTGAGGAAGCCAAGCGTCTGGCCGAGCTGTTCCCCGACGCCCGTGAACACATCTCAGTCAAACACGAGGAAACCGTTGAAGCCTGGAACGCCCTCCTTGATAAGTCTGCCCAGAGGAAGGACAAACTCTACCAAGCTGAGAAACTCCAGTCTTACACAGATGATTTCAGAGAACTATGGTAATTTTATTATTTTCTCGAGTAGATAGATTAACCTTGATTTGAATGTTGTGTGTGGCTACCAAAAATAAAATATTTACTGTATAAGGTAAAGTAATTATTCATATGTATTTTTTTTTATCTTCAGGGCCTGGTTGAGTGAAATAATTGCCAAAATCACAGCCCCTGAGTTACCAAAGGATGTTCCCGGTACTGAAGCTGTAATTTCAAGACACAAAGAGTACAAAACTGAGATAGACGCCCGAGCCGAAGCCTTCCAGAAGTGCTGCGCTAGCGGGAATGCCTTTATCGACCAGGGTCACTTCAAGTCAGAGGAGATCGTGGAGAAGGTGGCTTTGTTGGAGGCTCGATGGAAGCTCCTCCACGACACCTGGCAGAGGAGGAGTGAAATTTACACCAGATGTCTTGATCTTCGGGTGAGTGGTGGGTGTACAGCCACAATCAAATAAACACTGACACTTTCCTTCCATCATACAAATAAGTCAGTCTCATATCAAAATATAATCATACAACACCTTATGTCAACTCAACCCCCTCAATTATTACTAAGAGGTGCTGCAAAATTATACAGGTGTTGTTCTTTATAACCAAGATATTTACTAAGATAGAAGGAAAGTGTCGGTGGTTATTTGATTGTGGCTGTACATGACAGGTAGTGAAGTGAAAACCTGCCCACAATACAAAATGATAAATAAATGATAGGGAGTTTGGAGCATAGGGAAAAAGATTGTACATTTCAGACCACTAACTTGTACTGAGGTAGTAAGTCATATTACTACAGTTTAGAGGAGTCAGGAGTCTCCCATTTTCCTAACATCAATAATTATTACTCCCCTTATCAATGTGATCACAAATTTTATCAACTTTGACTTTGTGCAAATTAGTATTGTCTTTGACTTTGCATAAATTTGTACTAACTTTGACTCCTTGATGCAGCAATACCTAAGGGACCTTGTGGCCTTTGAGTCGTGGATTGAGTCGAGGGAGGCGGTGGTGAAGGACGACCAAATGGGCCAGTCCATACCTGAGGTGGAGGAACTCATCAGACGCCATGATGACTTCCTTAAGACCATCGATGCTCAGGAGGATAAACTTGACCTTATCAAGCGCATGACCATGGTTAGCCTATTTGTTCTTACTTTGATGACTCTTTCTCTCTCTCTCTCTTTCAAGAGAGAGAGAGAGAGAGAGGGAGAGACTTTCAGTTGTTTTAATATATCAAAAACAGTGCCATGATAATTTAAAGTGGTACAGGATCGATAGAAAAGCATTACTACTTTCCCATATAGCTGCCTAGCATTCAGAATGATTACAGATTGAGGAAGACTTCCAAGTTCTGAAAAGGCAGGAGGAGGATGCAAGGAAGACAGAAGTTGCCAGGAAGGAACAGGAACGTATGGAGAACATGAAGCGGAAGGAAGTCCAGAGAATCACAGATGTAAGCCAAGAAACTCATTGTTGTTACTTTTGTACTGTTGGATAATCATTTAATATTTTGTTTTCCAGGTTTGACTAGAATATTTAAGGATGAGCTTCCCTCGCCAAATAGTAGCTACAGTAATCTGGTAACTGTTCAAAGGTTTAGCATCACCAGTTTGTTTTATTTATGTTGCTGAGTTACTTTAGGTATGCCTATAGTTTTTGCTTTCCCTTATAATTATGATAGTCATTTATATAGGAATGTTGTGTTGAATAGTTTATTCATACCCCCTTCATAATATACAAAGCTTTGGTGTGTTTAGTCATTTTCAGAGTTGAGGTATAATAATTATGTTTAACAATATATAACTGGCAAGTTAATAATTAACAGAGCCCTGTTGTGTTCATTAATTTACATTGTTCTGATGCTTCTAAATAATTACCGTAACCCAAAGGTGATTTGTAACACCCATGACAATTCCCCACAGGAACGACGACGCGAAGATGAACGGAGACGCACCCAAGAGATTAAATTCACCAAGGAGGACATGGAGCGTGTGAGGCTGTCCATGAATGGAGACTACACCAAGGCCACTTCACCCACCACCCGTGACAATGATAGTCAGTCGAGGTACGTCGCTCGCACCACAACCAAAAAATGATCCTCGCCACTGTCCTAAGGGTTGTATTGTTAGACTAATTCTTCGAGGAAAAGGCTTTGTGTAGCTAAACTCGCATTGCAAAATAATAGGAATTGAGTGACGAAGAGAACTTTTCCTCAAAAAAGAAGTTTAATAATACCTCCCTAAGCCTTTTGGAGCCAGGTTTGCCATATTGATGTTTGTGGTCATTTCTATAGATCTTGGAATATGTGAACAAGTAATCTGAACACACCAACCCATCTGGAGTGCATATATGTGGTACTCAAGGTTTACTTCAGTTTTTGTAAATTCAGAAAACATAAAGAAGTGGCCATATATCATATTCCCCCCCCCCCCCCCCCCCATTATCATGCTGTGTTTTGAGGATAAAAACCCTTTTTATTACTCAATTGGGAACAAAACCTTTACTTGTTAGGAGGGATTGCACTCATTATTTTGTTAATGTTGTCCTTTCAAAAACAGATCCTTGTAGAACTCTTAATCATGGGTACCTCATTCTGAAATACTTAAGGCCAAATAATTTACAAGGGGGGGGGGGGTGTAGGATAGAATTGACAGATACCATCAGTAGTGTAAAACCTGCAATACTGTAGATGATTGTTGTTGTTGTTGTTGATTTAGAGGTACAGTAGAATTATATTTTCATTTTTATTATATTTCTGTTTTCATATCAAGATCTCAGCTGTTGTTATTGTAGATTTGGGGTAAATCTGCTTTAAGATTTTTCAGTCAATTTCAGTAGTTTTATGGTAGACAAGTACAGTAGCTTGTTGAATTAAGTCATATTTAGTATATACTTTTAATACAGTCAAACTTCACCTTCTTACCTGTTTGCAATATTGTCTCTCTCTCTCTCTCTAAAGCTTTTGCCGTAATATTAATAATGCTATTAATTGTTACCATAAAACACAGAATTCTGCATTGTACTGCTTTGCACTTCAGATTTCTCTCATGCAGTTATCTTGATCTTTACACTCTTATGCTCTTGAGGAAGCTAAGTGTATGAATTTATGGGACCCTGTGATGTAGTCAGAAAATTGGAGGTAAACGAGTCCTTCAAATATTGCCACGAAACACACACACCTATATGAAAGGAACTTGTTTTGTGGTATAGTCTGGAGGAATCGGAAGCCTCCAATTCTCATACACAATCACAGGGTTCTTAATTACTTCCTTAATGATTCGTTTATAGTATATAGCGAACCAGAACAAGCATATTATCCCAGAGTGAAGAACCATTACTGGATCACATATTATATCTTTTTTTTTTTCCATGTAATAGAATGGGTATGCAATTAAATACTTAATATTAAAGAGGGCGCCCCTGCAATGCTTTGGGTTAATTTGAGACTGATGATTCCTCCATTCTATACCATAAATTTACAGATTACATATTTTGAAGGAATCAGTAGCCTCTGATATGCAAGCAAAATCAAAGTCTCGTTTAATGAACTATGGAGTACTTGATTGAAATATTAAAGGACCCTGTGATGTAGTCGGCAAATTAGAGGTAAATGGGTCCTTCAAATATTGTCACAAAATACCACCTTATGGAAGGAGCTTTTTTCGTGGCATAGTCTGGAGGATTCAAAAAGCCTCCAATTTTCGTACACGATCACAAGGTCCTTAAAGAGTTGTCCCAATACAACACTATACCTATAAGGGGATAGCATACTTTGGGTGCATTAGAGTGTCTTGATTCTTCCAAAGTATAGCAGGGAACAGGACCAGATTAACAAAAATAATGGTGGTCTGTTGCTTGGAATAGTTTGGATAAATCAGTCGGTTACCTCAGATTTACCAATACTGTTCTATCCCCTTAAATATTGTTTGAACTTATCTATCATAACTGTTGTGTGCTCAGAAGGCTGTTAATTATTGTGTGTTGTTATCAAGAACATTTCAAGTGAGAATATTGCACAATGTAAGCAATATTGATATGATTTTGACATTTTATTGGTGTACGTGCCAACATATACAGATCACAACCACTAAAATTATCCCTATAAGTAAAGCATAGGTTCTCATTACTTGTGTGTGTATACTGTAGTGTTTGCCTCATCATACAGTTGTCTGCACTTCACCATTCCCACATTAGTGTTCACCAATTATCCTGACTAATGTTTTAATTAAGGGGCATGAAATTATTTTTGTGTTTTTATATTAATTTTATTTCATTTATATATATTTATTGGTGATGTGAGGCCATTGATTCCTCCAAACTATGCCAAGAAAGAGACTCCCTTAGTGTATGTGTTGTTTTGGGTCGCAGTTTGCCAGAGCATCATGGACTCTTTTTATTTCATTTCTTTTTTTAATTCCATTTTACAAACTGGTACAGTATTGCTTGATGGGTAAGGAGGAAGTGCAAGCAAACATCAATTAAGAGGGTATTACACTTTTGGTACATTAGAGTGCCTTGATTTCTCTAAAGTATGCCAAGTAACAGGACCAGATTAACAAAAATGATGGTGGCCTGTTGCTTGGAGTAGTTTTGAGGCATCGGTTGCACCAGATTTACCACCAACATTGTACTATCCCTTTGTGCAGGATTTATTAGGGCAGCTGTTTAGGAAAGCCAACCCAGACCCATGTTTGTGTGTTCTTAACAAGAGCTATAATGGGTGTAATGGTACAGTACCTACAAACAATGATTCTGCTACATAGGTTAGAGATATATAATAATGTGTAGTGAGACAGTACAGCCAGATGACAGGATCCATCCATCCATCCATCTAGCCACATCAAGAAGAGCAGGTATTTCTTACGCAACCTCTCCCATATCTTTTCACTAGTCTCCAACACCTCTGTATAGCCTGCAGTGTATTCTGTTTCAGCTTACAACTTAAAACATGCATAGCGGTGAATCAGGTAATGTTACAACATTGTTTGATATATAAGTGAAAGTTGAGAGATGCTATTTGTATATTGTACTTATTTAGCACACTATTGTTTTGAGGGAATTTCTTGATGCCTTGCTTATGAATAAATCTTGTATTGAATTGTGCCAAAATGCAACACATCACCTGAGAAATCCAGTACAGTACAGTACTTATGTCTGAGAGTTCTCCAAAATAAGCATTAGCATTATTCTCTTTATCTATTTACAGTACTTAAATATTCCCCTGAGTTTTGCTAAACTACAATGTTCATAGATTACCTGGCTCATCATTATGCATCAAATTGAAGTACATATTTGGTCCACTCAACTGTAGTTACGGACAAAATTCCTGTCACATCTCTTGAACTTTGAAATTTGCTATTTTGTTCAACTAGAAGCACAAAGATTCATTAACTTGTAAATTTATCGATATCTTTTGCTTGACAACACCATGAATCTTAGCATACCTGTACACTCATACAGTAGAGGGTGACAGGATTTTTGAACACAAAGGTACATTACATTGTCGTCTGATCACAGGTATATATATATACACTGCATGCCTTTTAAGGGAAGATTCTCTTGATGGTGAATTGTGGAAGGTCTTGGATTCCTCCAAACTATCTCATGAAATAGATCCCACATGAATACCACTGTGGGTGTCTGTTTTCAGGAATAGTTAGGAGGAATCATTAGCCTTTCAGTTTGCCAACAAGACAGTCTTTTTAACCTCTAGCTGTCACTTACTTTTTAGACTGCATGCAGCTTCAGTCATGTTGTAGTATTCGGATAATTGTTCCTATGTAGATCTCGGCTTGATTGATGGCTTAAGGGGAGATTCTCTTGTTGGTGAATTGTAAGGTGTTTAATTCTTCTAAACTATGCCACAAACAGATCCTCTTTTAAAACTATTGCTGGTGTCTGTTTTGTGGCATAGTTAGGAGGAATCAGTAGCCTTCCAATTCACCGAGAAAAGAATCTCCCCTTCAGTAGATTTTGGGTATGGGTAGAATTGTAATACCCAGGTACAGTAGTATCTTTATGATCATTAGTTATATTCCTACTAATTTTTTTTAAAGTTTGATATTTACAGTTGCACTGTTACCGTATGTGAGTAAATTGTGTATATTTCTATGGTAAGCATCTGAGCATGTAATATAATTATTAGACATTAATTTTGAATGTATTTTGCTAAAGTTTAATTAATTACCTTAAATCTTTATATTTGTTTACCCTTAGGGGACAAGATAATGATGACAAATTGGAGGTTAATGCATCCTACAAACTGTGTCATAAAGCAGACCACCTAAAGTAAAGTAGTTTGTTTTATGGCCGTGTTTTGTAGAATCAGTAACCTCCATTTTTTTTTAAAGCATCTTATCTCCCGCAGAAGAGCTTGCATTTATTACATTTGTTTGGTTCCTGATTACAGTACCTTAGTTTGTAGTTGTTAATATTTCTTTTTTCAGTTTTATTATTAATGTATTTTGTATTAAGAGATTGTCTATAGATTACCAGTTGTTCAAAGAGTTTTAGTGAGCATGTTACTGATCTGTTGGAAATATATTGCTATCCTTTCTCTGTTCATTTTTCCTCCTCTCAAAATGACTTGCCCTTCATTGAGCAGATAGTGATATGTATATATTTATTTTGTGCTACTTTTTTTCGGTAGCCAGACACAGTACAATCTAACCTAACCTAACCTAACCTTTCTCTACATCTAGGTTGCCAAGTAAGCATATTCTTACAGCCGATACTGTAAATTTCCGTTATATGTGAGTATGAGAATACTCCATTACAGTACTATAAATTTTCATCTCCAAAAATAAATAGATAAATAAATAAGTAAAAATAACCAACATTGGAAATTTGCACTATCGGCCGTGGAGTAACCAGTAAGGCGACATCTCTGTTCTTCACATTGCCTGCATTACATATATATGCCATGACCTGTTTGGTTTCCCTTTCCATCTTTCCCCTCTCAGCCAGAGGTTAGTGGAACAGTACTAATCTGTGCATGAGGTGTGGAGTGCCTGACTGACTGACTCACTGCTCATGGTGGTTGGATTGGTTTAACAGTACAGACATGATCCAAAGTTGTCTGTACAATATACATACAGTACGGTACATTATTTTCTGTACTAATTCTTTCCTCTTGGTTAAGGTGACATAATAGCCAAGGTTAACACTAAGGAGTGAGTAAATATGATGCTGGGATTATCTCAAGTACTTTAGTAACAGATTATTAAAAAGTTTGTCAAATGAGCACACATTTTTTTGGGAGGATTGCCATCCTTCATTCCTTGGTCAGATTTTCTCCATTCAGATTCTTGGGTGTTAATTAATCGCCTGAAAAAACTTTAAACCAGTAAACGGAGAAAAATGTGCTCATGTGATTTATGTTAAACGGGAGATTCTTTTGAGGGTAAATTGGTGGGCTACTGATTCCTCCAAACTATGCCATGAAATAGATCCCTCGTTAAAGTAACATTAAGGTCGTCTGTTTCCTAGTATAGTTTGGAGGAATCACAGACCTTTCAATTCACCAAGAAGAGAATCTCCCCTTAAGAACCTTGTGTTTGTGTATGATAATTGGAGACTTTTGATTCCTCCTGAATATACTACGAAACAGTTCCTTACATATTGGTGGTGTTTCATGGCAATATTTGAAGGACTTGTTTACCTCCAATTTTCTGACTACATCACAGGGTCCCTTAACTTAGTGTATGTCCAGTTGGCCATACATACTCTTCTCTAACCTTGGCTTTGAACTCCATCCACTCAAGGGGACAGAATGGTACAGTCACAAACCATAAATTCTGGCAGCCAAGCACTAAAATCTGCAATTAATTAAGGGGAGATTCTCTTGTTGGTGAGTTGGAAAGTCTATGATTCCTCCAAACTATCCAAGCAAACAGACCACTATTATTTTTGCCAATCTGGTCCTGTTTCCTGACATACTGTGGAGTAATCAGTAGCCCTCTAATTAACCAACAAGAGAATCTCCCCTAAATTCTGTGTCCTTTTCTGTATAATGGCTTAATAATCCTCTTGTTTACATGACTGCCCCTGACAAATGCCATCGGTGTTTGTTTGTTTGTTTGTCTGTATAAAAAGAACAAAGTAAATCATGGTATAAATAGAAGAGCTTGCTTAAATTCCACTCTTGTGCATCTTGGTTGGGCAGAAATTCAATATGGTTTATGACACACCTAAAACTTTGGATTATGACTGCATGTTGTTCAAGCTGACATGCATGAAGTTTTTTCCACTTGCCATTTTCTTGCTTACTGTACTCTGTATACTATTGGCAACTTTTCCTGTACAAAACCTTCCAGTTAGAGTTGGTTTGTTTTTCTTTAGTTGATGGTAAATACCCACTGCTGATATCTTAAGGGGAAAACAGTGATTGGTTGAAGCTTACCTACCACCTTAGGACCTGAGAGTCATATATCAACCAATCAGATGCAGCCTATATTGATATTGGCTGTGGAAATTTACCATCAAATAGGGAAAGACTGGCTATTGAATGAGCATGCTCAAGACCTGATTGTTGCACCCCTTCACTTTCTGGTGCTCACTTGACCTTGCACTGTGCCCCCACACAGTTCCAGCTCTGAGGCAGCTGAGACATCCAGCACTCCTGAGGTTCCAAGGTACCGGAAACGTTCACACTCGGTGGGAGAGGTTCTCGTAAGGTATTGATGCACTAATCCATTTACCAAATTTGCCTGGAGCACCTGGCTGGTCAGGCCTCTGGCAGCAGAGCACATTGCAGCTTTATATGTTTGTTTAAAAGAGTCAACCAAAGCTTATGGTAATATGGCTGGGGAATATTATTGGCAGTAGTGCATCATGTACTTTGTAGTTAACTCCTTGGTTTTACTCACTACAAAAAAAACGTGAGGTTACATAATCAATAATATTTGTCTTCTGAACAGTCTCTTGGCCTAAACTGTTCCCACTGACTGAAAGCCGTGCACTTTTTAATATAATTTCAATAAAACTTTAATATGAGGGTACAGATTTAATGTAGCATATAATATGATACGAAGCTACATATGCAGTGGAAGAGCCTGAAACAGTATCAGTTAAAGTTCTTTCGTCCTGAAAATAATTTTGTAGTGAGAAAAGCTGAGGATTGTATTAAGTTAAATGCCCAAAGAGTAATGTATGTTTTGTTAAGATAGATTGCACATGAGAAAGATAAAGTGTGTTGCTTATGTAGGTAGGGTGTCTCGAGTTGTTCAGTTCATTGTTGATAGTAAAAGTTATACGGTGTACTTTATAGAGGAATGTGCTTCTACTGTGTATGGTATGGGAAGATCAGCCGTGACGCATTATTCAAAAACACTTTCATCACATAGCGTTGTTCTTTGTTAAATCGTTATTGAATGTTCTTAGTAGAGAGCTTTTTTGTATGAATTAATGGAAGACAGTCACAGTAGAAAGATTATTTTTTGTTCCATCAGAGGTCAATTTAAGGTGATTACAACAAATTGATAATGTGGTACTTGTTTTCGTGGAATATTTTAGATGAACAAATGGTGTCTAATTCTCAAACATCCCATTTAATTTCTGTGATTGTAGTGGTGTATTCATTTGCTTTTCATTGTCCATAGTTGGTTGTGGTGGAAGTACAATAGTAGTAGTTTATAATCATCATAATCATACTCTATTTTCCTTATTCAATAGATAGAAATATGGGTCACACCACATTCACTCCTCTTTTCAAGCCCACAGAGTCTCAGGGTTGTATTATTAAGCATTTTTGAGAAAAGGCTTATCGTTGCTTAATTTGCATTTCACAATAATACAAATTGAGTGATGAAGAGCCTTTTCCTGGAAGTAGTAGTTTTATAATATGACCCTCGGCTCTCCTAACGAGCTGTGATGAAAGGTCCTTCATTTAGCTTTTGGGAAATTCTTTTGCTCTACCCATTCCTACTGCACACTTGCCTACAAAATCTCTCACCATAACATACCACCTTCTCCTTGGTCTTTCTTTTCTTTTCTGTACCTCATAAACTCTCTCTTACAGCTTTTTCACCATTCTAAGTTAATTCATTCTTTCTACATGTCCATACCATCTCAAAACACACTTGTACTCTTTGACCAAGCAATTTACTCACACCACACTGTCTTCAGCTTTATTTCAGTACCCAGTCAGTTCTTCACACTTGCACACACACTTATCATATCCATTGCCTGTGGGTACTAGGATATTAATTGACGTAGGTAGGTAGGGAGTGAGGCGTCGGAGCTATAGATAGATAGATAGTAGGTAATCATGTTAGTCATTTTTCACCAACCATATGCCTGCTTTAGCTTACTGATGTATGAACAATGAAAAGCCAAGGAATAGTTTCACTTCAGCCAGACATGGAGAGAGATCAAATTGGCATCTGGTAGCATGGATGTCAACTTATTGCCACGACTGTTCAGAGTTTGTAACCCAGGGAATAAAGTATGTTCATGTACAGTTGCAGACACATGTAGCAGGTCCAACGAAGACAGAGCCCCTCATTGAGCATATTAAAGGAAGGACGAGAAGTAATTTACAGTGTCTGGTTTTTCTTCTTCATGCTCTATGAGGGGCCCGTGTTTCAAGCGTGTCAGTTTCATGCATCTGCAAGTGTACATGTTTTGCCTCGTAATGTTGCGAAAAGTACAGTTATGTACCTGAATGCCTAGTTGACATGACTGGTGATGGGCTGTCGTACTAGTTACAAAATAAATATATTAAACATTTAGCACACACATAAATATACACACTCCACAGCTTTGACAGAGTTATTACCTTAAAAGCACACCCACACACACACACACAAATGCACACACAGTTGCTTGGTGCTGGGAGTGGTGTGTGTGTAAATATACTAAAATATTGAATTGCCATATTTTGTAAGCATCTCCCCAAAAAGGAGCAACATTAAAATACAGTCTGTAGTGAGATTGCTTAAACTAATAATAACTGTTGCATAAAATAAACAGGAAAGTCTCGTTTGTCCTGATTGTGTTCATTTTATAAAGGTGATAAAAAAAAACCATAAAACCTGCTCTCGTTATTTTAAGTTAACTATAAATCAGACTAATAATATGATGGACTTAACATGGTTTGCTTGGTGTCTACTAATGGGATACACGGTCATACACAGTCTCCCTTACTTATAGTAGAAGAAAAAATTATATTCACCAAAGGAAAATGAATAGGTAGACCTAAAGAAAGATAAAACTGTGAACCTTCTTAGTCAATTTATTTCCTGGTGATGTTTTTAGTATGTTATATTCAAGTGTTAATGCTTGTTATTTTCAAACAGGAAAGCTCTGGAGGTACCGGATGGAGGCGGCCTCTATCGCTCCGGCTCACAGACGAGTCTGAGCAGCCTAAAGAGAGGTAACAGCTTACGACAGGATATGTTGAGAGCAAACGCTCCCTTTAACAGAGGTGCTGGTAAGTGCATGCTGCATGTTGGTTTCTTTTCTCTATGGTAATTATTTTTATACAGTAGGCCCTTGATATAAGATTAATGAATTTAGCACTATCCTTTTAATACAGGCTCTGTAAATCTCCTAGTCTGTATGGTAATGAATAACAGAAGCTTGTGAAAACATTTGATGGTCTTCAGTGAGGGACTGAGTGTAAAATAAAGTGGTGGATACAAGTATTTATTCATTGTATATTGAGGGTCTACTGTATTGTATAGTATGTCAGTTTATGTCTTAATCTCACACACCTGACTTGTTGAGGAGAACATGATGTTGTTGTATTGTATTGGAGGCCACTAATTCCTCCAAACTGTCCTAGAAAACGGAATACCTAATCTGGGTGGTTTGTATTTTGATTCAGTTTGGAGGAATTGGTGGCCTTCATTTTGCTAGCAACAACTTGCCCCCTCAACCAAGTACATATGGTAATTAAAATAACCAAAATGATATAATGTTAAAATATTGTTATGAGCTTGTTTATATTAAAGAAAATTTTGCAAATCATTAATTCCCTGCAAAAATTATATGACGTAAAGTCAGCCTTGTAAGCTCAAGGTTTATTATTATATTAAGTGACAACATATGTGCATGATGTGCATATGTGAAATTACAGTATACATTCCAGTTTGACATATATTATAAAGTTGCAGACATGACTGTTACATCTGCTTTAGCAATGCAGTCTTGCTTTGTTAAGAATTGCAGGTGTCTTCAGTAGCCTAGGTAAGATGATGATGAATGTGGGAAGTAAAGGACCACTAAACTACCAATACTCTACTCTACTTAATTTCTATGCATGAAACACAATGCTCTTATTTTTTTATTTTTTTTGGGTGGATATGACCGATTAAAAAGCTGTATGTAAGAATATACATGGTGTTGACAGTGCCATGGTACCGGTATGATGACTTTGTAGTGTGTCTGTGGAGTCAACATACCAGTCCCACACCATTGTCAACACCACGGATGGTCTTGCATACGGCTCAATAAAGTGGTGTATGCATGGTGTTGATGATGGTGTGTGTGGTACCAGTACAATGACTCCACAGACCAACAACAGAGCCATTGTACCAGTACCACACCATCATCAACACCACTGATGTTCTTACATATGGCTCTAAGTGTGTTGGGGATACAACAAAAACACCATAAAAGCCTTTATACTACAGTATTGCAAAATAAAATTAATTGGTTAAGTGATGTGAGTGACCAAGTTAATGACTCCATAATTATATAGACTTATGAAGCCATTGTCCCAGTCACTACCATCATTAACCTATGACCTTTTATTGCATACAACCCCTAAAAATGTAGTAGTAACAACGTGAGGTTCTGTGACGACACCTCTGTTAATCTGTCTGGCTCCCCCTGCCTCTTTCACCTCTGGAATTCTTAACTATTTACAATTGAGACCATAGAAACAACTGCATGTCAAACACCCAATGGCAGAAGGTAAACACTGACTACTATGCATTACTGTATCGGAATTACAGTGTCATTGAATTCCAGCAGTGATAGGAAGGTAAAGGATTATGAGTATACCAGACTGTAGTCAAAGCACATGTTCATATACATTGAAAATAAGAATCCCTGAAGAGACAGAAGCTGTTTTATTAGTTCAAAATTGGATTATGATATTACACATAGAGACAGCAAGGAGCATGGTGTATGTGTGTGTCAGAGGGCAGCACAGTGTGTTAAGGATCACTGAGGCATGTTGAGTGCTCAACCTGGTGTGGTTTCAAGGGCTTTATGTAAGAATTATAAAAGGCCAGGCTATGACAGTTTCTAGTACAATAATAGCTGAGTGTGTCATCTATATTGGTATTGTATTGGCTGTCATCACAACCTACCCCCTACCCCAGGTTATGTGTAAGAGAAATCAAATCAAAAGCAAAGCAATGACAATGTCCAGAATGTACAATAGTTCCTTGTTTCATATCCATAGTTGTTGTATTGACTGTCATCACCTCTTACTTACCCCATGACTTTTTCTTGCATATGCCTTGTGGTGTGTTTCTTTTTAAAAGCACTCCTCCTATTCCCCCCACACCTCAAAAAGTCCTCAAGTGAAACAATCTAGACACAGCACTTTACATTTACTTGTCATTTACTTGCAGCATGTGTGGTGTTTGTTTGCACCTTGTTGATGGAGATCACTGTTTCCTTCTTTACCAAATGAATTGGTTTAAGTGTGTGTAACCGAGGTCTTGTGTGGGGTTGATTGTGATTTTGTGGGAGAAATAGAGGCTACTAAATTCTTCAAACCTTTCTACAAGACAAAACATTTGTTTTGTGGAGTATTTATGGCATTAAGATGATGTTAGTAGCCTTCAGGTCACCAAGAATGTCACTGACCTTAAAGATATTTCACAATGTTTAAGACCTTAACATTATAGTATCACCTGTTTGATTCTTGTAATGTCACTACAGATTAAGACATCATGTACGCATCCATATCCATTGTTCTCCCAACTTTATTTTCCATTCTTGTCCAAGTTTGCCCCATTTGGATTTGAGTGTGTCCTGTGAATGAATAGATATAAAGGAGTGGATATAAAGATTGGAGGATGAAGGAAGTCATAGATTGGGCAGAGAAGACAGAAAAATATGCTGGTGTGATAACCACTTGAGTTATGCATGTTTGTCTGATGAAAGCATTAACTGGTGTTGGAATTTACTTTGGAATTTGGTACTTTTTTATAATTTCGTTCAGTTGCCATTAAAATATTAATTTATCTTTACATTAATGCTTCTATAACTTATAGAACATTGTTTCAAGTTGTATTACTAAGTTGGTTTTGAATTTAATATGCTAATTAACTAATTTGAATAATGTTTGTTATATTAATTTCTTATTGCTTAATGTACATTTTCATGCTATATTATTCTTTAGTATTTAAGAAGTTTAATGAAGTAATTTCATAAACAGTTTTCAAACAGTTATACTGAATTGTTAAATACAAGTATGTGGTTATGATAAATTGTATAAGATTGAAGTTTATCAGATGTAATATTCATATGAGAGGCAAATTATATAGCAGGGTATTATACAGAAATTAAAAACTTATATAAATTGGCTTAGTAGGTACCTGTAATGTATTATAGAAATTTTGAATATATGCAAGTTAGAGTGACACCCGAAAAAAATTTTTACACAACGTTACAGAACTGATACTGTAGAAATAACATAGGTAATATATAGAGCTCGTCCTTATGAAACTTTGAAGGTTGACTGAGGCATTTTCTCAGTCTGAAAAGGAAACTTTAAGATCATGCAAACTTGTATCACACTTTGTACCAAACCCACTACAGTACCACTTCTGCATGTCAAGTGCAGAATGTGTGAAGTTAAACTATGTCCAATGCACTGCTCAAAAATAACAAGCAAAGCTATCCCTTCTGCTCATTAGAAATATAGAGAAAATGTTTGTGTTGAATATGTTACTCATGTGTACCAAACAATTCCAGACATAAAGCGAGCAGAGAGCATGAAGGTGGACCTGAAGAAGGCCAAACGTACCCCAAGCTTCACCACACGGCGCCGCACCCAGAGCTTCCGCAAACACAAGCGTATGGAGAACATGGCCAACCTGCCCCCAGTGGAAATACAGGGTTACCTGGAACGCAAACAGGAACTACAAAGTGGAGGCAAGAAAGCCACCATCAGGTCCTGGAAGAGCTTCTACACAGGTTGGTACATTGATGTCATTCTTGTTTACACACTTCAAATATAAAATTGTTGTCATCATTTTTATTTACACGCTTCGCATATAAAATTTTTATCTATGGATGACACAGACAAGTTGATACATTTTTACATTAAACTGTACTTAGCTATATTAACTGTGGTATTGTTGATGGCCATAAAAGCAGTGTATAGTAATGACTTAACTGTAACTGCACACTGGTGGAAAGAAAATAATGTTCTTGATGTGTATATTGTATTTCTAGTGTTGTGTGGTCAGTTGCTGTGCTTCTTCAAGGATGATGATGACTTCTATGACCAAAAGGCTGCATCACCTCCCATATCCATCCACCAGGCTAAGATAGAAATAGCCGAGGACTATACCAAGAAGAAAAATGTATTTAGGTAAGACATTTTCACAGTTGCTTCTTTCATTCTGTCTTCCTCTCCAGTCCATGCCTCTCTATTCATTTGACATCTTTCTTCCTGGTTAAGACTTGTTGAGAAATGGCAATGTTGTTTCAAGACAAACTAGTTAATTTTCTTGTGTTCTGTATAGATTAATACATGAGGAAAGAAATGTGATTATATTTATTATTGTAATTATTTGTGATTAAGTGTAATGTGATTTTTTTTTTTAGTGAATCATCTGTTATTGTTACTCTCCCCAGTTTAGTCATTGTGTGTCAAGAGTCAAATAGATGTTTATGTTGTACTCGTCTCCTAACAGAGTGGTGACGAGGGACAATGCTGAGTACCTCTTTGTTACTGAATCAGAAGATGTACTGGAGGAGTGGGTTACCAAGTTGAGCTTCCATGCCAACTTGCCCCCATCCATGCAGCTCATGTCCTATGACAACCATAAGGTGAGGGAAGGACTAAGTAACTTGGAATGTGGGTCCGAGAAACGCAAGTTTACTAAATAGTTTTCATTGTTTTTTTTTTTTTTTTTTTTTTAAGGTGTAAAATGCACTCACTGTATATTTTTGGTTCCTTGAGTCCCTCATTGTGGGCAAAGTAATTGTTCTCTCTTTATTAATTTGTCGTTAGAGCTGCAAGGTAGTCCAATTTGTGCTGTACCTTATCCCTTTATCCAGTTTGATGGCAGAATGTGTAAGGGCATTGTTACTGTTACCAGTATTATCACTCTTGTTTGGATGTGGAATACAGCCATGGATGGACTGTACTATTGTCTCAAGTAGAAGCTTGTGTCTTGACTGCTACAATCACAATCTAAATTATTGTATTGCACATTGCTTTTACAGTACAGTATGTTGTTCTAAAGCCAATGATCACTAATAGATAACTCATGGGAATTTCAGAATTTTACATTCAGGGATTGCTGACAATAACCTGAGTCAGTATTATTGATTGATGTAATAAGGATTCAGTAAAAATGGTACAATATTGTAAGACCAGTACTTTAGACATGTGATTGTATTTTGTACTCCATGTGCATGAAAGTTACTTTGTATTTCAGTTATTTGATGCATATTTTGTTTTCAGTATTTCCCTGCTAGTTTTATCTTCTATGGTATTATTTACATGCTCTGCTTGAAGGTCCGAAGTGTAAAGAATTTTCCTAAACATAGAAATACATGTAGTTTGGAGTGTGGGATATACTGAATTGTGTTTACCTCGTGTAGGACAATTAACGATGGGATAAGGAAATAGAGATGAAGTTATTCTTTAAAATAATCTGAATTACATTACACTATTGAATAAGGAGTCAGTTATGGTATAGTGCGAGAAAAATAAGACTGAATCAGTATAGTGTCATTTACAGAACTACAAAATGGGATGAGTTATTTTTAATGACCCTGTGATTGTGTATGGGAATTGAAGGCTTCCGATTCCTTCTGACCCTGCCACAAAACACACTCCTTCCATAAGGTGGTGTTTTGTGGCAATATTTGAAGGACTCGATTATCTCCAATTTTCTGACTATATCACAGGGTCCCTTAAGGATTGGCTTCTTTGATGTTAGGGTTCATTCTATTGTCTACAATATTGACGTTCCTGTTGTACTTTTCCTTGATGTAGTCTCTCTCTCTCTCTCTCTCTCTCTCTTTCTCTCTCACTTGTTCTCCATTATTCACACACTTTTCTTTCCTTCCCTCCAACTACATTTCTCCTCATTGGTTCCGCTTATTGACGGTTGCTTTCATTTACTTGCAATCAAGCATGTTCATACTGTTCATTTAGAGATACAAACACCTTCTCATTAATATTTTTCTCAACATTCCATTTGGGGGTCATGGATTTTTGGTTCGGAATATTTTGGTAATTTCTACCGTACTGTATGTTATGGATTGGTTGGGTATTGGAACTTTCTTCAGTGTTTCATGTGATAGTTTAGGATTCAGAATCTCCACTGAATTCTTTTGCATATGTTATGGATATTGGACTGCAAATTTTCCTTCTTAGTTTAGTATTCCTTTGCTATGTGTTGAATTTTGGACTTAATACCATTTTATCCAACAATAGTTCTGCGGTTTTATCGTTAATTTAATTTTAATGAGAAAAGCTAGATCTAATATTTCACATACCACTGTAAATTTCCTATTTTTTCAGGTGTAACCTCAGTCAGCAGCAACTTCCCCTCCTCAGTCTAGTTCACAGTGTCTCCCTGTAGTCAAATGATTTGTAAAAATTATGGTATTGCATCATGTGCCCGTTTGCCCAAAAATTTCCTTGTTGTAGCTGGGAGCTGTCAGACTGTGTCTCTAAATGCCCTTTATCTTCCAGTGATTTCCATCATCACTTGTATATATGACTGATATTTAAATTCTAACAGCTAAAGCACCTGATTAATTGATTGATCTACCTTACTTACATAAACTTTTAACTACTTTAGGTTTCACCACTACATTCACCAAAGGGTTAAAATTCTTGTGATGAAATGGAGGCTGTTCATTCCTCAAAACTGTGCCAAGAGGCTACCATTGTTTAGATGTTATGTTCTTTAGTTTTAGTGGCTTATGTGGGTTCTAGTGGGTTAAGGTTACATTGATATCAACTCCAATAAAGTGACTGGGAAGTTTTCACTCATACAAGACCATAAACAGTATTTATATAGTTAGCCTTGGGATCTTACATCCCCAGATAGAGTAAAATGGGACATAAGATGTTACTTTTATACAGTAGTGTTTTGTGGAACAGTTTGGTGGAATATCCTGCCTCAATATTTTCGATATCTTACTTCCTTACCAACACACCTTTCAGATACAGATTGGGCACATACTGTATCTTGAAATGCTTTTTAGACAAACAGTAGTCCTTCATTTTCACCCAGTTATCTATACAAGTCAAATTGCCTAGAAAAATATTTTACTGAACATCTTTGAAGTCCTTATAGTGTAGAATTTTGATGTTTCATACCAACTTTTAAGAGAATTAATTTTATTTTTGTAAATGTTATTTGAAATTTGGTCAACGTCACTCTGGAAACTGTTAGCAAACACTTGTACTCAAAATATTTAGTAGATTAAGGGATACTATTACTGATAAGCATGGAGCTATTATATCCAGATAAAAGGAATATTTCATAACTATTGAGGAAAACATGAGTATTATTTATACGTTTAGCCTTCATTATATTTGTCCTGTATAAATTTCACGTGGGCAAACTTCATACTGTATGCTTTTATGTCCTTCAAAGTCAACATTCCTGTGGTTCTTTTAGTTTGCACATACATTAGTTTTATTATGTTTTTATATGTGCACCATATATACATCACTGCTGCTTCTGCTTCAAAATCATTTCACACCCTCATGAGAACCACCTCATTCTGATTCTTAATATAGTACTATAATGTCAATGTTCCTCTGGGTGGCCTTCCCCTCCCACTTGACACTTATGTTTTCCCCCCACACTTGCCTGTATGTGTTGGCTCCTAACACTGATTTTCCCCATCACTATGTTAATTATTCCATCCCCGTGCCTGTACACAATGGTCGTCAATGTGTTTTTATCCATCACCTCGTTAATACCTCCACACCTGCCTGTTGGTTGTCAACACGTTCTCCCCCACATGTTGCTTGTATTGTACGTCTCCTCCCACACACACACATTGCCTGTAATTGTACATCTCCTCCCCCCCACACATTGCCTCTACTGTACATCTCCTCCCCCCCACACATTGCCTGTTACTGTACATCTCCCCCCACACACACGTGCTTGTATGTGCTGTATGTGGACACACCTGTTGGAATGTTGCATGTGACAGGAAGGGGAGGTGGGCGGCGACCTGGTGACTGTACCTTGCCGTGACTCTGACAACTCCTCGGGTCACTCTACACCCGAAGCCCGACATCGCCATGCTGTCAGCTCCCACCCACAGGGGGCAGGAGGGGGCTTAGACCCCACCAGGCCACATTCTCAGGCCCTTGACAATCCTCTCTATGCCAATTTGGAGCATGTGAGTAAAAATATGCATGCATCTCTAAGGTATAATTTCCTCCACTCAGGGTGTTCTTACCTTAACAACAACTTATCTCCAAGGATTATAACTTAGATTGTCTTTAATGTAAATAGGAAAATTCTTAAAATGGATTATTAATTTGAGAGTATTGAATATTGTCAGGATGTATTGGAGAAATGTGTTCGTTCTGTAAATTTTTATTGTACTGTAGTTTATGTGCAGTATTTGATTATGCTCCCAAATAGTTTTATATTGTTGTAAGTTAAAATTTGACTTACACCTAGATAATAATAAATAGGCAGAACATAATACCGTATGTAATAAAGTAATGTAGATGAGCAGAGCAGTACCAGCTGTGTTGAGTGTTTTGCTTCAGTACTGAGAGGGGTTTGTAAAGATGCCTTGCTTTTAGTATATGGGTGTTGTATATTTTGTCATTGGGAAGTTATGTATAAATTTTACCTTTTCAAAGTTGTTCCTTGCTTTGTGTGTGTTAGAATATTGTTAATATTTTTATGTTTACTGTCGTTTATTATCATCATCATCATCATCATTGTTATTACTCCACAGCAAACTACTGTACCTGGCAAACGTGAACAAGGAACACCTCAGCCCAGGATGATGTAATAGATGGATATAGATGACACAAATGTTACAATGTCAAAGGAGGTTATAAACACAAAAGGGAGAAGCATAATTCATTGTGGAAACCAAAGTTTGAGTGGCATTTTGTATCACAGGCAGAGAGAGGGAAGAGTAGCTTATTTTCAGAAAATCACACAATTAAGAAAGAGGAAAAAGACCCATGTAAATTTTAGAAGCGTATAAATGTATGATTATGAAAGGAAGCTGAAATTAGACACATGAAGATGAGAACAAGTTGTATGATAGCAGGTCTTTAAAAATGTACAGTATATGTTCTTTATACGACCATTGAATAACTATTGTCTGTGGGGTAATGGATGACAGATGCCTGGAAAAACGTTTGTGGGTTTTTCATAAAAGAACTTAGCTTAGAGAAGCAAGAGATAGAAATATACGTTACTGGTTTTACATAAGGAACTGAGCATGGAGAAGAAATGTTGGATAGATGTATACGTTTGTGATGTATGAAGGGACTATTGTATTTTCCCTAGATGCAAGACAAGGCCAGGCCGCCAGTGCCCCCCCGTGGTGGTCCAGGCAGCAACCGTTCCTCTCGGTCTTCCCTCGGAGAAGAAGGACCCATCTACCAGAACCGCATCTCCATTGTTCCATCTTACGGTAACTTAAACAATATGCCACGTGGTTGCCGGTGTGAATATTATTTTATTTATAGTTTATGTAGTCTAGCATTTGTCATGATCATTGGTTGTAATTCTTGGTGTTTGTATATTTGTACTTTCTGGAGATTTAAAATTTCTATAAATTCATAGATAGGTAGGATATGGGAAGAGGTTGAAAATCACTACTAAGCCTTTTCAATTCCACCCAACAGAGTTACAGGCATTGAAATGGATATAGAAAAATTACTTTACTACCCTCAACTCCTTTCCCATATGTAAATTTGTCCAATAAACCTTACCAAATACAAGAGACACTGTAATGTATACCGGTACTGTACCTAAGATGTTGAAATGAATTATTAATGTTTGACTGGTTGGTTTATTGTAGAGGTGACAACAACAGAGAGTACATACCAGAACTATCCACCAGACAGACCAAACGGCCACCGACGTGAATCATCAGAAAACATGAACGGAGAAGGTGAGTGACATGTGAAGTTGTTCTGTGTCCATGATGGTACAGTCTGTCTTGTGGCTTTTGTCTATTAACACCTGCATCCTGTAGCACATTGCCAGTTAAGTAAGGGGAGGCTTTCTTTCTTATGAATTGGAGGGCTACTGATTCCTCCAAACTATGCCAGGAAACGGACAACCTTAATGTTGTTACTAATAGGGGACCTGTTTCGTGGCATAGTTTGGAGGAATCGGAGACCTTCCAATTCACAAATAAGAGAATTTCCCATTAATGTAATGATTACATAATATTCTCACCTACACATTATCTAGTATAGAAGTAAATCCCCTGTACATTCAACAATATGATTTTTTAATGTTAATATAACAAACTAACACTGGTGCACCACTGACCTGATTTAGAACCTGTTGGATTAATATAAAGTATATAATTTAGTTTATCACCTATTACCTCCTACAAACTGAAGTAGGGGTTGGTGGATGGCCAAATATTAGCCTGAAAAAATTAGTTTGAAATTTAGAAATCTGTCATTTTATTATTTTCTATCATGATGAGTACCTAACTGCCTCCTGGAAACTTGGGCAAACGAGTTGACAAGGACTGAAAATTGTCTTGGTTAGTTTGATTTTTTTTTTTTTTTTTTTTTTTAATTCAAGAAGGTAACTAACTGGTGCTTGAAAAAAAAAAAAAAAAAAAAATGGTAAGTTTGCCTAAGAGTTAATGGCTGCCTTAGTGCCTATGACAATCTGGAACAAAAAGCAAACATAATTACTGTACACTCGATCAAAAAAGTATCGCGCATTTTCCTCGTGAAACATTCTGACACCTAAGACGATGGCTACTGAAACCGAGCTTGTTTATCATGAGCTGTAGCGAACATTTACGGAACCAACGGACCCCACCTGCGCGATACTTTTTTGATCCAGTGTACCTGTAGTTGGTAACAAGTAAAAAACACCACAACATTTCTCTCATATTAGTTGGAGTGTCACAACGAGGGACATCATTTCTCCATTACATGTATCCTTTTAAAATGGATGCTCTTGTATTTCGATATGGACGTTATAAAAGGAAATAGGTTCATTCCATCCTCGTACATGAGTAAAAGGTTTTATTTCACACGTTATTTTGATTAGTAATATGTCACTGAATAGTTGCTGTTTGATGGCCAATGTTCACAACAAATAGTAGTCATTTGTATTTGATTGGAAGGTAAAAAAAATTAATTCTGAACATTTGCCATCAGTACAGAAAAACAGATGTGTGTGTGTGTCTGATTAGTTTTCAGTTTAATATAATGTTGTTGTTTTGTGGTCATTGCATTGTTGGTTTAAGTTTGCTATCTCCGTTTATTTTCAAATTTTGATTGGCCCATGGAATTCAGTATGCAATTAAGGTTGTTTTGTATTGTCTCTTCAATTTGTAGCGTATCTACAGTCTGCTTTAAATGTCTGAATATACAAGAACTTTTTTGAGCATTAAAAGTGATACTTTTTATGCATGAAAACCATAATTTAGCATTTTCATCACACAGTAAAGTTGTTAGAAACATTAGACATAGGCTTAGATATATAAGAAATATTCATAATTGGTCCCCAGTGTTTCCAGGAGGTTCCCAAAAAATAGTAACATACGTCTGGTCACTTTATAAAACAACAACAAGAATTCTAAAAGAGAAATTGAAGGAAGAAATATTATGATGCAGTAAATTGATAATAATGTTATGGGTAATGAACAAGACATGTAAATTCTCACCAAACCTACACACTTCCTACCACTCCTCTTGTGAAAATAACATTCTTAGTGTTTAGAAAATATCTTAACTTTCCCTTAAGGGACACTGTGTTGTAGTCAGAAAATTGGAGGTAAACGAGTCCTTCAAATATTGCCATGAAACACCACCTATATGGAAGGAACTTGTTTCGTGCAATAGTCAGGAGGAATCAGAAGCCTCCAATTTTCATTCACGAACACAGGGTCCTTAACAAGATTACTAACCCTACACATATACTGTACTGGTAACTGTGTGGAACATTATTAACTGAGACCATAATGCTTGAACCAGACATGTACCAAACACCAAGCTTGAGACAGTGTTAAAGTGAGTATTGACATAACTCTTGTATTGCTAGTACAGTAATGTCAGATGGTATTAAAGTTCAGGCATTGAATGTTTCCTAAAGAACGAATACATATTGTAAAAAGATTCTTTGAAGGAGCAATGAGATTTGTAAGTTTTCTAACATAATATACCTCACTGGGATTCAACTTAATGTCAGAATGTAGTAAAGTCAGTTTGAGGCCTTGTGTTTGGTTTGTCTGTCAGGCAGCCAGTGTACATCTAACATGACACAAACTATGGGCCAGACACAGACCATTTCAGCATTATCTTAGTGTCAAGTCTATTATTAAATTATGGTACGTAATTTGTGTACAGTAGATGGTAATGAACAAGCTCCTACAACTGTTGCAAGCAAGTAGTGTATGACCATGGAGATCAACTACCTTTACTTAGCATCACATTGAACATATAGAAAGTAATTAAATGTTGAAAGCTATTACTTAACTATAGTATATTGTAGCCTATGATGTTGGCAAGGTGGAAGCTACAGAGTCCAAGACATTGTACAACAATACAGCACCAAGACTGAAGGAGGCTGTTTTGTAGCATAATATGGACAAATCAATAGTCTCCACTTTTTTACTATATCATTGGCTCTTTCATCAAGTTGATCAAAATGTTAATGGTTTCCAGACCATAATATCAGCACAAATTTTTAGGTACCTTTATTTTCATGTTGTTGATTTTGAATACTGAAGAACAAAATATCTTTATTCCTATACTGTAGTGTACTTTGGTCCCAGATGTTTTGGTAATTGTAGAATGTACAGATTATATATTGCATTATTTGTAATGAAAGATTGATATATTGTTTGTAATATTTATACTCTGAATGAATAAGCTTGATTTGACCTCTTTCTTCTGATATTTACAATGTACTACTGTAAGTAGTTCATGCATATTGACCTCCTAATTAGTGTTTGTGCATGACTCCAGTAGCTTTGAACTTGTTTCTCATGCAGTTAATCTAATAGTTAATTATTAGTCAATATGAATGCATACACTGCCTTCCTTTTGCTTGTTTGCAGTTTTGATTTAATATTTTTGACATTGTAGTAGATGTAGGAAAGCATTCGTTATTGTAATGACGGTAACCATTTAACTCTCAAAATTTCTTGTTTCCAAAATTATTTCTTTCTAAAGTGCATGTCCAAATAAGAATAATCTATCCTTAATCACAACCCAGTATTAAACACAGTGAAGAGCAATTGTATATAGGTTCACCTTACTGTACTTGGTAGATCAGCAGATGTAAACAGCAAAATCAATAATGTTGTGTTCTGGTCTTAATTTCAGACATTGAAAGAAAAAAAAAGATAGATTGCATACATGTATACAATACCTCTTTATACAGTACAGTATTTGTATAAAAATTGAAAGTCTTATAGGTTAGTGTTACTGGTAGTTACCATTGCATTTATGGTTATTGATGCAAAAGTTAAAGTACTGTTGAATTAACTGACGACAGGTAATATCTTTCTATACGACGACTTTACCATTGCATTAAGCCAGTCTTGTCTGGGAGAAAGTGAAACATCCAGTTCTGGAATGGTGTTTATTACTTTTGGGAGAATATTATTTATACACAGTACTTTTCAAAGCAGTACAGCTTCCTTGAACAGTACTCGTAAGGATGCTACTGTATATATGCTGTGGTTTTACATTAAAATAAGCAGTAGGTTTGACAAGTAGGTGACTAGGAAATGTTGTAATACTAATATTCAAGCACGTTACAGTACCTTGGGAAACAAACATACCAAAATTTGTAGAGTTATTTGCATGACTGTAACTTTTAGTTCTCAAAGAAGTTATTATGAGCCTTAAAGAATACCGATTCCTGTAGGCTGTGGTACCAAGCGAACTCCCTTATTGTGGGAGTCGAGAGAAATCTGGTGGCTCTAATTCACTAATGAAATAATAGCTCTCATAGTGTGTTCTTGAAGTAGAAATTATCCGTTTTTGTTTCCCAACTTTTTCTTGGTTTATTGGGTGGTGTACTATACTCTTGAGTCAAATAGTGTAGTAGGCAGGTATGGCTTCATTCAGAATTTTTTTCACAACATATTATCAGTGATGGGAAGAGATCAATACACTGTTGTTGGATGGCAGGTCACTTTACTGTACTTTTTGTGTCAAGGTTCAAACCACACTGTTTCATTGTCAGCTTTACTTGGTATTTTAGTGGAAGGGTCGGTATAGTGACCTGCCATTCATATAGGAAGCAGTAGGCTGTTCACTCTTCACTGTATATGTACCACAAAAATCTGAATGCAAGTGTACTGTAGAAATCTTGAGCAGGTTTGTCTCTAAGGATTTTGTAGTGGTTCTGTATTCATATGCTTAATAATAGGGTAACATATGCATGTACTATAATGTATTAAAATGCTTTAACATTTATACAGTACAACCAAACATAGTAATTGTGCTTCCTAACCTTATCTGTGCTTGAAGCTTTGTGTGTGTGACTGTAGTTAGTTGTTGTGTTGTGAAATGTGCCTGTACAGTATGCCCTGACACACGATATTTGTGGGTGTGTTTTGAGTCCGTGGCTTCTCTGCAGACTTACCCCCACTGCCTAGATCAGCCCCCCCCCTGGTCTTGGCCCGCCCGCCCGTGCCACCCAGCCGGGCGCGGTATGTTGAGGTGCCAGGCTGGGGAGGGGGTGGTCACCAGTCCAGCATGCCCCCACACCACTACGGGCATCAGCAGCAGCCTGGGCACATGGGTAGCCATCACCACCAGGTAGCCCAGCATCCCAACACACCCCATGGGGCTCACTTCACTCAGGTGTCACGTGTGTCCCATCACCAGTCCCATCACTCGTACACCACACACCACGGTCAGTGTCCCCCCGGGGGCCACCCCATGCCCTCATCCCTCAACCCACATGTGTACCACTGGGCTCTTACGGTGAAGTGGGGACTCGTTGTGAAGAACAACCTATTTTGTGTACCATCTGACTTGGTGTTTTTCCCTATCTGAACCTTTTGTCAAAATATGGCAAGTAATGTACTTGCAACAGTGAGATAAAGGTATGACATGAGAGATACAGTACATAGAAATGTAATTCACCTGAGGTGAGCAGTACAGTATAAGTAATTCAGTTCTTACTTGATATAACAAGAAGAGCATCACCCCAACCCACCCAGTAAATGTGAGGAATCTTAAACTCAGTCAAATTTAATGCAAGGCAAGAATACATAATTGTATCTATGTTGTGAAAGTTGCCCCACTTAACTAAGGAAGCCCAGTAATACATGAGCTGCTTATATAGTGTGTCACAGTAGTTGTCCCAGTAGTAGAATATATGTTGTTGGCTTGAGCTGTACAGTACATTGTGTGTGTTTGTGTTGCAGTGTTGTGTTGTTTGTACAGATCAATGAACTGTCGGTATCTTAGCCCTTATGCCCTGTGAAGGCAGTTGTGGTTTTGCTGTCAAGTTATGTGAACACGTGTCCTTTGCTTTATGTTAATGTGTTGAGAATCCATGTCTTGATCTTGAATTGATTTATGAGCAGTTAGAAATAATGTATTTATAAGTTCAAAATAGAATGAAGCTCCCCAAAGCCCAATCATTGCTGGTAAAGGATATGGGAGAGGAGAGATAAAGATTAATATTAGAGGTTAGTGAGAATGGGATGAGTTATAAGCAGAGGAGCTAAATTTGTAAAGATTGCTACGCATTAATATTTTATGTGATCGATAAAGTTACACATAAATGACTACAGGAAGAGCAATAGAATATAACCTAACATATTGCATAGATGACATTCTTCCTCTGCTTACAGGTTCAACACACCACCAAGAGATTACTGATGGGGTCCCTGGCAGTCGACAGGTAAGACATACATACTGTACTATTTTGTCATACATGAAGTAAAGTATCATATACTGAGATCATGGGTAAGAAGTGCTGTAAGTATATAAAGAGTTGTAGAATGATCTGAATAATAGAAGACTAATGGCACAAAGTTGCAATAGTAAAGGTGAAAAAGTGTACAGTATAGGGAAAGCTTGTATAATAAGAGTATAACTTGATCAGTATGGTGGATGTGTGGTGATAATGGTGTATTCCCCAGCCGTACTCGGAGTACTCGTCGCGTACTGGGTCCCTTCCCCAGGGTAGCAGTCTTGGTCAAAGTGGTGCACCAGTGACCACCAACACTGGCACCAACCAACGTATGTCTGCCACCATGGACCGTCAAGGCCTCAGTGAAAGCTCCTCAGAAGGTGATGTGCCTGTGTCTGCCAATAAGAAGGAGAAAGAAAAGAAGGGGTCAGTGTTCAAGTTCTTTGGGCGAAGAAAGGGGGCCCAGGTGTAATGTTTGTATTACCAAATATTGTTATTTATACTAAGAAAGTTCTATATTATTAATTGATAACCATTATTGTGCCACGTAGTAATATATTTACATACTTGAAGAGTAGGCTGTAATTTTTGGCTTTGTTTAATACTAAATGTTTATCTAAACAGCCCCAGAAACATTGTAAAAATGTAACATCAGAAGCTGTACCTGAATGGCTTACCTTTTTTTTGCTAGTACTGTTATACTTTATGTATTATATTTCACAATATTTTAGCCTTACTACTGGTTATAGGGGTATACATAAACAGGAAAAATACAGGCTGTGTGGGAGAGTTAAAATTTTTGAGAATGTTTGTCATCATGAATATTATAGTTGTTTGAATTAAGTTGCTTACTCACTTACTTTCACAGGCTATATCAAGTGTGAATTTATCTTCTGTAATAATCTGTCTGTTGTATAACCAAAAAACTTTGTTCATATGTAATTTGTAGAAAAATTTAGATTATTTCCTTTGTCTTCATTATGATTATATTGCTTCGTTCATAGCTGCAAATTTGTAAATAATTTTATACATACTTTCAAATCAAATTATAACATTGAGTGAATGTGGAAAAGGATTTATGTTTTCAATAAGTAATGTTGGTATTATAAAATTGATCTAGGCTACATACTTTCAATGAAACCCATTTTTACAGAGCATAGTATTTGCAGTTGTTTTCATTCAGGAGTGACCTCCTGCCTCACAGACCCAGGTTGGTCCCAGTGGAAAAAACAAATATAATAGATCCCCTGAGGGAAGTATTCTTGCCTTGACATGGTCAGCATGTTAAGGGTTATAGCGTCTCTTCAGCCCCAGCCAATCCTTTTCAGTTCCTAAACTATCCCTACATTCCTTCTCACTTGCTGTCCCACCTCTCCATCACATTTTCCCACTGGTTCTATCCAGACATAAGGAATTTGGCATCCTCTACCACACCCTGGCATGTTGTGTGTGTCTGGCAAGATCGCCCGATTGGGTGGCACAATAAGGAAGGCTACTGACCGTGAGTTTGTTGACTACTGGGTACTACATGCCAGTGAGCCAGCAGTCCTCTTCCATTGCCTTCTAAGAAACAGATCTCTCTGGCTCCTTGTTGGGGGTCTGGGAGCAAATCCCCAGGAAGAAGGGACCAGAGAGATTGGGGGAAAGGTCTTTGATCCCCACTTGTAATATCTTCCCATTTACTACAGTAAAGGTAAAAAGAAAAATTTATTTGCAGGGACTTAAATAAAACCTATTATATTTATATCTTTTGCACCAAGTAAACCAACTTTATTCCATACTTCAAAGAGTCTCCAGAAAACAACCACATCCAATCCACCCAATAATTTTTGTTAAAATAAAACTAAAACAAGGTTAGAAATTCTTATTCGGGCATATCAAAGTAACGATATGCGTCATGTTACTTTTGACACAACTTTGTGGTCACCCTATGCCTCCTAGGAAACCCTTAGGTCCTGGAGTTAGCAGGGTGTACTTCCCCCTTGGGACCACACCAAGGGGGAGGGGGGTCACATCTCACCAAGACAGCAACACACACAGCCTGCACACTGAAAGGCTCACCACCACCACCACACTACTGGTTGGTGTGTGTATTAACAGCCTGGCAGAGTGGTGTGTGTATTAACAGCCTGGCAGAGATGAGGAGCCCCACACCAGTACACCAGTCTGCACAATGCTGGACCATCCAACCTGTAAACATTGGATGTGGTGTACTGGTGCATTAACCACATGTCTTGTGGACACACTCCACACACCTGTAATGAGATATAAAGTATTAACATGTTGCCTTACTCAAAATTCACCTATTATATTAACTTTCTCTCCACTCTTATTATATTATTATAGTTACTTTATACCTTTGGTATACTACCAAAATAAACTACAATTCCCAACACATCTTTGGTCCCATTATTATAAATAAGTTATTACTTCTTGCATTTACCTACCACCATCATCATACAAACATTTTCACTATTACTATCCATTCAAATTATGTTAAGTCTCTTTAGTAACTCTTTCCCTAGTTTACTGTACATGTAAGGGAAGATTCTCTTGTTAGCAAATTGCAAGGTTACTAATTCCTCTCAACTTTGCCAGAAAAAAGTTGTCCCCAATGGTGCCAATAGGTGATTGTTTCTTAGTTGCAGGAATCTGAGAACTTTCAATTTACCAACAAAATAATCTTAACTATAATATAATCAGGAGGTTATTTTGTTGGTCAATTGAAAGTTTGTAAAATTGATTAATGTAGTGTATGGAAATAATGTTGCAACAAATATTTTATTTGTTGCAACATTCTTATTTTCATACACTACATTAATCAATTTTACAAACTTATCTACTTACCATCTCCACGTCTCTCGAGGGTAAATCTGGAACAACTGGAGTGTTGGTGGTAAATCCGGAGCAACTGTTTACTCAAACCTATTCCAAGTAACAAGAGGCCACCATTATTTTAGCTATTCGGGTCCAGTTTCCTGGCATACGTTACATTGGAAGAATCGAAGCTATCTAATGTAATTTACCAAAAGCATACTACCCACCTTATGAGGGCAATTCCCTTTTAATACATTAGAGTGCCTTGATTTATCCAATGTATGCCAGGAAACAGGACCAACTTGAGCAAAAATAATGGTCGCCTGTTGCTTGGAGTAATTTGGAGTGATCATATGCTCCACACTTACCAGCACTGTACTATACTTTCTTAATTAAGCAGGGTCACAACACCTACACACCAGACCTGCAAACAGAAAAATTTATATTAATTAATCTATCATCTTGAAGACCGTGATCGTGTAAAAGACTGGCTTCTGATTCCTCCTGGCTATACACTGCTGATTTGAAAGGGGTGCATGTATTGAAAAAGGTTAAGAAACACTAGGATATTTCTTTTTACGTTTAATACTGACACTAAATTATTTCTCATATTTAGTCTGAAAAATGGAGGTTTTACAAATATTGCCGCCACACACACACACACCTACATGGAAGGAGCTTGTTTCATGGCATGGTCAGGAGGAATCGGAAGCCACCAATTCTCATACACGATCACACACAGTCCTTAATTAAGTTTTTACGGCCACAATTTTTTCTATTATTATTTTAGTATATTAAAAAAAAAAAAAAAAAAATCCTTTACCTTTCACTGCATATACATTAATGGGAGGTTCTCTTGAAGTATAAACTGGGAGTTACCGATTCCTCCAAACTATGCCACGAAACAATGCCTTATCAAAGTAAAGTTAAGGGGGTGCGGGGAATAGGGGGACAGGCTTGGGGGGGGGGGTTTAGGGGGGGTCGGGGGGTTTTGGGGGGTGCGAAAGCAGGGGGACAGGCTGGGCTGGGGGGGGGGGGGGGGTAGGGGACAGGCTTTCTACCCACCCCAAGCCTGTCCCTCTATTCCCCCCCCCAAGCCTGTCCCTCTATTCCCGCACCCCCCCCCCCCAAGCCTGTCCCTCTATTCCCGCACCCCCCCCCAAGCCTGTCCCTCTATTCCCGCACCCCCCCCCCCCCAAGCCTGTCCCTCTATTCCCGCACCCCCCCCCCCAAACCTGTCCCTCTATTCCCGAACCCCCCAATTCACCAACAAGAGAGTCTCCCCTTAATTTACCAAACCATATTTCAATTCACTAGTAAACACACACACAGGACAGGAGTTTTGGGGGGGTGCGGGAGTAGGGGGACAGGCTTGGGGGGGGTTAAGGGGGGGTGCGGGAATAGGTTACAGGCTTTCTACCCCCCCCCCCCCCAAGCCTGTCCCCCTATTCCCGCACCCCCCCAGTCCCCACCCCCAAGCCTGTCCCCTACTCCCGCACCCCCCCAAGCCTGTCCCCTACTCCCGCACCCCCTTAAAAAAATAGTTAAATAGATACTCAAAGTTCAACAACCACATCGCCCATATTATTTTTTTCCGAAGCGTTTTTCTAGGTAATAATTTCAACAAGCGAATCGTTCCGTTTTGGTATATCAAGGGTTTTTGGGAAAGTAATTACCAATGTTACTTTATACAAGAGATCAGGAAAGTGGCATCAAATCCATCAGAAAATTGTCGAAAACTATTCATCACTTCAAATCCATTTCAGATAACAGTCAAATCCCCGAAAATATTAAGTGACCCTGTGTTGTAGTAAAAAAAATTGGAGGTAAACGAGTCCTTCAAATATTGCCACGAAACACACACACCTATAGGGAAGGAGCTCGTTTCGTGGTGTGGTCAGGAGGAATCAGAAGCCTCCGATTTTCATACACGATCATAGGGTCCTTAATTAACAGTGAACAGGATTGGAAAACCCATTGAAAGCAGAGCAAAAATCCCATAGCACAGAAAATGGCGAGGCAGACACGGGATAAACACGGAAGAAAGTAGAGTTTATATGGGAATAATTACTATTAAATTTAACGCTCCTTACATTACAAGAAAATCCAGAAACACAAAGAAATAAACCCACCCCATAAATATGATTAATAAACCCGCAAGATTATTATTATATATAAAAAAAAAAAAAAAAAAAAAAAAAAAAAATGCCACTTTCACCCAACGAAAATAATAATAATAATAATAATAATAATAATAAAAAAAAAAACGTGTCGTCACTACCACTGTTGATAATATACTAACCAACCCAACAGACTTGTCCTTCCTCATCACCTCTATTCCCGCCATTTCCATCCCGCCAGCTGTGACGTGGACAAACCGAGCATACGTCAACTTCGCTTCGTGGAAAATGGAAGGGAAACAGGGGAAGTAATTGAGAGATACAGAGGCAGCGAGGAAGGGAGAGAGGGAGGGAAGAGGGAGGGAGGGAGGGAGGGAAGAGGGAGGAGAGGGAGAGGGAGGGGTATGGAGGGAGGAAGGTAGAGAGGGATGGGGGTGGAAAGCTCATAAGACCCCTACTGGACCACACAGTTTTGAGGTTCACTTGGGATAGTTCGACTCTTAATTAAGGACCCTGTGATCGTGTATGAAAATTGGAGGCTTCTGATTCCTCCTGACCATACCACGAAACAAGCTCCTTCTATGGAGATGTGTGTGTGTGTGTGTGTGTGTGTGTTACGTGGCAATATTTGAAGGACTCATTTATCTCCAATTTTCTGACTACACCAAAGGATTCCTTTAAACACACAGTCTCAGATCGTGGTTCACCAGCCATGCAGTAAGATGAAGCTTCGACTGGGTGAATGAAGCAAAAAGGTTACTATTCCAACTCAGTCAAGTCTCTGAGGGAGTTTCTGTTCGGGGATCATCCGTTTTTAATGAGCTAATGAACAAGTTGATCCAATTGGGCAGAATTTATCCGAACTATGCTACGAAACTATATTTTTTCGATCTTATTTTCGAGGTTATGTCTCGCTGCTGATAAGAGAGAGATGTTCTGACCAATTTAGTCACTAGATGGCTCTGCAGTTTATTACCGTAGTTTAGAGGAATGAGTTGTTGACCAGTTATATATTGAAGAATCCTTTAAGGGACCCTGTGATGTTGTCAGAAAATTGGAGACGAGTCCTTCAGGGGATACAGCATACTTTTGTGTACATTGGAGTGTCGTGATTCCTCCAAAATATGGTAGGAAACAGGACCAGATGAACAACAAAGTGCATGGTGTCCTGTTGCTTGGAATAGTTTGGAGGGAATCGGTTGCTCCAGATTTACCAACACTGTACTATATACCCCCTTAGAGGTGACAACATATGGAGTGGGTCAACCCTATTATTAGTGAATGTGTAAACCTATTGATATGTCACTATGGGTGTGTACCTCTCACTCAATACCCTTACTATGCCATCCCCCAACCCACCAGGACCCAACCCAACTCAA
>JAWQEG010002371.1:0-10000 GCA_033782935.1 Petrolisthes cinctipes | reverse complement strand
GAATACAAAAACACACACACACAACAAACACTCTCTCTCTCCATTCCTTCCTTCCTTCCTTCTTTTCCACTCTCATCTCCTCAGTATTTTGGTGAATTGGAAGGCTACTGATTCCTCCAAACTATGCCAGGAAACAAATCACTTCCACGTTACTAATTGGGATCCCTGAGTTTCGTGACATAGTTTGGAAGATTCACTATATGGCCCCCTTCTCCAAACTCAATGAGAAAAAGCGAAAGGTGGAGTGAAAAACCCGTAGACTAGTTTTTTTTTTTTTTTTTTTACATTTTCAGTTTATAAATAAAAATAATACCGGTAATTAATAAATAAATAATGATAAATAATAATAATAGTAATAAATAAAATTGTATTTAATAATAATAATAATAATAATAAATAAAAGTCGTGTCTCATAATAATAATAATAACATTCTTTCAATTAAACCATTCCAAAAATATTATTATTATTCAACTTTAAACAATAATTAACTAACTAACTACATTTATATATCTTTTATTTTACACCATAATAGTGTAATATATATGTAAAAGGAATGGTAGAAAATTATTATACTCTTAACTCATATTTTTTGCCATTAATAATTTTCTCTGTTTCACCATTATTCTGTCTGTCTGTCTGTCTGTCTCACCATTATTCTGTCTGTCTGTCTGTCTGTCTCACCATTATTCTGTCTGTCTGTCTGTCTGTCTGTCTCACCATTATTCTGTCTGTCTGTCTGTCTCACCACTATTCTGTCTGTCTGTCTGTCTCACCACTATTCTGTCTGTCTGTCTGTCTATCTCACCACTATTCTGTCTGTCTGTCTGTCTGTCTGTCTCACCACTATTCTGTCTGTCCCTCATTTTCTCCACCTAACCATAATAAACATCAATAACAATAACAACAACTATAAGAGGTTGTAGGTATAATCAAATCAAACCACAACAAAACAAGTATAGCATCATAGAGTTTTATTACAAAAATACAACACGTATAATACAACTTTGTCCAACCAACACACACACACACACACAATTAAAAAGAAATATATATTATAATTATGGTTAATCTTTGGCATCGAAGACTATAATAATAATAATAATAATAATAATAATAATAATAATAATAATATTCCACAGTTCTTCTCACTCTCTGTTCGTCGTTTGCTGGGAAACTTTCTAATAAATTGGTTAAGTACTAATTTCTAATTTACTACCAGCTGCTACTCACTCACTCACTAATTCAAAACAATCATACACACACACACACACACACACACACACACACATATAGTCCATCTGCTAATCACACACACACACACACACACACACAGACAGTCTATCTTCTAATCACACACACACACACACACACACACACACACACACACACACACACACACACACAGACAATCCATCTGCTAATCACACACACACACACACACACACACAGTCCATCTTCTAATCACACACACACACACACACACACACACACACAGTCCATCTTCTAATCTCACACACACACACACACACAGTCCATCTTCTAATCTCACACTCACACACACACACACACACACAGTCTATCTTCTAATCTCTCTCTCACACACACAGTCTATCTTCTAATCACACACACACACACACACAGTCCATCTTCCAATCACACACACACACACACAGTCCATCTTCTAATCACACACACACACACACAGTCCATCTTCTAATCACACACACACAGTCCATCTTCTAATCACACACACATACACACACAGAGTCCATCTAATCACACACACACACACACAGTCCATCTTCTAATCTCACACACACACACAGTCCATCTTCTAATCAAACACACACACACACACACAGACAGTCTATCTTCTAGTCACACACACACACAAACAGTCCATCTTCAAATTTACAACAAGCATCAACTCACTCACTTACTATTCAAAACAATAACATCAAAATGAGAACGTGAAAACATTAGATAGCAATGTGTGTGATATTATAATTTTTTTTTTTTTTTTTTTTTTTTTTTTTTTAGTTCTCCGTCTTGAAATTTATGTCCACTCATTAAGTGATGGTGTACAGTTGCAGTCAAATATTCGTGGTCACAGTTTTATGTAAATTTTCAACTGATACAGAGCAATTGTTTCGTATCCTTTGTATTATTATTATTATTATTATTATTACAAGAGGATTTTAATATAGTATAATAATAATCATCAAAATTTTCACCAACCAAGCCTGTACAGTCGTGGTATAAAATTCGGTCCCCTTTTTCCCGTATGATGGTAAACACCGGACTTAAAAACATGAAAATACCGGACTTAAAAACATGAAAACATCGGACTTAAAACCATGAAAATACCGGACTTAAAAACATGAAAATACCGGACTTAAAAAATTAATATACCGGACTTAAAAACATGAAAACATCGGACTTAAAAAAAAAAAAATATATCTTCAAAATCACCATTATACATATTATACAAACCCTATTATTTTTATTACATGTACTGTATAACTTTTAACATATGTGTATTTTAGTGTTCACCTTAATTACTGTAATAAATGTACACTCACTGGTAAATTAATTATGTACACACACACATACACTCATCTGTACACACACACATACACACATACATCCACCTGTACACACACACATACACTCACTTGTACACACACACACACACGGTAAACTATATGTACACACACACACACATACATACACACACATACACTCACCTTTACACACACACACACACACGGTAAACTATATGTACACACACACACATACACACATTCAATCACCTATACACACACACACACATACACTCACCTGTGCACACACACACATGGTAAATTATATGTACACACACACACATGGTAAATTATATGTACACACACACACACACATGTACACTTCATCTGATTTAAGTATACACAATTATGTATAGTCAAGAAAATAATAAATTACTCCTTTAATCCTTCCTAATAATAATAATAATAATTCAACGTGAAATAATAATAATAATAATGATTCGATGTGAACTAATAATAATAATAATGATTCTATGTGAAATAGTAATAATAATAATAATAATAATAATAATAATAATAATTGTACTAATAAAGGAGGAGGTAAGGAAATGGAATGAAAGCTTTGAACTACAGGCTCAAATAATAATAATAATAATAATAATAATAATAATAATAATAAATACGTTTAAGGAAAAATCTAATCATATTCAAATTGGTTTTTTTCTTTTGAGACTGTAAGTTCATATTGAGAATAAAAATAATGGAATGTAAAATTAATTAAATATATATATATATATATATATATATATATATATATATATATGTACACATACATACACACGCATTATAATACCCACATCCAATATTTAATGGGTGAGGGGGCGTTGGTGGTGGGGAGGGGGGAGGGGGGGGTGATTCCAAGCTATACAGAAATTAACCTGAAGGAGTAGAAGAAGAGAAGTTGACGATTTGCGAAACCACATACATGGAAATGCCCTTAGCCAGTTTCTGAAGGATATAATAATTATGTGGATATCCTGCTGCAGAAGGCGCTGAAGGTGGTGGTGGTGGTGGTTGTTGGGTGTTATAGGACGGAGTGCCTGCCTGTCTCATTATTATACATACTGGCGAAGGTCGCACTACACACACACACACACACACACACACACACACACACACACACACACACACACACACACACACACACACACACACACTGACGGAAGGAACACACACACACTTTATACTGACGAAGGATATGAAGAGGGACACACACACACACACACACTTTATACTGACGAAGGATATGAAGGGTCGCACTACACACACACACACACTCTCTTGATACTGACGAAGGAAATGAAGGGGGACACACACACACACACACTTTAAACAGACGAATAGGAGAGGGTATAAAGGGCATGACGTGGGGGCATTGGCGGGCTGACGAAGGAAATGAAAAGCCATGGAAGAACACTACACGGTATAAATTGATCTGACGGAGGGAATGACGGGGACGGACTACTGAAGGAGGTGGTGGTGGTGAAGGGCGGCTCATAGGGGCGGGCATCTCTCCTCCAGGGACGCTGTAAAGGGAGAATTTTCAAAGTTACATTAATTTTGTGGTTAATTAAATTCTCAAATAATCAATTAGGTAGTATAATAATAATAATGTTCCATATATCAAGTTAAATGTGATAAAATGTCTATGTTTATTTAGCAAGTGTAAAATATATATATTATTATTATTATTATTATGTTGTTGTTTAATTCTGTGAGTGTCACGTTTGTCAAAAAAAAAAAAAAAAACTAATGATAACTGACACTGACACAAACAGAAGGAAAATTAATTATAGAGAGACTTAAGGAAGCCTGCATGTGATGTGGTCAGAAAATTGGAGGTAAACGAGTCCTTCAAATATTGCCACGAAACACACACACACACCTATAGGGGGAAGGAGCTTGTTTCGTGGCATGGTCAGGAGGAATCAGAAGCCTTCAATTTTCATACACGATCACAGGGTTCTTAATTAAAGGATTATAAATAGACAAATATAGACTGATTATATTTACCTGGTCAGTGCTGGGGTGAGGCTCCTGTTAGTGGGTGTGGTTGGACGGGCGTGAGGGTGGGCGGGGTGTATGTGGTGGTGGTGGTGGGTGTGATTGGGGTGAGGGGAGGGGTGTCTGTAGTTAGGGTGAGTTAGCTGGGTCGACCCCCAACCACTGTGATGGGGCGGTGAAGGGTGTGTCGTCTGCCAGCCTCACCCACCCCGGCCAGTAGTGAGTTTCTGTAGGCGTCGTTGTAGTTGATGGGTGAAGTGAGGTTACTGAGTCCTGCCAGCAGACCTCTATGATGATGATGATGATGAGTGGTGGTGTTGTTGGGATGTACAGCGTCTGACAGTAGGTGGTCTACACTGAAGGCGGTGGGTTGATGGTGTTGGTGTTGTGGTGGTGGTGGGCTGAGGGCGGTGGGTTTAGGTAGACCTGTAGGGGGTGAGGGCACGGTAGGGGGAGGTGCTGGATTGATATGTCCTGGTGGTAACACTCCAGGGTAATATGTTGGAGGATAACTGCGGTATAGGGCTGCGGCTGCGGCTGCTGCGGACGCCTGCTGGTACAGTGTGGAGGAGGCCAGACTACTGGTGAGCGCCCCGGGCAAAGAACCCAGGGGGCCTCCCAGACCAGCAGCAGCGGCGGCGGCAGCGTAGGGCGCCAGACCAAAGGGAGGGTAACATCCAAAGCGACCCAACAGTGACTGTTTAAAGGCAGCTAATCTATTCCTAGAGGCGGTAGTAGAACGACGTCTTAACTTACCAGTTGTACCTCCTATAAATACATCATCAGCTGAAGGGTCAAGCATCCAATAATTACCTTTACCAGGATCATCATAATGACGTGGAACTTTAACAAAACATTTATTGAGGCTCAGGTTGTGACGGATTGAGTTCTGCCAACCCTGTTTGTTCTCACGGTAGTAAGGGAAGTTCTTCATAATAAACTCATAGATACCACTCAAGGTTAGTCTCTTCTCTGGAGACGATCTGATGGCCATCATAATGAGAGCGTTGTAACTAAAGTGTGGCTTCTCGTGTTTCTTTTTCTCTTCTCCCCCTTCCTCCTTCTTGGTCTTCTCTTCCTTGTCAGGGTGGTCCTCAACCTCAGAGTCTGACATACCAACCGCTAGAGGGCTTCCGGCACCCGTCACGTCAATATCCTCATCCTCATCCTCCCCTGCTGTTGTCATATCAAAGTCATGAAGGCTAAGGTCATCTGTTTCCTTGGTCTCCTCTTCCTCTTGTTGGTGTTGGTGATGGTGATTCCTAACAGCATCTGGTACTGTGTTAAGGACGGCTTCGGAGAGCAAGGAGCTGATGGAGAAGGAGTGTTTGAGTGGTGGGGTGGAAAAGGTGTGTTTGTTGAGTGGTGGAGTGGTGGAGAAGGGGTGTTTGCCGAGTGGTGGAGTGGAAGACGTGAAGGGGTGTTTGCTGAGTGGTGGAGTGGAGGTGAAGGGGTGTTTGCTGAGTGGTGGAGTGGAGGTGAAGGAGTGTTTGTTGAGTCCTGGAGTGGTGGTGGAGAAGGGGTGTTTGTTGAGTGGTGGAGTGGTGGTGAAGGGGTGTTTGTTGAGTGGTGGAGTGGTGGAGGTGAAGGAGTGTTTGTTGAGTGTTGATGGTGATGGTGGAGTACCGCTCATACTGCCGCTGCTACCACTATACCCTCCAACACCAACAACACCACCACCGACACCACAACCTAAGTTCACCATCCCCAACACAAACAAACAAACAAACAAACAATCCCACGTGCACAAACCGTTCTTATATAGTTAGTTAATCAAGGGTTGTTTGTTCACCATCCACCAAAGTCAATCAATCAATTAATTAAGAGGTGGATGGACGGTTTGAAGTCAATTTTTCACTGGCCCAAACTTGCGTGAATTGTGGGATGTCCGGTCGTGTTCAAAACTCGTTGGCTGTACATTCGTTATCGGACAAAAGATACCAACACACACACACACTGTCCATAAAACTCGTAGGGATAACGATTAAAATTTAGCTTCCTTTTAGACTCCCAACTCGAAAGGAAGGGACAGGTTTTATTTATATGTATGTATGTATGTATGCACAGGACAACAAATTATCGACACCTCCCCTCTACTCGTCTCACACGGAACTGCTGTCGCCCTACCTGTCTGCCCCATGATATACTCCGTCTTGCCCCTCCCACTCCTGTCCTGGGTAGCCAATGGGGACCCTGGACTCCTCCTTTATACAGAGTTCCCTCGTGATTGGGTGACGGTGTTTGGGTGGGTGGAGTTTGGGCCTCAATATGGGATGGGAGAACTTGCCTGATTTTTTTGTTTAAGTAAATATTTGTAGACAGCAGCATATGGTCACTATAACACGTAAACAACACCACTTCATTTACCCCACACCCAAATCAATACTACTACACCTTCAGATATTATTACCATTGAAAATATTACCATCCCAATGTGCCTGAAATTGAGTAGTAAACTTTATATAACACGGTCCAAAGATTAGGACTGGAATATTCCTGTGTGGCAACTCGTGATTGTGGACAAATACCTTTTCTTTGGACGTGAAAATAGCTAAGAAAGGTATTTTCACACCTCTCCCACCAGCTGTCAGGGAGGACGGGAGGATTATTTCACAAAGGGGATAGTATTGGGGGCAGAGGGCTAACCACGCTTACTGCTACAACCACACGCATGTCAAACAAGGAAGGAGGAAGGAAGGAAGGAAAAAGGAGATGGAGGGAAGGGAGATGGAGAGATGGAAGGAAGGGAGATAGAGGGAAGAGAGAGAGAGATGGAGGGAAGGAAAAAGGAGATGGAGGGAAGGGAGACAGAGAGATGGAAGGAAGGGAAAGGGAGATGGAGGGAAGGAAAAGGGTGATGGAGGGAGATAGAGATGGAGGGAAGGAAGGAAGGAAGGGAGGGAGATGGAGAAGGAGGGAAGGAGGAAGGGAGATGGAGATGGAGGGAAGGAAAATGGAGATGGAGAGAAGGGAGATAGAGATGGAGGGAAGAGAGATAGAGATGGAGGAGGAAGGGAGATGGAAGGAAGAGAGATAGAAATGGAGGAGGAAGGGAGATGGAGGAGGGAAGGAAAAGGGAGATGGAAGAGAGGAAGAAAATGAAAAGGAAGGAAGGAAAAGGAAGATGGAGATGGAACAAGAAAAAGGAAGAGGAGGAAGAGAAAGAGAAGGACATTGTAAATTAGTATGTGTCTGACTGGAAGAGAGAGAGAGAGAGAGAGAGAGAGAGAGAGAGAGAGAGAGAGAGAGAGAGAGAGAGAGAGAGAGAGAGAGAGAGAACAAAAATTAGATGGAGTGCTGTCAGAAGGTTAGGTGTGACAACTTTATATTTTAGTTAGTTAGTTAGTTAGTGTGTGTGTGTGTGTGTGTGTGTGTGTGTGTGTGTGTGTGTGTAGAACTACTACTACTACTACTACTACTACTACTACTACTTTTCCTGCCAGTCTCCTCCTAATCCATCTCTTATTACCACTACTACTACTACTACTAGTCACCTCCTAATCCTCCTCATATTACTACTACTACTACTACTACTACTACTACTACTACTACTACTAGTCTCCTCCTAATCCATCTCTTATTACCATTACTACTACTACTACTACTACTACTACTACTACTTTTACTACCAGTCACCTCCTAATCCTCCTCATATTACTACTACTACTACTATTACTACTAGTCACTTCCTATTCCTCCTCATATTACTACTACTACTACTACTACTACTACCATCAGACTATCCAATTAACGTTTACACCCCCCCCCTATCTTTCCCCCACCCCCACCCCCCACCCCAACACCTTTCCCTTCTTCACCTGGAATGACCTCTTCTTAATTGACCTGGATCAAGAACGCATCAACCTGGCTTAGCACCTCCCCCCCCCCCCCAACCCCAACCCCCTTCCCAATTTACTCCCCCCTTTCCCCCCTTTATCATTTTTTCCAATACCTCTCTCTCTCTCTCTCTCTCTCTCTCTCTCTCTCTCTCTCTCTCTCTCTCTCTCTCTCCTTCCTCATCTTTTCCCATACCTCTCTCTCTCTTTCTCTCTCTCTCTCTCTCTCTCTCTCTACATCATCTTTTCCCATACCTCCCTTACCCCCCCCTCTCTCTCTCTCTCTCTCTCTCTCTCTCTCTCTCTCTCTCTCTCTCTCTAATCCGGGAACCACAAGCCAGTCTGTGTGTGATTAAAAGATCATTTAAGTTTTCTCTACTTTAGGATGGTATGTTGTGGTAGTAATGGTAGTGGTGGTAGTAATAGTAATGGTAGTGGTAGGTAGTGGTAGATAGTTATAATAGTAGTGGTAGGTAGTGGTAGATAGTGATAATAGTAGTGGTAGGTAGTGGTATTCATAGTTATAATAGTAGTGGTAGGTAGTGGTAGATAGTGATAATAGTAGTGGTAGGTAGTGGTAGTGGTATTCATAGTGATAATAGTAGTGGTAGATAGTAATAATAGTAGTGGTAGGTAGTGGTATTCATAGTAATAATAGTAGTGGTAGGTAGTGGTAGATAGTGATAATAGTAAGTAATGGTAGGTAGTGGTAGGTAGTTATAATAGTAGTGGTAGGTAGTGGTAGATAGTGATATTAGTAGTGGTAGATAGTGATAATAGTAGTGGTAGGTAGTGGTAATCATAGTTATTATAGTAGTGGTAGGTAATGTTAATAGTAGTGGTATTCATAGTTATAATAGTAGTGGTAGGTAGTGGTAATCATAGTTATAATAGTAGTGGTAGATAGTCATAATAGTAGTGGTAGGTAGTGGTAATGGTAGTGGTATTCATAGTTATAATAGTAGTGGTAGGTAGTGGTATTGGTAGTGGTATTCATAGTGATAGTGGTAGGTAGTGGTAATGATAGTCATAATAGTAGTGGTAGGTAGTGGTAGATAGTTATAATAGTAGTGGTAGGTAGTTATAATAGTAGTGGTAGGTAGTGGTAGATAGTTATAATAGTAGTGGTAGGTAGTGGTAATGATAGTTATAATAGTAGTGGTAGGTAATGTTAATAGTAGTGGTAGATAGTAATAATAGTAATGGTAGGTAGTGGTAATCATAGTTATAATAGTAGTGGTAGATAGTTATAATAGTAGTGGTAGGTAGTGGTAATGGTAGTGGTATTCATAGTTATAATAGTAATGGTAGGTAGTGGTAATGGTAGTGGTAGATAGTTATAATAGTGGTAGATAGTTATAATAGTAGTAGTGGTAGTGGTGAATATCTGAAAGGCATTACAAATAAACTTAAACATTTTGTGTACCAGCAGGTGTGTGTATGAATCTTTTGAGAACATGTGTGTATGAATAATTTGTGTATGTACATGTGTGTTTATGAATATGTTGTTTACAAATGTGTGTGTGTGTGTGTGTGTAAAAGTAAAGAATAAGTGT
>JAWQEG010002370.1:5000-22721 GCA_033782935.1 Petrolisthes cinctipes | reverse complement strand
ACACACAGTACAGTACACCTTTGAGAGGGGATAGTGGTGATAGTAAGTAAAGTTGGGAGAGTAGAAGTAGAAATAGTAGTAGTTGTTGTTGTAGTAGTAATGGTGGTAGTCATGTGGGTGTGTGAAGATGTTAATGGTGATGAAGTAAGGGTACTGTGAATGTATTTTGATGCCGAAATGTCTGTCTATCCAGGGAAGACAGGGGTAAATTAAAAAAGAAAATTATATCTTCAAGAAAAAGTATTTCATATACGACACTACAACAAGCTGGTACCCCCATCTGGCCTATTGTCATCACTCCACACACCATACCCACTCACTCACTCACTCACTCACACTCCACACCCACATCCCACTCACACTCCACACCCACATCACACACACACTCCACACCCACATCACACACACACTCCACACCCACATCCCACACACACTCCACACCCACATCCCATACACACTCCACACCCACATCCCACTCACACTCCACACCCACATCCCACACACACTCCACACCCACATCACACACACACTCCACACCCACATCCCACACACACTCCACACCCATATCCCACTCACACTCCACACCCACATCCCACACACACTCCACACCCACATCACACACACACTCCACACCCACATCCCACACACACTCCACACCCACATCCCACACACATTCCACACCCACATCACACACACATCCATGCCCACATCCACACACACACTCCACACCCACATCACACACACACTCCACACCCACATCCCACACACACTCCACACCCACATCCCACACACACTCCACACCCACATCCCACCCACACTCCACACCCACATCCCACACACACTCCACACCCACATCCCACACACACTCCACACCCACATCCCACACACACTCCACACCCACATCACACACACACTCCACGCCCACATCCCACACACACACACATCCATGCCCACCCACATTTAACAAGGCCATTCTTATCCTCCACAACCAAAGGCACAATGAGCAAGTAAACTTCGCCTCTACCACAGAAAGAACTCTGCCACATTGTTCCTGCAATAATGACGACTAAAGTTAATTAATTGCCTGCCGTTTCCGTAACAAAACCACCAGACAAAACTCACTCAAACAACTGTTGCTGAACTTATCAACATTAGAGAGCCACAGAAGTCATAATACTCACTCTTTCTTGAATTATGATCCGAGAGAGTCAGGGAAACTCTGGCAACTTCGTCACTCACCATTTGGATACCTGAACAGTTCCTATTTACAGAAACGAGAGAGAATCATATTGCATATTAATTGATACTCTTGAATAAAACCGTAACACCAAGGGACTAAATCACTGAAACACTCAGTACTGATAGACACATGTACAGTACGTGCAATTTATCAGCAAAATTGGTGTGTTATTTTTTTTATGTTTATTTTTTTACATCAGGTTTCTTTTCCATTCCATAGAGAAATCAAGGAGTCATTTCCCTCGTTGAAGAGAATAAACCCATGCACAGAATGGTACCGAGGGAGAAATACCAAATGAGATCGAGTAAAGGAACTAATTATCGGGTCTTTCACAGGCTCTCGCTGCTTTCAGAACCGGAGATGTTTCACCCATAGTTAAAAACACTAATATGCTCAACATGACTCGGGTTCGATGACCAGCCCTCCAATGATGTTCTCACCCAGCTTGCCCACACCTGGATCCGAACAACAATATATATATATACACGAAGTCTGTGAGGAAGAAGAGGAAGCGTGGCGCCTGGAGGGACCGCTAATGAAGTTACTGGTCAGGCTGTGCTGGTCTTTGGCTCTCAGGGGATCAGGGTAACTCGCCAGACCTCCCCTGCTCCTGATTATGGTGTGCCAGTGACGCGGGGATGGACGAGTGGAGTGGATGGTGGAGACGGAGAAAGCGGCAGGATGAGTGAGAAGTGGAAAGGGGAGGATATGAGAGGGTGGAAGGGGAGGATATGAGAGGATGGAAGGGGTTAAGTTTGAGAGGGTGGAAGGGGTAGGAGGTGAGAGGGTGCAAGGGGAAGCACTGGGAAGAAAAAGGTAAAAGGGTAAAAGTTGAAGAGATACAAGGCGATGGTTATGTGGGGATGTGAGAGGTGAGAGGTAGGTGTCGGGAAGGTCTATTAGAATATCATTTGTTCAGTTTATGGCATGGAAAACCTCAATACCGGAATTTACCACAATGCGAATAGAAACACGGAAAAGATTTTACACGAAATTTATTATTATACTCGTAAAGGTGATGATTAAAGGAAAGATGTCTGCATGATATCCTCACCAGTGAAGTGAGAAAAGAGTGAGAGGGCCTTAACCATATCAATTTTCGATCGAGATGCCTAAACAAATACTTTTGAAAGAACATGCGTCATAGTAACAGGTAGAGATGAATGACAGTTTAGAATTATTATCAGAGATAACTTGTAATGTATATTGTATAAGAGGACTGAGAGTACCGGTTATCTCCTGCATTAAGAATCTAGACAGAAAACAACAATGTAAGACGCAAATGGGTAAAATGTAAGACGTAGTAAAGATTCAGTAGGAATAAAAATATTGTAGTAGATGTAAGGTTTAGAGGTAATATTGTTGAGAGAGAGAGAGAGAGAGAGAGAGAGAGAGAGAGAGAGAGAGAGAGAGAGAGAGAGAGAGAGAGAAGCTGCTATTCTTCCTCGGGCTGAGAGAAAATCAGATTACAAACACATAGAAAAACAACCCCCCACCCCCCACCCCACACACACACACGTACAGGTACACACTACCAACAACATACCCAAAGAAAAACTTAAACGTACATGAAAGTATGCACAGCCATACAGTATATTTCTACATTTACACCACATATCCATACATATACAGCATGAGAGGCCACACATTCTCAGGTGATCTGTAGTTAGTCATTAACCTATGCGTATAGTTATCACCAAAAGTCCTGTCATATCTCTGTCATACCTCCGATATTCAGTGCTATTAATGAGACATATTCGCCTCTTCTGCTAGATTTTAACGTGTTCTGTGATTCTTGCATTCCATATGAAGTTTTATTCATTGCCAGCCACAAAATGGCCCCCACTTGTCAATGAGTGGCGACAGACATGCAATTTGGTGATGACTCTACCACGTGGGAGGATTTTCGAATCACCTTAGCGACGACAGCGTTCCTGATCGTAGGATAAAATGATATTATAATGCCTCGTACCTCTGGTTAAAGGGAAGTTTCTGTTGCCGACTTTCCATCCCCGTAAATAGAGTTATAATAAAACTGTTTGCTTTAATGCGCGTAAGACCACAATTTACACTGCTAAGAAAAAGAAATGATCGTATTAGTGTCATCAATGATATGTAGTGCTCTCACCAACCAACCAGTAGCAGCCTCTCTGATATGACAACCTGGGGAGACTCAGCAAACACACTCATCAAGGGGTGAGAGAAAGTTGGTGGCTTATGAAGGACAAACTCTGAGCTGAATAAATAAAAGTGTGTCTGTGAAGCAATGTTTTTATGTGAGAAGTGTGTGTATTCAGCCTTGTCCCCTAGGTTGATGATGGAAAGGTGGAGGTAGACGTGAGGAGGAGGAGGAAGAGGAGGAGGAGGAGGAGGAGGAGAAGCGAGGAGGAGGAGGAGGAGGAGGAGGAGGAAGAAGAGGAGGAGGAGGAAAAGGAGGAGAGAAGCGAGGTGGAGGAGGAGAGAAGCGAGGTGGAGGAGGAGAGAAGCGAGGTGGAGGAGAGAAGCGAGGTGGAGGAGGAGGAGGAGGAGGAGGAGGAGAGGAGGAGGAGGAGGAGGAGGAGAAGGAGGAGAGAAGCGAGGTGGAGGAGGAAAAGGAGGAGAGAAGCGAGGTGGAGGAGGAGAGGGTAGAACATGATGGGGAAAGAGGAAGGTGAAGAAATAGGGTTAGGTTTTATTGCTTCACTCTGCAAATTGCTTCATGCCTGAATATGGTCCAATTCATATCTCTCTCTCTCTCTCTCTCTCTCTCTCTCTCTCTCTCTCTCTCTCTCTCTCTCTCACGTCACGACTTACAAGCTGGCGTACACAACTAGAGTGGCATGAGCGAGAATCCTTGGTGCACTTCACATTAATGGTCACAGGAACACCTCATCAGCACCTATGTTGACTAGTCGCCTATCATGCATTACAATTATTCCATGATTTGTTTGCCTAAGGAAAGGGATTGCAATATAGTCTGCAGGTCAGCAATTTCAAGTTTGTGAGTACTACAAACATTGCTATAGAGAACGACCAACGTAAGCTATACTGAAGTAACTTGTTGCCAGGTACTATTTGTAAGTAATCAGTTAGCCTCCAAATCTTCGACAACAACACATGCACCATAAACTAATGAATATAAAAGGGTCGTTATAATTAATAGTCTGGGTTAACAAAAGCAGATTGAATACAGAGAGAAGAGCCTGCAGAGAGTGGGAGTCTTATATGAATGGTTTTGAGAGAGAGAGAGAGAGAGAGAGAGAGAGAGAGAGAGAGAGAGAGAGAGAGAGAGAGAGAGAGAGAGAGAGAGAGAGAAGAGAGAGAGAGAGAGAGAGAGAGTCATTGTGGTATCCTTTTTATTTAAGGGGAGGTAGATTGTCTTTTTTGGTAAATTGGAAGGCTAATGAATGAGTCCTCCAAACTTTGCCAGGAAACAGACCACCTCAATATTACTAATAAGGGATCTCTTGTTTCGTGTTATAGTGTGGATTCAGTAGCCCTCCAGTTTACCATCAAGAGAATCTCCCCTAAATATACAACTCAGTGCAAATTACGTCACACCTTCAAAATATCAGGTATATAATTGTTGTTTTCATAGTTCGGGATGCGAGTGCCGGACAACAGTTTTATTCGTGGTGACTGTACAGCCCGTGTGTTCTGCAAGTTTAGGTAACATACTGAACGGGTAATGTCCGGGCCTAATCACTGTTTCTATAATCACGGCGCAGATTGTCAATAATTACGTAGGCAAATTCACCCGTAAATTGCAGGAAAACAAGGGCAAACAGCGCTTGTTATTGTTACACACCTTATAATTTGCAAATCCCATTATATTTTTTTTTAGTTTTCGGATGAAATTTATAGGACATATATACGTGTGATTGGAGATACGGTCAATAACCTGCAATAACAAAAACAAAAACAACAAAGAAATAATAATAATAATAATAATAATAATAATAATAATAATAATGGAAGGCTGTGTCCTCATATACAGATCTCACCAATATTAGTCTAAGTATTCTGTGGATGGTAACACTGACTAGGCCTTTACTTACATGCAGCTACAGATAGATAGATAGATAGATAGATAGATAGATAAATAGATAGATAGATAGGTAGATAGATAGGTAGGTAGGTAGGTAGAAAACTGTATTGACCACAACACCAATTCGAGAGACAATTTTAAACACAACGAATCCCAATAGACCTAAAAAACCTACAATCTACCATAAATCAAAGAAAACTATGACTTTATAATTTAGAGTACGGTAGGCTTCGCGTTCCCAGCAGCCATTACTAGTGTACAATCAAAGTCAAAAGTCGTGTCGCTATCTTGTCCGATGATTTAATGTAACTCGTGAAACATAATGAAATCCCCACCACAATAAAAAAAAAAAAAAAAAAAATGTCCATGCCCAGTATTGTTAGCTCTTTACCATATGTTTCCACCAAATTTAACGACACGACTTTTGTCTTTGATAGCACACACGGTTGGTTGTATTGGCCGGACCTGAGAATTAAACCCAGAATTTGAAAGATAAACCAGTGGAGTATTGCTTTGCCTCACCCGGTAGACTCATGGCTTGAGATTTCTCTGGTCCGGGGTTCGATTCCCTGTGGGTAGGCAAGAATTTATATGGATCAATTTCTGGGTCTGACTTGGTTGATTGATTCCCACGTTACACGGTAAAAAAAAAAAAACCCGGGTAAGAGAGGCTCCATGATAATAATAAGTATTTTCCTAAACGAACACTGTAGCTTGTATTATTGTCAAGGTTAATTTTCACTATCACTAACTTGTCTTGTCATGGGTGTGACTCAAAATGGTTTGTGTGAGGAGGGCATCGTTAATTATTTTATCGTATATAATAGTAGGGTGAGAGAATATTTTACACCGGTCCCCCCCCCCCCCACACACACACATTCAGGACCCACCCCACAACACCCCTCCCTCCCTCACCCCCCCCTTTTCTCTGGTCATTAAAACAGTCCTTCATAATCCACTACAAGGCTCGTGTAACAATAATACTGCTGCAATGAAATCCTTATATTATCATCCATGTGTAACTCATCCTTGTAGTTAACTCTTTTAGTTCGACATAATTCTATTAATAATTTAGGTGGCTGTGGTTTATTCAGAAATATTTCGTACCCGGAACGAGATACTCTATTTATTCAGGTGATTAATGGTTCATGTATAATTTTGTGCTTCTCTTTTCACTTCTGCTCTCTATCTCTGTCGCCCTCACCCTCTGTTCTCTGTGTCTCTCTCCCTCTCGCTGTGTCTTATCTTAAGCTTCAATGCTCATTCACTGTCTTTCTGATTTCTGTGCTTCATTTATCTCTCTCTCTCTCTCTCTCTCTCTCTCTCTCTCTCTCTCTCTCTCTCTCTCTCTCTCTCTCTCTCTCTGCATAATATTATCTATTTATCTATCTATCTATCTATCTATCTATCTATCTATCTATCTATCTATCTGTACATCTGTTTCTCCCTCTCATGCAGTCTATTTCTCTCTCTCCCTTTCCTTCATTTCTCTCCCCTTCTCGTATCCCGTGTTTCTCATTCCGTGCTCCCTAATGTCAGTAATTGAACGCTGACTTTTAGTATCCCTCTGTATTGGTCCTGAGCCCGGCGTATTGGCCAGTCCGCATCGAATGAAAAGCTAAGAATATAAAAAATAAAAATAAAAAAACTATGGATATGAGTCTTGCTGAATCTCACCTGTATCTTATCACCTTACTTACTGATATACACTTACTTCTTTGTGGTTGGTAATACACGACGGGGTGACTAATTAAGATTCCCATGCGATATAGCCGACTGGACGGACCCTCCTCAAGTTAAGTTTAGGAAGACAAAAGTATGAGTACAATTTTTATATGGCGATAATCTCTTCCCTCTCTGGTATAATGGTGTACACTCGTGATACGTAATCCCTGACCAGAGACGAACGGCAGGCACCACACATACCCTGCATTCGAACTCAGCCTCTATAGGTGTACTGGGTGGGGAAATGAGCAATACCAGGCGATTCGAAGCTTTCTGCTGTTCACACTCTGGGCAGAAATTATATATCACGAGTGGTAAATGAGACGCTCTTGTTTCATCTATTCTAAGTGCAATTTGTTCATGGTTTACAGTCAGGTAGAATGAAACAATAAAGCCTCATTCAAGAAAACGTTATTCGCCAAGTTCACCATCATACCAGAGTAGGGAGTGGACTTTAAACCGGGACTGTACGTACGTGTCTTTCAAGTTATCTCTGTCCTTTCACTGTGTCTTCAATAGGAAACTATGTGAAGATTTTTCTCATTCTCTTTCTGGCACTCTGTCTGTCTGCATGGCAACTTAGAGGAGATAATTCTAGTAACTTTTTTCCTTCCTTCATCTCATTAAAGCCTTATGTCTTCACGCTGTCTTCCCTCCTCCTTTATACTGCTGAACTTTTCTATAATACTTTTCCTATCAGGTAAACTTTTCCCTGTCAACGTGAAGATCCTTGTTGCTAATAATTCGTGCATGGATATTGTTCTTTACTAATAAATTTCACTCATCGTTTATGCATACTAAATTGAGGCATAAACTAAATGAAGGGTTATATAGCTAAACTCCAGGAACAATTCTTGGCTGAATCAGAAACCATAAGTTAATTAAGCCCAGTAATGAGCGTCATAAAGGCTGAGCCGTGGGCCGTGTGGCGGGGGTGGTGGTGGTGGTGAAGATGGTAATAGTGAAGTGGTGGTGGTGGTGGTGAAGATGGTAATAGTGAAGTGGTGGTGGTGGTGGTGAAGATGGTAATAGTGAAGTGGTGGTGGTGGTGGTGGTGGTGAAGATGGTAATAGTGAAGTGGTGGTGGTGGTGATGATCTTAGTAGTGGTAGTAGTGGTGGAGGTGGTGATATTAGTAGTGGTGAAGGTGGTGATTTAGCAGTGTTAGTGGTGTTGGACGTGGTGAACCGAGTAGTGGTGGTGGTGAAGGTGTAAAATTGTGGTGTTAATTAAGCGTTAGTGTACAAATTTTATGATATATGAGCACTTATATAATTATATATATATATATATATATATATATATATATATATATATATATATATATATATATATATATATATATATATATATATATATATATATTCAAGTATATAATAACACACACACATTCATACTTCTACAGATTTTAATTGGTAATTCCACATACACACCGCTGATTGTGGTAGCCAAACTAATTGCACTACTAAATCCAAACTATGTCACTGTGAAGCTGAACTCACCTATACGTAGCATAGTCTGTAAATTTTCATCCACATTTTCACACTGCAGGACCGTCACACACTGATTACCAAAAGCAATGCTTCATATGGGCATAAAATTAATTTCCATGAAAGCCCTATATGAACAGCAAAAAAGTTGAACACACAGATTGCATTATTTATGTTATATAATAATGGCTTGATGGCCACTAATGACTTCATTGAATAAATTACAAATAATCAGTAACTTATTATTTTATGAGTAAAGGTGTGATCCTGAGTGTTCTGTGTATAGCTTTTGTTTCCTTACAGGACTGTGTGGAATAATAATTTTCTTGTTATAAAAGTGAAGGTACAGTTGGACACATGAAAGTGAAAGATGGTCAATTTCTCCCAATATCAAGTTCCTTAGTGCCAAATAGGAGACATCAGGGGCAGAAGTCAGTATTGTGGATGGTAATAAAAAGCAAGTACCTGATGATAGACACTGGTTACTTAAATGGGACAAGTATCTTTCACCTGGGCTGTACCACCCATTCATGTGTCCAACTGTACAGCCCAAATCAACACTTGGGCCAAAGTTGTCTACTCTTGCTGCATTGTTACTGTCCAAGAACTGATACTAACATGAACCATCATTTAGGATTACACGTACAGTTAACATGGGTTGTGTCTACATACGTTGCTACATATCGTTGACTCGGAAGGTGTATAATTGTGAGTTATCTCTTTCCTATATTGCGATATTTATTGCCTCAATGCAGCAAGAAAACACATGTATAAAGTTGCATAAACATTTCAAAACTATGTTCTAATTGATACACATGAAGATTTTTTTTACATTTGGCTATAATGCAAACTGAAAACCATACCTAGGTGAGAATCCTAATATCATTATGATCAAATCGTGCTATTTCTTCTCTCATAGAACAATGTGAGAAACAAAACTGATGAGTATATCAGAAACACAACAAAGAAATATTAGAAATACCTTTAGTATAAGTTACGTTTTGTTGCTCTTTTGTTTCTCTTCTACCGATTTTCTCAGTTCTTTGTATTTTCCTGACTCCGTTCTATCCCCTTTCCATAAATCTACCCTGAAAATCATTAAATTGCTCTGCTTCACTTCTACACCATGCATCCTCTCCAATAGCCTCTACATTATTCTCGATCGTTTTTCTCTTGGTTCACCTTGACTGTCTTCATATTCCTATTTGCTCCTGCCAAAATCTCCTTCATATTCTCTCCTGTTCTGTCCCCTTCTCTCCCCTGGATTCTTCTCCATTACCCAGACAGTTTATCATCCTCTCCCCTCTCTGCTCTGCTGTAGTGTCCTTGGCAACTGCTTAATTTCTAGCTTCAATTTTTTTTTGTCAATGATATTCACACACAAAAACATACATGCACACACGCAAGAAAATATCACACCTACGGTATACACTTTCACCATACACATACACCAGCGTCTCCAGTTGCTCATCATATACACGCTGACACGGTCGTATATACACATGCAGATATACATACACATAAATAAATATATACACCCATAAATAGAAACACTCTCATACACAGACACAGCAAAATAAAAGGACAAAAAAGGTAGGATGATCTTATTTCCTCCTTGGTTCACATATCCATTTTGTATTTCCCAATCCTTTTCCTCCTCTTCTCTTCGTTATTCTCGTGTTGCTCTGCCCTCCCTACTCACTCCACTGATTCATTGCTTGCTTCCTCGTTTTCCTCCCTCCCTTGTTTTTGCCACATTTCTTGCCTCCTTTTCCTTCATCATATCTTTCTTCTATCTTTTTTCCCTCTCTCCATCTCTCCTTCATGGTCTCTCTCCTCCAAGGATTTCTACACATCCTAGCTCAATCTCACTCATATCCTTCTTCATCCCTACACTGGTTTCTTTAGTATCTCTCCTTATCGTCTGCTTCCATCCTTCTCTCCTTCTCTCTGTGTTTCCCTCTTGTTTCCCTACTTCCCTGTCTCCCTCCCTACCTTTGTCCTTCCTTCCCTATCTTTCTTTCCACCTTTCCTTTTCTGGTTACTTCACTCCTTTCTTCTTTCCCTATCTCCATTCCTCTAGCCCATCTTACTTCCATCTAGAATTTCATCTCCCTTTTCCTATTTCTCTCATTTCATCCCTATCTTATTTTTATCTCTCCTTCTCACTCCCCCTAATTTCCAATATCCCTCTTCTCCTACTTCCCTCTTTCCTGTATCCTCAGTTCTCTCCTTCTGTCTCTTTCTCCTTCTTTTCTATCCTACCTCCTTACCTCTTTCACATTTACCTCCCTCTCCCTCATTTTCTCTTATCCCACCTCATTCCCTCTTTCATTTCTACTTTCCTCTCCCTCATTTTCTCCCATCCTACCTCCCTACCTCCATTTTTCCTACCTACCTCACCCTTTCACTACCTTCCTGTTTCTCACCTTAATTAACTCCCTGTCTCGCTACCTTCCTACCTCACTCTTTCACTTCCTTCCTGTTTCTCACCTTAATTAACTCCCTGTCTCGCTACCTTCCTACCTCACCCTTTCACTTCCTTCCTGTTTCTCACCTTAACTCCCTGTCTTGCTCCCTTCCTTCCTTCCTTCCTTCCTTCCTTCCACTCCCCTGGTCGTCCGTCACGCCTACTCGCCACAACCCTGACAACCTCTGGGGCCTCAAGGATGAAATTACTCAGGGTTATGTTATTGCCTCGCTGAACAACAACACTACTTGGACCTCCACTCAGATTATCTCAGGTCAAGAGGGACTTATTAGGTCGGGTAAGAATGGTGGGGGTGGGTTATAGGTTGAAAAAAAAAAAAAAAAAAAAAAAAATAGTACCCCAGTATACGATTGGATGATCTGTTTCGTAGCTTAGTTTTGAGGAACGAGTGGCTTTTCATTATACCAGACGAGATTAACCCCTTGAGAGCACATGCAGGACCTGACGTAGTAATGGTGGTGTTGTGTCGTTCGTAAAGTACCCTTCTATATCTTTTAAGGATTATTTCCCTTAACGAATTATTTATAATTTATACAAGCGTCCTCTGCCGCCTCCATTATTGTCACCATCACCTTCCTTAACCGATCCTTCAGGTATAAGGAGCCAAATGAAAAAAGGAAAAAAAGTTAAAATTAAGGAAAAGTTTGTCTACTCTTTTCTTCATTTAACTTTGAAGTTGGTGAGGTGCGATGCTCTCACCATAGAAACCATTATCAATTTTTAACTTTAAACACAAGAAAGAATGTCAAAGTTTGTTTATGATACACTACAAAATTATATAACAGGCGGTAAATATCCATCGAAGTACTAAGCCTCCCAGTCAAAAATAAAATTCATGATATTATGCTTGGCTGGATGTCTTTGGGAAGGTTGGGTATGAAGAAGGTGAATGGCAACAACTGGAGTGTCTTGATTTCCGTGTTTATAAAGTTTGCATTTTTTTTTTTTTTTACCATACTATAAGACACTTCTCTCTTGATTGGCATGCAAGAAATGTACCTAGTTACTATATTATTAACAGTAACGACAAACACTAACACTTGATCTAGAAGAGTAGTAACCGAACCGAAAATTCATCACTTGTTCTTGATATGGCAGCGCAACACAATAACAACCAGTCCTCATAATATATAGGAACCTAATATAAAGAGGACTAATAACGTTTTCATCAGTCTCGTCACTCAGAAATTACTCGTCTGAACAAAAATCCCTACTCTCTGACACGACCGAAACATTTGGACTTTTCTCAGAATGATCACTGCATTTCCGCGTCCAGTGAAATATTTTCCTTCCGCTAACAACGCCAGGGGATTCACTCGTCACAGGGTTATATGTGAGCTTAATTAACACCTCTAAGGGATGAGCTAATACGAAGCTAGTGAGCGCCTGGGAAAAGACACTCAGCGACACACACACACACACACACACCAAAGAAAACACATGGGAATCAGATGAGAATATAAACAGTGATGACCCTAACCTAATGGCTTCCCTTATCACCAACAGGATCTCATTGGATATAACTAACTGTGGCGCAGCGAGTAAAGTTCAGGTATTGTCAAACCTTCCTTATAATAATTCTCTCCATGAGTTTCTGACCTTCATTTCAATTGCTGAGGTTATTACTGTCTTTCCTATTAAGAGTTTTGTTATTGTGTTTGTTGTTGTAATAATTGTTCTTGCTGTTACTGTTGTTGTTGTTGTTACATTTAAGACATTGTTAATAGAGGTGTGTTGTTTTATGATTATTCATATTCTTAGTACTGTTGACGTAGAGCGTAGGTGGATGTTGTTGGCCCAGTCAGACTTTCAGCGAGGGTCTCAATCGATGCTAAAGGTGACGGAACTGAAGCGACGGATTTGGTCAGTTTGTTATTATGTCTCCTATGTGAATGTCTCAAATCTGTCGGCATCAGTTGTAGATTATAGAGCAATGTTACCTTTTCTTGTGTGTGTGTGTGTGTGTGTGTGTGTTGTGTGTGTGCGTGTGTGTGTGTGTTGTGTGTGTGTGTGTGTAAGTGTGTGTGTGTGTGTGTGTGTGTGTGTGTGTGTGTGTGTGTTGTGTGTGTGTGTGTGTGTGTTGTAATCAGCGGGTCATAAATAAAGATGGCGCTGCTCCATAATTATTGTACAGGACTTTGGACAGTGACTGCACGTACTATACCTCGTGTAAAGAGTGACCATATAAATAAATATAGCCTACGCACAACACTATAATAGAACAGCCGTAAGTTGGGTTAAAGAAAGCATATATTATGTTACTGATTACCATTCCACATACAGTATTATTAGTTATATTTATGAATGCACTTATACGCATGGTCAGTTAATTAAAGGGATAATTCACTTTTGGTACATTACATCGCCTTGATTTCTCCTCTAGAGTATGGTAGAAACAAACATGCCTAGATTAATGGAGGTCTGTTGCTTGGAATAGTTTGGAGGAATAAGTTGCTTCAGATTTATTATAACACTGTAATTTCACCCTTATAAGAATCCTCCTCATCACATATTATATACAGTCTTTAACTCTATAACTTCTTTCCTGGACTGTACCTCGTAACTGCAGCTTTCCACTTTAACAACCCGAGCAAAATGGCGAGTTCGCACTAATTGAATTAATTATGAATTTCTCCAGAGACTTTGCAACTGACATAATGATCGGGGTAAAAATGAAGTCTCTATCCCTTGATTTTTTTTTATCCCCTGCTTCAGATTAATATTCGTGTCGAAATATTGTGTGGAATTTGTTTTAAGGGGGAAGTACAGTGTTGGTAAATCTGGAGCAACGGATTCCTCCAAACTATTCCAAGCAACAGGCCAGCCTTTATATTTGTTCATTAGGTCCTGTTTCCCGGCATACTTTGGAGGGGTCGAGGGGCTCTTAAGTGTACCAAAATGTATACGATCTATCCCTTCATATTATCGCTGAGGTGTGGTCCAGAATCCTTAGCTGTGCATTTACCTTTTTGTGAAATATTATAATATATATTACTCATGGATAACTTTGCCGGACAAGTATCTGGAATTTGCTGTAGGAAAGAATGCATTTGCAAATCTTCCTCGCTTGATTCGTGGATTGTTTGGTGAAAATTTGCTTCTATTGTATTTTCCTTGGAAGCTTAAACTCTAAATCTTTTATCTTTACATTTTTTCTTGATATTCTCTGTGGAGTTAATTGTTTGATGTCTGTCTTTACGTTAAAGTTTGTTTCAAAGGCTTTATTTACACAGTGATTTCTATTTTTCCATCGTGGCTATACTAATGTTTTAATTACTGTAATCGTAGTACAGTACTATTGGGAATTATTAATTATACATAGGGTTATTTAATATTATACTGTACTGCGTTGAAGAGCTATATATAATACATAGGGTTAATACATTATACTGTGTTGTGTTGAGGAGTTGCCTGTTGTACTGTACATAGAGTTGGTGCATTTTATGGGACCCCGTGATGTAGTTAGAAAATTGGAGGTTAGCGAGTCCTTCTACCACTGCCATTAAATGAAACACCACTTACATTGAAGGAGCTTGTTTCGTGGCATAGTCAGGAGGAATCAGAAGCCACACCAGGGTCCTTAATTAATATAGTTTGCTGAGAATTGCATACTTTACGTACAATTACTTCATTGCCAACTTTTCTCTACTTTGGCCTTTTAATGCAGCAGAGATCAAGAGCTTACCAGTATTTTCATGAGCCTCGAGACTTTGTACATTATTTATAATAATATTCTCTCCCTATCTGGGCACATGCTTAAGACTAATCTATATTCTTTACACTGTCAATGTATCTCTTAAGTAAACCAGCAATTTGTGTATCTTTTTCAGCGCCCTGTTTTCACCGCTAACATCACTTCACCGAAAAAAAAAAAAAAAAAAAAAAATATTAATAATAATAATAATAATAATAATAATAATAATAATAAAAAAGAAAAAGAACAAAAAGGAATTTCTAAACAAACAAACGAGAAAAAAGCAAATAACGTATATTTTCCTCCAGTAGTCCAACTCTCCTTTCCCTCACATGAGTACAGTAGAGTTGTCTGTCTCCACATCAACATGTCGCACTCTGATACTTCAAGGGCACAATGACGTATTCTGAAAGTGTACATTCTTACAATACTTTTTCTCTCTCGTCTACGCACTGGCCACCGCTAACGATGAGACAACTCGAATTGTGTACCTGTGTAACACTTGATTTCGTTCCTACGACCTTTTAATGATGTCAAAGAGAGGTAGATCTACTTTTTTTTTTTTTTTTTGGGGGGGGGAGGTTCCTGTATATCAAAATAAAATCGGGAGACGGAATGATAACTTATAATGTTCAAAACAATAGCAGACAGCAGTACCATCTATAACCACGATATATGGAAGCTGCTCTCACTCAGTTTACGTCCATCCCGTCCATGTGGGGAGTGTGTGCCTTGTCCTTTATTGATCCTCACCCCTTGATTGCCTTAATGCGGATCTTGTAATGCATTTTAGGGCCCGTATATGTTTCCAGATCCGTCTATATTCTCTTTAAGGACCCTGTAATGTAGTCAGAAAATTGAAGGTACGCGAGTCCTTCAAATACTTCCACGAAACACCACCTATATGGAAGGAGCTTGTTTCGTGGCATGGTCAGGAAGAATCAGAAGCTACCAATTTTCATACACGATCACAGGGTCCTTAACCTTAAAATTTGACATGACGAAGTGAGCCATGATGTGATAAACGCATATCAAAGTATAATATTAAGTAAATGGAAGCATAACTACAAAAACAGTACATCCAAGAAGCCTAAAACGAATCACAAATTAATTCATGGAGGCAAATTAATCACGGTTACCATATGCAACACCCAGACTTGAAACACTTAGCGGTTCCCAATGGCAGAGACGTTCAAAGCCACACAAGTACAATAGACTCATTAGAACGTCTGCAGAGATGAAGCACGAGAAGATTGAGTCACTGAGGTGCGAAATCAAGATAAGACCCATTTGAGCGTCAACCGAACCTGAATGTGTTAAGGAGGACCCTGTGATCGTGCATGTATGGTAATTGGAGGCTTCTGATTCCCCCTGATCATGCCACGAAACAAACTCCTTCCATATAGTTAGTGTTTCGTGCCAATATTTGAAGGACTCATTTATCTCCAATTTTCTGACTACATCACAAGGTCCCTTAACGCCGACTCCACCAAGGCACAGACGGCCCTCATCATTTTGCACAGTATTTCATTCCCCAGGTGCTTCATAATTATTTGATTGGCCTCTTTAATTTGATATACTACTCTTTTCTATGAGTAACTACAAACGCGACACGATTTTTCCCAACTCGATGGAAACTCCGCACAGAAAGAAAAGGTTGAAACTGCATTCTTAGCCTACGAGGTAATGTGATAAATTGAGTCAGAAGCCTATAGAAAATGTTCAGAAATCCGAATCCATAATGTGTTGAGCCTGGGAATGTTGAGCCAGAGATTTTGATGTGGACGACACCCTGTTAATACAGTAAGTCCCCGAAATCATATTAATATTACTCTCCCCAATACTACCACCACCACCACCACCACCACTGATTCTAATGCATACCAACACCATCATCACCACCAGAACCAACACCAACAAACGACATTATCACCACCATCAGCACTACCACCAACACTACCACCACTACAATCACCACCAACAAACAACACTATCACCACCATCACCACTAACACCAGCACTACCACAATATTACAGTGACACTCCAACTCAATCACAACCACCATCACCACTACCAACACTACCAACACAATCACCACCACTATCAACACTATCACCACCATTATCATCACCACCTCTACTACCACTATCAACACCACCAACACCACCACCACCACTACCAACACCACCACTACTACCACTACCAGTATCAACACCACCACTACCATTACCACTATCAACACCAAAATCACCACCACTATCAACACTAAGACCACCACTATCAACACCACCACCACCACTATCAACACTAAGACCACCACTATCAACACCACCATCACCACCACTATCATCACCACCATCAACACCACCACCACCACTATCAACACTAAGACCACCACTATCATCACCACCATCCCCATCACTATCAACACTAAGACCACCACTATCATCACCACCATCACCACCACTATCAACACTAAGACCACCACCATTAACACCACCACTACCACTACCACTATCAACACCAAAATCACCACCATTATCATCACCACCACTATCAACACTAAGACCACTACCATCACCACCACCACCACCACCACATATGAGGTAAGAGCAGCCAATCACTGCAATGGTTCACAATACCTGCCACCCTTTGCCTTCATCAGTAGTGCTCTCCCCTCCCCTCTCCTCTTCTCCTCTCCTCTTCTCAGTTCTCCTCTCCTCACAGCCTTTGCGATTTCAGAGTACATTTACTTTCACTTTATTCATGTTGCCTTCAGTGGTGGGAGAGACTATCAAATATTTAGTGTGTAGAATATATTAAGATTATGTTCCTCCCTAACTTTCCTACATAGATTTCATGCTAGTTTATCCATATGACGTGATATCTCTCTTTTCCGGTTAGCTTTTGTTGTAGTGAGTATTGGGTGTATCAATGAATCGGAAGAAAAACACTTGCAATTTACACACTTCTCGAGTATTATGAAAAAAAATAACAGAGATGATTATTTTTCCCTCGGTACTGAGAGACTTTGGAAATCATATTGACGGGAGT
>JAWQEG010002369.1:0-57886 GCA_033782935.1 Petrolisthes cinctipes | reverse complement strand
CCAACTAAAATTATTCACCCAAGATTTTGATATATATAAAAGGTGATGGATCTTCAAAATACAAAGAGATGCTACAGTAATGTTTGGCGTGAAGCAATTGAGAACATCACCTGTGTAATAATCTAAAGCAACTCTAATCCATGTAAGTGACAGTCAACAAGAACACATGCACTTCATTATTATGCACACGTGGAGAAGAGATAATCAAGCTTGTGGTTATGTGCAGTTACGGTACCTGATGTTTTGGTGAGAAGGTAATAACAGAGGGTGATTACAGGCGAGTATAACCTCCACATACTCAGCTCGATACACTATATACTATTAATACAAATTACATGGATTCATAACAACACATACTAGAGACACCCAGAAGTAATTTATTTCTCTAAATGTTATAATCTGCTTCCTATCTTTCGTGCCAGCTTCTGTTCATTAAGTTTCTAGTAAGTCTTGTATTAGCGTAACTGAGTGCAGTATCAAATTACATTACAATTACTGTCTGAATGAGGCTATGTTATTTTACTTACTACACCAGGTAACTTCCCACGTTTTATTTATTTTTGTTTACTTCAATCTTACAGACGTCATGAGCTTTGAGAAAATTACATGTGAAGTCTACATCATTACACATAACCATAGAGAAGGATGCGTCTTATCATGTTTATACCTAACGTCAACATCATAATAACACGTAATGAATACTAATCAACTCTGGTCTGATTTGTAGCGGTTCCTGTTGCTTCGGGGTGGGGTTGTCAAACACGAGATTGTAGAGTTTGTCAATATACGAGTTAGGAATGTGTAATGTTGTGTTGTGGGTAGATGATAACACACCAAGCCATATTTACACGATAACACACTAAAGCCATATTTTACACGATAATCAGACATCTTATGAATGCTGTATTTACATATTATTAGCTACTTTGGTCACGGTTAGTTTAGTACATGATCCTGTTAGACTAGAACCTCATAAACTTTCTCGGGATCTTCTTTATGTGTTGGCAAGTTTTTACCCTCAGTTTATCCGTTAGCCTTTGATGGAGCAGGATAATAATATCTTGGTTAATTAAATTGCAGGCTTCTGATTCCTCCAGACTATGCCAGGTAACAGACTCCTTCAGTATCGAATAGCGAATCTGCTTTGTGGTACAGTTAGGAACCCTTCAATTTAACTACAAGATATTATTCCCTTCAACAGTGGTCAGAAGGGATGGGGAAGAGGGTGAGTGGGGAAGAGGGTGAGTGGGGAAGAGGGTGAGAGGGGAAGAGGGTGAGAGGGAAGAGGGTGAGTGGAGAAGAGGGTGAGAGGGGAAGAGGGTGAGTGGGGAAAAGGGTGAGTGGGGAAGAGGGTGAAGGGGAAGAGGGGGAGTGGGAAGGAGCCTTGCGCCTTCCTGTACTTTAATATAAGTTTAGTTTCATTTCTTTTAGCTTCATTGTACATTAAGTCAGACAATCTACCCATAATGTGTTTGTGTACTTCATATGTTGTGCTTGAATGTGTGTGTGTGTGTGTGTGTGTGTGTGTGTGTGTGTGTGTGTGTGTGTGTGTGTGTGTGTGTGTGTGTGTGTGTGTGTGTGTGTGTGTGTGTGTATTTCCTTGGCTCTGCGTGTATGTAAAAATAAGAAAGTTATTTTATGAGGCCTTGTTTCTTTCTTTTTCCTTTCAAAATCTTCCGACACAGAGACAGGGAGAATCAGAGATAGTGATAGAGAGAGAAACAGAAATAGAGATAGAGGGAGAGAGAGACACACACACACACAGACAAAAATAGAGAGAAAGAGAAAAAAAACTATGGCCAAAGCTCACGTGCAGACAGAATGGGACTCGTGCCCCCCGGATCACAGGTCTCAGATTTGTACAGTGAGTTTAATATTCGAGGTTTTTGTCAGGTGAAGTTAAGGACCCTGTGATCGTGTATAAAAAAATGGAGGCTTCTGATTCCACCTAACCATGCCACGAAACAAGCTCCTTCCTTATAGGTGGTGTTTCGTAGCAATACTTGAAGGACTCATTTACCTCCATTTTTCTGAGTATACGACACAGGGTCCCTTAAAACGGAGGCAATAATATCATGGCAGTGTTCGTACCAGAGGACCTATCATGATCAACACTTAAATCTTTTAGTGGGGAGGGGGCCGAGATGGATGGGGAGGGGGCCGGGATGGGATGGGGAGGAGACAAGATGGGATGGGGTGGTGGCCGGGATGGGGAGGGGCAGAGACGGGATGGGGAGGGGGCCGGGATGGGGTGGTGGCCGGGATGGGATGGGGAGGGGGACGAGATAGGATGGGGATTGGGAGGGGGCCGAGATGGGATGGGGTGGTGGTGAGACGGGATGGGGTGGTGGTGAGACGGGATGGGTTGGGGTAGGTGGTTGGAGTGGGAGGGGGTCGGAGTGGGGAATGGGCTGGAGGGAGTCGTATTGGGGAAGATGCCGGATTGGGGAGTGGGGAGGGGCCCGGATTGGGGAGGGGACCGTGGTGGAGAGTGGGGTGGAAACGGTGCCTACACTTCCTTGATGTTCCTTCCAAAGTAGGGAAAGGAAAGTAGAGTTGACAAGAACAAAGAAGAGAACAGAATAGAAAAGAGAAAAGCGCATAAAGTGAAGGGAAGAGAAAGGAGAAAGACTTCAAAAGAGGATTAGGATTAGGACTAGGAAGGTGTGTGTGAGGTATGAGGTTGGAAGGGTCGCTGATCAAAACTTCAATTAATAACCTCATTATGGTAAAACTTATGATTGTTAATTTATACAGCCAGTGAAGCCTGATATGATTGCCTTCTCAACACTCAAACAAATTTTCATTTTACTGCCATTGTTGTGATTGTGAAGAATATAAAAATGATCGCTTATGTCGTATATGAATTATTTAAACTAAGCAGTGTAGCTGTTCCTTACACAAGAACTTCATTAGAAGCACATTATATGACTGGAATCAGGTTTACAAGACAGTGATTACTGATACACAACTGGATTGAGCATAAGCATTAAGAAGCGACGCCACAGTAAGCCAAACCTATTAATTATACTATTCACATGCTTATCAGTAATGACATGACATTAACCCAACATTTTGCTAAGCCATCGTATACAGTTAAGTAGAATTTTATTAGGGAGTTCTGACACGGTTAGAGGTGAAGCTGAGAGCAATAAAACGGTCTGGACGAGGTGCATGATGGTCGCCAACTAATGGGAAATATTCCTAGGAAGATTTTGTTAATGATAATCTCAGGGGCAGAACAGGACTTTGATGCGTTGAATCATTCAACAAAATATATATTCAAGTAATGTATATATCCCTTTGAGAACATCAACAATAGTAGAAGCAACAAAACGACAAGCAATGCAAGCAATACCTCAAGTAGTGGCAACACAATGACCGTATGTCTGGGCAGACTGTGTTACTCTGCATGGAACACCTCCCCGCCGCTCGTAATTCCGCAGCGTGAAATAAACGACACGATTTACGACATTAGAAAAATATGCCGGCGCTGATGTTAACAATAAGTAAATCCGGCACCACCAGGTTCCAGCGTGATATCTGGACTTAAAATGCAAATCCCGTCCCCCCCCCTCCCCCCCCCCTCCCTGGAGTGGACTATAATTCACCGGGGGGGAACAAAGAACGTACCCAGGTCGTCTCCGTCGCTATTAGAACAAGTTTGGGGTCTGAGCACTTTGCACGCTGATGCAGGAGGATTATCAGGCCGTTCCGCCGTCGACAGCACCCGCGGTAGTCAGAGCACTCACCTGTCTCTCAGCCAGCTCAGATAATATGCAAACGACCTCGGACAGTGAGTGGAGGATTCATTATTCTCAGGTACTAGCGGCTATTGGGCTTAATTAGACAGGCTGGCCCGTCCATGAATAGTACTGCCCTCAAGTTAATTAAAGAGGTGTACGTAACAACACAAGCCCTCCAACCTAATAATAATAATACATACTTCTTACCCTGTCACTCGTCAGGCATGAGCTCGAATCAATCAAATATATAAGTAATGTAATGGGGAAATTAACTAACCCAATAAGTTATACTAGTAACCTGTGAAGTTTGTGGGATTTACGAATAATGAGAAAAGTGATAAAATGAACGACGTGGTTATATGCTTGTTTACATTCGAACACTTCCGTTGGGTTGATTTTATATATTGCTTTTAGAGTGTTAAAGCTTTCAGTATGTTTAATAATTAGTACAGTTGTTCGTATATCATGCCAACCACACCCTCTCATACCACCAACATCCCTCATACTATCACCCTCACCTTGTCATGCCACTCACACTAACACCCACACCCACTCATGGTCACCCTCATCTTTCCATGCCACTCACACTAACACCCACACCCACTCATGGTCATTCTCACCCCTAAAAATCACCCACACACACACACACACACACACACACACCTCACAGATTAATACCACCCACAGTAAAGCCACCCTCACACACCCACACCCACCCACAAGATCAACAACATTAATGCCAGGCGACGGGGGGCGAAGCTGGACAATTGGATGATCAATATAAATAACACAACCAAACCATAACCATTTGAATTAAGTAGGTAAAATTATAGCACATTGTTTTGGGTGGTAAATCTACTAGAACAAATAATTCCTCCAAACTATCCCAGGCAACAGGATAGTGACCATTATTTTTCTTCATCTAGGTCTTGTTTCCTGGCATACTATGGAGGAATCTGCAGCCCTCCAATTTACCAACAAGAGATTATCCCTTTTAATACATGATGACCAAGAAAAAAATACTATAAAAAGTTAATGAATTGCTGTTGGATAAAATGTGTATAAATAACAACATACCACATATGAAACCAAAGCCAAATGAATTACAGAAATATTAAGGTATGTAAAGGAATGAGTGAAGATGATGGGTACTTTAATTTCGTTCAACTCGTTTATATTACTATAGATATTACATTACAAATAATGACACAACCTGAAAGAGCCCATACTATCCTCTAGTTCTTTTATATCTTATCTATTGATGACTTGATAATTGTCTCTCCTCACATGAACACACTATCATAACGACGAAACACTAAAATGTCATCACTTTTAAAAATTCACAATAAAAATGGACTAAAAATAATAATATCACTTTTAAGGGGGAAGTTTTGTGTTGGTTAATTTGGAGCAACTGAATCCTCCAAACTATTCCCAGCAACAGAACAGAACACCATTAATTTTGCTATTCTGGTCCGGTTTCCTAGCATACTTTGGAGGAATTAAGGCACTCCAATGTACCAAAAAAGAATTACCATCTTCAGGCTTCACAACAAACATGGCTGTCACAATCAACACATCCACCCACCCTCTCAAAATGGCTATAATAATAATGTACGGCAACTTTTTCAACACACATGACACTCACCTTGACCACCGGGATACGTTCACACCAGCTGAGCCTCAAGCAATATATTCATTCACCTTGTTGGCCAGCTCGGGTTAAGCACAAAATTAGTGAAATAACTCGTAAGTCACTGTCCGCCTTTCCAGCACCGTGAACTTGGTGAGATCACTGAGATGAGAAGAATTATTTTGTTGAGGTTATTGCGAGTCTTCCCTAATCGCTGAGTTGCCAATTAGGTTGTCAGGAAATGTTTTTATCACTCCTTATTCCATTTAATTGCTTTCAAGATAATTTTCAACAATAAGGACTATCCATATTTCAATTAATCGCGCCATAACTATACTGTCTATATAATATGTTAATCAATTCAGAGTTGTATTGGCGGTATTCTTGAATGTTATGAATAATAAGTAGTATAGGCGGTATTCCTGATTATTGCGAGGAGGGTAGAGGGTAGGGGCAGGCGGGAGTCAGCGTCTGCGCATAACTACCAGCAGAATTTTATCTACATAACTTGATAATTGATAATGAAATAGTTTTACTTCAAAATTCGTACCACAAACATATTTATATATAAATTAATAACTCTATTTGTAAACTAACTCCAGAAAGTCTCGGTGTATACTCTATTATGAAATTGTTGAGACAAGTCATGATATCTGTAAGGGATGGATGTGTCGGGTGTGTGTTGGTAGCACTGTGATCCTGGTGAGTTGCTCGCGTTGAGGATATGATGGATGGTGAAGTGAGAATGGGGGGTGGGGAGGGGGTTTGAGAATAGGCTTACCAACCCTCCCGATACGTCAAATATGAAACGCATAATTTTTTGTAGTCGTAGTTAATATGTAAATATATTTTTCATGATATAATTATCGCAATATTACGAAACCTGTTCAAGTATCACTAAATTATTTATCTCAAACTTACAGTGCCCAGACAGCAATAGTTTCCAGCAATAGTATTAGTCATGAGACACTTTATAGTTACACTAATAGGTAACTAGACACAACAGAAGCCAGAAATTATAATTATGTTACACAGCCTATACTGGAACTGTTATCACCACCATGACTATATTGGATGGAAATATTTTATTGCCTTAGTAACTACAGACAAAATTTCACGGGCGAAAACGTCACATCAGCGAGACAAATCTGACCTTGAGAGTGAACTGAACAACAAAACATTTCACTAACAGGTAATACACATCACTTTACGGACCCTGTGATCGTGTATGAAAATTGGAGGCTTCCTATTCCTCCCGTCTATGCCACGAAACAAGCTCCTTTCATATAGGTGGTGTTTCTTGGCAATAATTGAAGGATTCATTTACCTTCAATTTTCTGACTAGGCTACATCACAGGGTCCCTTAAGAACAAGCACCCAACCATCACCACCAATGAATACAGTACACATTCTATGGCAACACATATTAGGCTTAGGTCCGTAGGCAAGAACAATGGTTGTGTTTAAGTAATGTAAATATTTCATCTACCAGTGTGGGTTTTATTACTTACATTTATTACTTACATGATCACGTCAGTGTGATTTTCCACCCATAATGGTTGTGTTGACGATGCTCTGTGTGTGTGTGTGTTGCAGCTACTGTAAGATGACACCATAGACATACACACACACACACTATACAGAGCCATCCATCTTACTCGTACTGTACCATGCCGTTGTCAACACTATAAATATCCTTGCCTATGACACTTAGGATGGTAGACAAGAACATTCGTGATATATACGATGATGTGATACGGGTACGAAGGCTCTATTGTTTGTCTGTTGAGTCATCGTATCTGTACCACACCACAGATACAGTATTCTTGCCTATGACTATTACTGTGATAGAAGGATTACAAGGAAAGCCAAGTGACCTTTGTACAATGCTCAAGGAATACCCCAACTGGCTTTTCAATACATCATAAGCCTTGGGGGGTATTACCGAAGACAGTGATAGCATCGACCCGCCAGACTCAAGCCTATTCTCTCACTCTCAGACAATCCGATTATAAGGTTTCTCTATTCGATTTCCTTCGATACTGATGGTGAAGAAAACGAGAGGCCAGATGTAGGTTAAGCTGTCACCCTGACCCAACACACACACACACACACAAGCCGAAAATTGGTGTTTTTAGAGAGAGAGAGAGAGAGAGAGAGAGAGAGAGAGAGAGTGTGTGTGTGTGTGTGTGTGTGTGTGTGTGTGTAAATCACCTTAACATGCACACACACATACAAGCCGAAAATTGGTGTTTTTAGTGTATATTTGTGTGTGTGCTCTTAAATCACCTTAACACACACACACACACACACACACGGCGCTAAAGAAGGTGGGTATTGGAGGAACAGCCCAGCAATGATGACGCCTGCAGCCCATCATTAAGGTGGATATTATGTGTTGGTAAATCTGGAGCAACTGAATCCTCCAAACTATTCCAAGCAACAGAACACCATTATTTTTGTTCATCTGGTCCTGTTTCCTGGCATACATTGGAGGAATCAAGGCACTCCAATGTAACAAAAGTGAATTACCCCCCCCCCCCACTCCCCTCTCCTTTAAGAACCTTCCTGGGGGACAAGAGAAGAGCCGCTGGAATCCATTTGAAGCATCAGATAAACCCTGACTCTAAACTCCTCAGATGCTGGATGTCGTGGGCTAGGCTACTCACGCTCACACTATAATTATAATTCTATTTTTTTTTCCTTTCTGTCTGTCTCTGTCTCTTTGTGTGTGTGTCTGTGTCTTTGTCTGTGTGTGTGTGTGTCTGTGTCTGTGTCTGTGTGTGTCTGTGTGTGTGTCTGTGTGTGTGTGTGTCTGTGTGTGTGTGTGTCTGTGTGTGTGTGTGTGTCAGTGTGTGAGTGTGTCTGTGTGTGTGTGTGTGTCAGTGTATGAGTGTGTCTGTGTGTGTGTGTGAGTGTGTCTGTGTGTGTCTGTGTGTGTCGCTTTCTATGCCCACCCTCTTCTCTCTTTCCCATTCCGGACCTCCTTTCTACCCATGTACTTTCTTTCTGTTCACGTTTTCCTTCCTCGTAACTGTACCTAACCTTCCATAAAGTCTGGCATACAGGAATCACATTATCCCGAGCTTGTTAGGAATTTGCTCAGTCATGGGTTAGAAGGGAAGGGGAGAACAAGTGACCCTCCTGGCCTTTTAACCTTGTCTGATCAACATGAAAGGGACGGATGAATGAATGAATGTATGAACGAAAGAGACTATCGAAAGAATTATACAAGGGAAATAAAGAAGGACAGATCAATATAAGGAAAACAAATGAATGAATGAATGCCTCGAAATATTACCCAAGTGCACCAAACAAAAGTGACGAAAATCCCAAGGAAGAGTAAGTAACATTGTAAAAAGGTTGGAACAGAAATGACCAAAGTAAGCAGCAAAGGAGGAAATAGAGTGACCTTGCTGACCTGTAATCTGCGCCACATCACCACACCAAGGGCAGGCTCAGCGACAGGCGTGGCTCAGCAGGTAACTCGCTCTGATTCATTACCTCCTTAGGGCCTGACATGCAGCAGTGGAGAGGTTGGGTTGGTTGGTTGGTTGGTTGGAATGGACCGACGGACTGACTGTTCACTGTATCACTACGAGTTTCATTTCGTCTTTCCTTTCAAGTGATAACACACACACACACTTCACTCAGCATACCTCATACAACAAACAACTCGTACAATCATATGAGTACACAACACTCAGACAAGACACTTTCAACTCCTCATCTTACATTATTTTACTCAACCTGCACCCCACACACACACACACACCACTCCACTCACCCAGCACCACACACACACACCACTCCACTCACCCAGAACCACACACACACACACACCACTCTACTCACCCAGCACCACACACACACACACACCACTCTACTCACCCAGCACCACACACACACACACACACACACACACACCACTCCACTCACCCAGCACCACACATACACACAAACCACTTTACTTCCTTCTCTCTGCACCAACATTAACCAATTTATTCCTTTCTCTGCACCTTTTCTGTCCAACTCCTTTTTCTCACCACAACAATACACATAACTACGATCAAACTACCTTACTATATTTCATTCCTGTGTAGTACTTATGTCATTTATAAGTATCTCCTCCCTCTGAATTGGTCAAACGTTTCTTCATCCCTTTTGTAAGCTCGAATGATCTATCCTTTCTTTATCCGTCAGCTAGTTAGGGATGATGAAGCGATAGTGATCCGTGTGTCTGGGAGCTCTTGTCTCATCTTACAATGTCTCACTTTCTTGTTTCCATTCCACAATCATTGGAGCAGGTACAGTACAATAATTCACACATGGCAGCCAATCGACCCGTCCGTCATTCACTACAGACACCCTTCCATCCCCATCACCAACATTCACCACGCCCTTCAGTCCATCTGGTTTCTGCCTAAGTATCAAATCATATGCAACACACCACGTACCCAACCCAACCCAACCACATCCCACTTTCTGTACAACCAATCTACCCTTCCCTACGCCGACCCATCCTTCGTCCACGCCACTCGTCACCCCGGAGTTAAATCTCAAACCTCTACTTCCAACCTCACGCGGAACCTTGTATCCGTTCCCTGCAGCCTTCTCTCCCAAGTTGGGTGTAACTGACATGCAACATCATGCACGGTTTAATAAGAAAAATCATACCATGCATTAAGTTTAATAGAAAAAGAAACTTTAGAGCCAAGCAAGACTGCAGGATTACGATAAGAGCAGGTATTTGTTCGCACACAATATCAAGGTACAAATTAACGCACAGGAAAAGTTTCATAGTAAAGCTAATATCGGTGTACACACAACACTGAAAGACAATGTATCCATGTTTATTCCATCTCCTTCCTTTGTCCACCACAACAACTCCCATCATAAAGTAATATAACAAGTAGAATTTCTGGTCTATGGCCGCCACTTTCCAATTCTAATGAGGTCGATTCAGATGGACTTCCGTGTTCCCTGACCTCAACGTCCATGGAACTGGACCTTACCTTGGGTATAGCAGTCGGTGCACACAGGTCAAGATGTGGATAAATACTTTCAATGTCTCCTTACTCCAGCCCCTGATAACAGGGTACAGGGCATGGAAATGGGTAGGTATGGCAACGTGACTTACAATATGATGCAGGAAGAGCAGGCTGAGTGAGTGAGTGAAGGCGGTACTGTATAAGGGCAGGATCTGAGGGTGGACTGGACAGGTGTAAAGCGTGACTCAGTGAAGCTGGTCTGGAGTGTATACACACACACACACACACATTATACAGTACACACCCTTCCAACACAACCCATTCATCATACCATTCATCCTTGCATTAAAACCGCATTTATCTGAGTCAATGGCAATGGTGTTGCTTCACTGTCTATGAAATTTCCAAAAGAAATATGTCGAAGGTTAAACGATGGAAGAAAAATTGTATCGTGTAATAACCCCTTAAGTGACAAGCAAGGCTAGATTTATACCAGCAGATTCGGGTGATGATAAATCCATGGATAACTTGTCCTCCCAGATTCTCGCTCTACATGACTGGGCGTGACTGGACTGTACCGTTGTGGACAGTCCCGGAAAAAGTACATAAAAATGGAGGCCCGCTGGATTGACGAGTCACGTGTAGTCATGACTTGATTAGACTTATTTGGTGTGAAAGCGTCGTATGGCAAGCACGTCAATGGTATGGTATGGGCAGGGTGTGGCACTGTCAGGGACACGATTAATAATAGAGACTGAAATAATACCGTTATGGCGACCTCAGTGTGCAGAACGTAAGCTCCTCTCCAGCATTAATAGAAGTGGAAATACTATACAAAATACGCTGTAATAATTTAAGTTATGCATTACCAAATTAGTATGGGTGATGCATGGTTGCATATAATTTCCATCGTCTCATACTTTCACATTATCTACTATTGTTTTATTTGTTAGTTGTTCAAGTGTTAAGTTTTCCTTTTTCCACGTGTACACACCAGACTTCAACACTGTCACGTCATGAGTTAAATGCATCAGTGACAGGCAACAATCCATCACTGTGGCCCTGGACGCTCTATAATCACAGGGAAACATAACTCTTACAGCAAAGGAGCATACCCATGTAATGTAAACGAAACCAGCACATTACATAATACAGGCATAACGTTACTTGTGCCCAGGGGAGGAATGGGGAGTGGAGGAGAGTGTACAGAGATGGGAGGAGAGTGTACAGTACAGGATATATTATGTTGTAGGGAGGCTGGGGGTGGGGGGTTGTAGAGTGGCAGGGAAGGGGGTTAGAGTGGCAGGGAGGGGGGTAGAGTGGCAGGGAGGGGTATAAAGTGCCCGAAGTGAGGGTATAAAGTGGCAGGGAAGGAGGTAGAGTGGTAGGGAGAGGGATACAGTGGCGGGGAAGAGGCGACTAAGAATGGATTGAGAGTTTAGTGGTGAAGGAAATAACAAGAGATTGAATGTTAAGTGACTGAGTGAATCGCAAGAGAGAGAGAGAGAGAGAGAGAGAGAGAGAGAGAGAGAGAGAGAGAGAGAGAGAGAGAGAGAGAATAGCTGAGTTAGGGGTAGAGAGTAGCGAGTATAGAAGGGTGAGAGGAGGGGCTATAGATGGAGGGGGGGAGGGAGGGAGGAAGACTCTTATGACAAACGGGCCTGGTTGTGTGTGCTATTGTTACGCAAATTAACGCCAGACCTCCCGCCTCGCCCCTGCCCATACACACACCTACCCCTGCCAAACAGACACCTCCACGCAACTCTTTCCATAACATCTACACTTCCACGCAGGCTAACTTTCCCCCTGCAACACACAAAAGGATATCCACGTAAATCTTTCAATATCTACACTTCCACGCAGGCTATCTTTCTCCCTGCAATGCAACACACAAACACACAATTATCCACGTAACTCTTTCAATACCTACACTTCCACGGAGGTTAACATTCTTCCTGCAACACACAAACACACAATTATCCACGTAACTCTTTCAAATATCTACACTTCCACGCAGGCTAACTTCCCCCTGCAACACGCAAATGGATATCCACGTAACTCTTTCAAATATCTACACTTCCACAAAGGTTAACATTCTTCCTGCAACACACAAACACACAATTATCCACGTAACTCTTTCAAATATATACACTTCCACGCAGGTTAACTTTCTACCTACAACACACAAATATGCACAGATCCACGTAACTCCTAAAACATCTACGCTTCCACTCAAATTTTTCTACAACGTAACAACAACAACAACACACCAAACGCACACACTCCACGTTAACTCTCTCCTTCCCTTACAACACTTATTACATACACTTTTCCACGCCCCCTTCCCCGACACACGTACACCTTTACACACCTCGCTATTTGCGTGATTACACCCTTCACACCAACGAGGCATATGGGGTCACGTGGCTTATCTCTTTTGTTGGCACTGCGGAGACCCCTGTGTGTGTGTGTGTGTGTGTGTGTGTGTGTGTGTGTGTGTGTGTGTGTGTGTGTGTGTGTGTGTGTGTGTGTGTGTGTGTGTGTGTGTGTGTGTGTGTGAGTGAGTGAGTGAGTGAGTGAGTGAGTGAGTGAGTGAGTGAGTGAGTGAGTGAGTGAGTGAGTGAGTGAGTGAGTGAGAGAGAGAGAGAGAGAGAGAGAGAGAGAGAGAGAGAGAGAGAGAGAGAGAGAGAGAGAGAGAACGTCTATTATGTGTATCTGTGTTGCTGTAGGATGTGTACATTTTATTGTTGTATGTGTATCGTACGTGCCTGTATGTATGTGTGTACGTATGTCCGTGCCAGCGTGCGTGTGTGTACCTTTCCCTGACCCCTGGAATAAACCAACCCTAAACAGAACAAAAACTCTTCACCATTTTCCCCATTTAATTTACATCTCCTTGCAACAAAAGACCGTAATTGATAATCAGCCAACGAGCGTTTTTCCACTAATATAAAAAAAAGTGTACGCTGTGTGGAAAATTAGGCTCTCTATTATGAAAAAAGGCACAAAATGAGGAGGGCTGTCTGGGGAGGTCACGCGGTTTCCTGCAGTAAATTGCTGTTGTGCAGATTACAGCCGGGCAGCCGTGAGTGGTAGAGACCCTGGGTTATACAAGCCGGCCTGGCCCTCCATGCATGCACGCTGCTCAGCCTCAGAGGACGTGGGGGTCGCAACAGCATCCCGTCTCAAGTCTCTGTCTGTGTGTGTGTGTGAGTGTGTGTGTGTGTGTGTGTGTGTAAGTAAGTAAGTAAGTAAGTAAGTAAGTAAGTAAGTAAGAGAGAGAGTGTGTGTGTGTGTGTGTGTGTGTGTGTGTGTGTGTGTGTGTGTGTGTGTGTGTGTGTGTGTGTGTGTGTGTGTGTGTGTGTGTGTGTGTGCGCTTGTTGCCTGTTTGTTTAGCTGTATTTGTATGTGTCTGTATATGTATGTCTTTGTTCCTTGAAATAGTAAGTAAACAATTAGCACTATTAACTTACCTTTAATAACTTGACAGAGCAGACCAAACCAATGCTTTACTGTTGAGCCGTGAGAGATGTTAAGGGAAACCCGTGAAGGGGAAGTGGGTGATGTGTGACAGGTGTGGAGGGACAGTGGGTGATGTGACAGGTGTGGAGGGACAGAAAGGTAAGGTATGACAGGTGTGGAGAGACAGAGGTATAAGATATGACAGGTGTTAAAAGACAGAGAGGTATAAGATATAATGACAGGTGTTAAAAGACAGAGAGATAAGGTATGACAGGTGTGGAGGGACAAGAAGGTATGACATGTGTGGAGGGACAAGAAGGTATGACATGTGTGAAGGGACAAGAAGGTATAAGTGTGTGGGTCCCGGATATATACAGTGGCCATGCAGTCAACAACAGGTGTGGCCCCATCATGACATCATAACCTTCACGTGTCTACCACTCCTGCTGGTGTGTTGTCTGAAATTAAACGGGGGATTTATTTTAATGCCTCAGTTGTTATTCTGCCAGCTGTCATGTAGCCTATAATCTCAGCATTTGCCAAGTAATTAGTGTCTTTCTGTGCTCGGTCAGTAAATCCATCAGTCGTGGTGCTTTGTGATGCAAATACGTCAATTGGGTTTTAAGGGGCCATTCTCTCTTTGGGCAAATGAGCTGGAAGGCTGCTAATTCCTCCATATTATGCCACGAAACGGCCTCACTCAGTCTATTTGCTGTTTTGTAGTACACACAGGGGAATGAGAAGCCTCCAAATTTGCTGACAAAACAAGGCTCCTTAAACTCCAGCACTGATCTCATGCACGCACTTGAAAGACCCACCCTCATATTACCCAGCCCTGCCTCCCACCTCGCCTGACCTCCGTGCACACACAGTTGTCTCAGCGGTCTCCAGCACTAACTACACCACCACACATCCACGGTCTCCAACACTAACTACACCACCACACATATACAGTCTCCAACACTAACTACACCACCACACATATACAGTCTCCAACACTTTATAACTACACCACCACACATATACAGTCTCCAGCACTAACTACACCACCACACATCTACAGTCTCCAACACTAACTACACCACCACACATCCACAGTCTCCAACACTAACACCACCACACATCTACAGTCTCCAACACTAACTACACCACCACACATCTACAGTCTCCAACACTAACTACACCACCACACATCTACGGTCTCCAACACTAACTACACCACCACACATCTACAGTCTCCAACACTAACTACACCACCACACATCTACGGTCTCCAACACTAACTACACCACCACACATCTACAGTCTCCAACACTAATACCACCACATATCTACGGTCTCCAACACTAACTACACCACCACACATCCAGTCTCCAACATTTTATAACTACACAATCTCTATATGAAACACGGGGACAGTCAGCTTTGAATGTATACTTATGAAGGGGGTAACACACTTTTGGTACATTGGAGTGCCTTGATTCCTCCAAAGTATGCCAAAAAACCGGACCAGAAGAACAAAAATAAGGGTGTTCTGTTGCTGAAAATAGTTTGGAGGAATCATTTGCTCCAGATTTACCAACATTGTACTACCTCCTTAAACTTTAGTACTTCTACAGGTCGTCCAGTAATTGTTGCCGGTAACTAACTGTTATGCTTGTAATTCTAGTTTCAAAAACACAATAAAACTTAAAACAACTATAATATTAATTTTGTGGTAAATATTTTGTACTAAATAATTTGGTGAACAATGTACTGTAACGCAAAGGAAATTTTATAATTGCTTCCTTCCTTCTATCAGATTTTCTTTTTATTTTTGGTTGTGTTTTGCCCCCCGAATGCATTTCTGACACTTTACCTATCTAACTATTATAACTGTATACCTATGACCTTTCTGGCCCTTCTTTAAAGAGTTTCAAAATAGTAGTTAGATTATTTGAAACATTTGTTGGTCCTCAATCCCTGATGCTATCTTGTTATCTCATCATGCTATACCTGACATTATCCTCTCTCTTCTCTTTTCTTGAGGGAAGTTCTCTCTCTGCTAAAACTTGTCTAAGACTCCAAGTTCCTGACCCATCAGTTAAGACAGGTAGAATACACTGATTATACCGTACACATTTCTGTTCAGGGAAAGAAGGAAATTATCTTTTATGATACTTAGTTGTTTACCACAAACACTACATCCCAGTTTCAACTATGCTGACCCACGGACTTTTCTCCAACAAGGTACACCCACCTACAAAAGCCCTGTCGCTTCACCAAACGGTTCTTGAAGTTTGGGGTTTAATGACTCGTGAATCGAAACACCATACACAACAACATTTTCCAATTGTGAAGCTTGTGGGGTTCATGACTCTGCGGATGAGGCGATAGTGGTTTTGTAGGTGGGTGTTCATACCTTCTGCACCATCTGTACTCGGGCAAATCATTTTCTTTCCTCTACCACCTTTCGTATCAAGGTTTATGCTACACCTTCCTTCCTCTTTTATCCTCTCTCTCTCGTCCTTCTCTCCTTGTGGTTGCCCCTATTACTCTCTCAGTATTACCCTTATTCTCACCCTTTCCTGTCTTTGCAACCTTCCTTCTACTCTCTTGTTGCCCTTGTCCTATCTCCTCTCCTCAACCTCCCTCTATTCATATTCACATCCCTATCCTCAACCTCCCTCTATTCATATTCACATCCCTATCCTCACCCTCCTCCTATTCTTATTCATGTCCCTATATCCCGTCGGAACCCTCTCATCCTTCTCCCGTCCCCTTCCCCGCGGCGGTACTAACAGTGTCACCATAAAGTGGCGTCCTGTTATAAATGATAATAGTGACGTCAGAGGGGTGGGCAGGTGGGAGGCGTGAGGGAATTACCATGCAAGTCCATTAGCAGAGTGCCACCAGAACTCTCACACCAGCCACCTTGCCTACCCAGACTATACCACCATACCACTCCAAAAATTTTCATATCAAAGTGGGTGAGGAGTAGTGGTGATGGTGGGTGTGGTGTTGGTGATGGTGTAGTGGGTGTGGGTGTGGGTGTGGTGGTGGTGGTGGTAGTGATGGTGTTGGGGGTGGTGGTGGTGATGGGTGTAGTGGTGGTGATGGGTGTAGTGGTGGTGATGGGTGTGGTGTTGGTGATGGTGTTGGGTGTGGTGTTGGTGATGGTGTTGGGGGTGGTGGTGGGTTGGGTGGTTCAGTGGAGACGGTAATGCTTGAAGAAGAGAATGATACAATTGAATATAAGGGGTAAGATTCTTGATGGTAAATAAATAGAGAGTTACTGACTGAATCCTCCAATGTTACGAAACAGATCTTATACTAGTAACAAACATGGAGGTGATTGGTTTCGCGGGAGAGCTTGGAGGAATCAGTAGCCTTCCAATATACCAAAAATGTGTAGAACCAGGAGGTACAACAACAACAACAATAACAACACTGCCTGGGGACACTGGTTCGTCTCCCACAATGGCATTATTTACGACGACACACACACACACACACACATACACTTTCTTCACTTGTGCTTCTCGCGTCCTCACCTCGCCCCCCTCCACCCCCCCTTCTCTCTCTCTCTCTCCCCCGCCCCATGCACCACAACACAATCACAATCACCTATCCAGCCTCAAATCTTTCATCCACCACCACCATCGCCACCAACACTGTAATCATCGGCCATCACACCGCACATTTCTCCATCACCACCACTTTCTCTGGCATTATCACCACCACCATCTTCACTGCTGCCATCATTACCCCAACCACCAGTACCGCCACCACCAATATATTTACACTTACAATGCTGTCCTTTATATCTCCAGCATCACCACCATCACCACCACCACCACTACTGCTGCTGCTAACATTATCTCCATCTCCTCCATCATCACCATCATAATCATCATCATAACGAGACACCAGAATCATCATCATTACCACTACCATTATTATTTTCTTCAATGCCTCTCATATCTTTGCTCTAAAATACTTATGCTGTCACTAATCAAGACGTCGAGTCGAGCTTGATATTCTATATTTTTATAACCTGCTTACCCAACCATGCAAAATTTTCAACCTTATAGCCAGTATATATATTTCTCAACAGGTAAATCCCACCACCTTTACCCACACGTGTTAGTTATTCATACAGCCCTCCCTTAAGGACCCAGTGATCGTGTATGAGACTTGGTGGCTTCTGATTCCTCCTCACTATGCCACGAAACAAGCTCCTTCAATATTGGGGGTGTTTCGTGGCAATATTTGAAGGACTCACTAACCTCCAATTTATTTTCTGACTACATCAAGGGGGTCCTTTATGGTTTTGCACTGTTACGCTCATCAGTCACTCGGGAGATGTTGAAGTCAGAAAATTTAATAAGAATAGAAATGATGGAACACTTTACAATTTAATAGAATACAAATACAACACCAAAAAAATTTAATACCGAGGAAATATTAAGATAATATGACGAAGCACTAATATTATGGGGAGATTATTATTTTTTTTTTTTTTTTTTTTTTTGTGAATTGGAAAGCCTAATTCCTCCAAAGTATGTCAGGAACCAAAACCAGACGAACAAAAATAATGGTGTCCTATTGCCTGGAATACTTTGGAGGAATCAGTTGCTCCAGATTTACCAACAAGAGAATCTCCCCTTATTAATAGGAGATACTTATGGTGAAGCATCATTTAATTAATACAGAATACAATATAATACAGAAATAACGACGCACCATACAACACAATAAAGATAATGAAGCACCATACCATTCACTAAGGAGCAGAGGTGATGGTAGTACGTAAGTGTAATGAAGCACCATAATAATATTTGAAGCATATATGAAGCACTGAGGAACTGAATAACTGAAGCGTAAAATAGTATGAAGGAGACCACACGTGTATTAAGGGAGAAGTTTTGTGTTGGTAATTCTGGAGCAACTGAATCCTCCAAACTATTCCAAGCAACAGAACACTATTATTTTTGCTCTTTTGGTATTGTTTCCAGGCATACTTTGGAGGAATCAAGGCACTCCAATGTACCAAAAAAGAATGATCACCTTAAGGACCCCGTGCTGTTGTCAGAAAATTGGAGATAAATGAGTCCTTCAAATATTGCCACGAAACACCACCTATATGGAAGGAGCTTGTTTCATGGCATGGTCAGGACGAATCAGAATCCTCCAAGTTTCATACACGATCACAGGGTTCTTAATTAATAAACTCACATTCGACTCTAAACTAACCTTCCAACACTATTTATTTTTTACCTTTACTATACTCATATAAATCGTTGTACAGTGTGATATACGGAATTAAACTCAGACACCCCGTACCGTAACCTGAGAAGAGGGTGGGATGCCAGCTAACGGAACCCTGAATATCCACACACACACATACACACACACACACACACACACATGACTACAGATACTTACACACACACACACACACACACACACACACACACACACGACTAAAAATAATTACAAACACACACACACGACTAATGATACTTACACATACATACGCGAATAAAAAAAAAAAAACACACACACGACTAAAATTACTTACAAACACACACGACTAAAAATACTTACACACACACACACGACTACTGCTATTTAGCCTACACACATACACACACACACGACTAAAAATATTTACACACACACACACACACACACATCTATTTACATATGCACATTAGTATATTGTTCTTCGGGTATCAATGACCAAAATAATACCTTCACATTGTCCTCTATATATAATTCACAGAGATATGCACATCGTGTTAATTGATCCGTAAAATATAACGTACATTATTATTGCTACGGTAATTTTATTTTAATTAATATTTTCATTATGATTAATTTTCTTATTATTATCATCATAGTTTGTATTATTATTATTATTTATATTATTATTATTATTTATATTATTATTATTGTTGTTGTTTTTATTATTCTTATTATTCTTATTATTGTTGTTATTATTATTATTGTTATTATTATTATTATTATCATTATTGGTATTATTATCATTATCATTATTGTTATTATTATTTTTATTATTGTTATCACCGTACTTTTGACATTAGTATTATAACAGAATAAACCCAAGAAAGACAGTAGCAGAACACACACACACACACACACACACACACACACACACACACACACCACAAGGATGGGTGAGGTCAGTGAGTGGTTGGTGGGTCTCGTCTTACGTCTGATGGATATCCTCTTGTTTATTGGTCTTTCGAGGTCAGGTCAACCACCAACATATTCACTCTCACACTCACTCACTCACCTACTTACACTCTCATTCACACTCACCCACTCAGTTATATTTCTCTCATTCACTCTCTCACTCATTCACTCACTCATCTACTTACACTCTCATTCACACTCACCCACTCTGTTATATTTCTCTCATTCACTCACTTACTCTCCTTACAATTTACTCATCCATATACATTCACACTCACTCACTCACTCACTCACTCACACTCCCAGTTACACTTACCCACTCTGTTACATTTCAACCATTCACTTACATTCACACTCACTCACTCACTTTCCAACTCTCACAATCACCCATTCACAACTACACTCACTCACCCACTTATTCTGACAATCACACATCCACTCACTCACTCACCCACCCTCTCACTCACCCTCTCACTCACTCACTCTCTCACATGCATATCACTTATTGCCTTACATTCACACACCAACACATCAAAATAAAAACCAAGTCACATTATATTGAAAGACAAAACACGTGCCAACTCTATTTATCCATTATTTTATTGAGTCACAACAATATCTCCTATAAAGATTCCAATAACCACAGACAAGATTAATAATAATAACAATAATAACAAACTACACAAATTGTAAAAAAAAAAAAAAACAGCATCTTCAGTGATACTGCAAAATTTCTTATAACGATTCCAATAACCACAGACACGATTAATAACAACAAAATACACAAATTGGAAAAAAACAAAAAAAAAACAAAAAAAAAACAGCATCTTCAGTGATACTACAAATTAACAACAAGAGCACGAAATGAACATCAGAAAATCCATGAAACTGTTCTAACATAATATAAACTATTACTGCTGCAGTTTACTTTACCAAATCACACTCATCTACAAGAAGAATATCAGCACACAGAAAAAAAAAAAAAAACTTACGAGTGAGATGGTTGGAACATGTTGGATTTTGACGCTAAAAAAATGTAAATAAAAAATAGACCTCCCAATTCAGACCTATCATAATGACCACCTTTGAACGTGGCGTGGCATTGCGACAGGGCACTCACTCCTCTCCCCACACCCACTGCTCCACCCTCTCCATCCTCCACACCCACCCACTGCTCCACCCTCTTTATCATCCATACCCACTGCTCCACCCTCCACACCCACTGCTCCACCCTCTCCATCATCCACACGCACTGCTCCACCCTCACCCACACCCATTGCTCCACCCTCTCCCACACCCATTGCTCCACCCTCTCCATCCTCCACACCCACTGCTCCACCCTCTCCACCCTCACCCACTGCTCCACACTCTCCATCCTCCACACCCACTGCTCCACCCTCTCCATCATCCACATCCACTGCCCCACCCTCTCCATCCTCCACACCCACCCACTGCTCCACCCTCTCCATCATCCACACCCACTGCTCCACCCTCTCCATCATCCACACCAACTGCTCCACCCTCTCCATCATCCACACCCATTTTTCTATTTACTTTTCCTGTCGTCTATTCCTCTCTCCCCTCACAATACCTCACTGTTCTAACTTCACCTCTCCGCATTTTCACTCATTTCCTTTCCCAGTCTCCTCTCCTCCTCCTCATTCCCTCACCTCCTAATTCCCTTTCCTAGTCTCCTCTCCTCCTCCTCCTCATTCCCTCTCCAAGTCTCCTATTCTCGTCCTCCTCCTCCTCATTCCCTCTCCAAGTCTCCTCTCCTCCTCCTCCTAGTCCTCCTCCTCCTCATTCCCTTTCCTCCTCCTATTCGTTTCATTCCCTCTTCCTCGCCCACCCACCACCATCAACCCCATGCACCCTCTACCCTCATCCTGGCCCTGGTCTCACTAACACTGAGGTCGCCTGTGTGTTTGTATCGGGAGGTGGCAGCAGGTGTCCACTTTACTGCACCCATATCACAACTTCACTCTTATTTATGCAACCTACAATCATAATAACTCACTCAGGCAACACCTCTTATAATAATATAAACTCTAACACATGGAACTAACAAATTTACAAAACTCTACAATCATGTAACAATTCCCATAAAAAAAAAAACACACAGGCAAGAGCTCAAATTTTTTCCAGTTCCATGCTTCTTCTATGAATGTTATTATAGATGTACAAGTTGCTTACCCACACCAAGATCGAGGTCATAATAAAATAATAATAAAACTATCACACAGAGTACTTCCTACTTCATATTACAGTATAAGATGAACGAACCTCTAAACTGTGACCAACTAATTTAATCTCTTCACATTTGGTTAAGGGACTCTGTGATGTAGTCAGCAAATTGGAGGTAAACGAGTCCTTCAAATATTGCCACAAACCACAACCTATATCGAAGGAGTTTGTTTCGTGGCATGGTCAGGAGGAAGCAGAACCCTCCTATTTTCATACACGATCACAGGGTCCTTAATAACACCTCTTTGGTCATGCATCATTAATTGTACTAAATCATAAATCAGAGCCACTCGTTACCAACACACACACACACACACACACTGATTTAGTTCATGCAGATTCAACCATGCGAGATCTCATTTACACACTATGCATATTCACAAGCAATTAGACACACTGGTCAATTATATCATACATCACCATTATGAACTGTTGCATACTCAGTACTTCCTCAAACACATGCCACTTGTAATATGAGATAGTCGTCCATTACATTCGACACACACACACACACACACACACACACACACACTTTTACATAATACATACACTTAGATTATACATTAAGGTGTGTTGATGGAAAGTGTAGTGGGAGAAGTGGTTTAGTATGGTATAAGGGAGGGAAGGTGTGGGGTGGTGCAGTATAAGGAAGTATGTGGGGTGGTTCAGTATAAGGGAAGGTAGGTGTGGTGGGAAGGGGTTGAGTAGTGCAGTATAAGGAACTAGGCTACAGTGGGGTGATGCAGTATAAGGAAGGCCGTGTAGTTTAGTATAAGGGAAGGTAAGTGTGGTGAGAAGGGGTTGAGTTGTTCAGTATAAGGGAAGGTAGGTGTGGTGAGAAGGGGATGAGTAGTTTAGTATAAGGAAGTAGGTTACGGTGTTGTGGTTTCAGTATAAGGGAAGGTAGGTGTGGTGGGAGGGCATGGGGGTGGGTGGGTATGGGGGTGGGTTTGATGAAGGGTTACCATGACCTGCATTAGAGCGAGCCCCGTGGTTAAGAGCAGAGAGACCAACAGTTAGCGGCGGGCACCACCAGCCATAACACTCAGCCTCACCCACAATTAACTCATCGCGTCGGGTTAACACTTCACCGAACGCTTTGGATGGGTGCAGATGTGGTGGGAGGAGAGGGAAGGTGGTGTGGTGTGGTGTGGTGGGAGGAAAGGTGGTGTGGTGTGGTGTGGTGGGAGGGGAGGAAAGTAGAGGTGGTGTGATGTGGTGGGAGGGGAGGAAAGGTGGTATGGTGTGGTGTGGTGGGAGGGGAGGAAAGGTGGTATGGTGTGGTGTGGTGGGAGGGGAGGAAAGGAGAGGTGGTGTGGTGGGAGGAGATGAAAGTGGTGGTGTGGTGGGAGGGGAGGATGGAATTTCAACCAAATACGTAGCGGGAAAGGGACAATAATCCCACCGTGTTTCTTCAAATCCAACATCTTCAAAAGTAGATTATTTTTAGAGTAAATTGGTGGCCTACTGATTCCTCCAAACTATGCCACGAAACAGATCCCCCATTAAAATAACATTAGGGTCGTCTATTTCTTTGCATAGTATGGAGGAATCACAGACCTTTCAATTCACCAACAAGAGAATCTCCCCTCAAGTAAGAGATCAGTTTGTATTGCATCACGTCAACCAGGAAGGAACAAACCAACAGTCTAACTAATACGATACATATATCCTCAAGTTAAAAACCCTCAGACAGAGTAAAGAGGTCAATTCGGGTCAACGCTAACTACAGCTTTCCCACTTGGCTTCCTTATCGCCATGATATATGTATAAAATTGTATCTCATGTTCACCAAATTTAGAGTTTGGTTCATAATTCAGGCGAGGTAAATATGGATTTATTAAGGTCTCTGTGATCAAGGTGCACTGGAGATTACTAATTCTCTCAAACTTTGTTACAATACAGACTTTACCAGTATATGTGCTGTTTTGTTAATGACTTTGAAGGAATCGGTAGCCTACAATTCCTTAACTACATTACAGATCCTTTAACCCTTCGAATGTCAGTGATTTCTTTTTTTCCTTGGGTAAATAAATCTCTGTTGTCCACGATATAAAAGATTTTCTAGCATAATAAATCGTCCAGAGTTAACCAGAATGCAGTATCAACAACAACAACAACCAGCACTAACACTAAGAAAATGTCAATGGGGTCATCTCTTGTGGGTTAAGGGAGGAATCTGTTGTTGGTAAAGTGATGGGCTTGTGATTCCTCCAAATTATGCCACGAAACAGATCCCCTCTTAGTAACACTGTGGTAGTCTATTTCCTGGAATAGTTTGGAGGAATCAATAGCCCTCCAATTTACCAATATGTAGAGTCTACGTATGTACACCTCCAAACACAACAACACAACAGACTCCTTACACCTATACCGAGGTTGTCTTGTTTACTTGGTGTAGTTTGGAGGAATCGACACACCTCCAATTCGACCAAGCAAGTTTGTGACCTCTCTTACGATCCCTGTAAATATTAGTTAGAAAATTGTAGGTTATCGAGTCCTCCAAACAGTGCCAAGAACCAGCACCACCACCACTGCACCAACCACATTGCAGGAGGGTGTTTCGTGGCACAGTCCTTATTCATATACAAGATCACAGGTCTGTTGGGTTGGAGCAGCACAGTGGGACGGGATAATGGCATACTCCCTGCACCACCACTACACATTATACGTCCCTCTTGACCTGACTTATTGTCCTGCCTCCATGTGGGGCCTGGTCAGTTCACTCCCCTTTCTTTTCTCTTCCTCCTCATCCTGATTTGTATTTACTTTAACTTCCCTTCTTTCTTTTTCACTCCCCTTCTTCATCCTCATCCTGATTTGTATTTACTCTGATTCCCTTCCTTCTTTTTCAACTCCTCCTCCTCTTCCTCTTCCTGATTTGTATTTATTCTAAGTCCTTTTAATCTTCCTCTATATTCCAATCTTCACTTGTAGTCCCCAAGTTCTTCCTCTTTATTCTAATCTTCAATCCGGTCCATTCCTCTTCCTCCTGAGTAGAAGCAATACAAGAAAACTGTCCCGAGCTCCACCACACTTTTCCACGTTAAAGATACGATTTATGTTTGTTTCCCTGAGATCGCAAAAGACAGTGTGTCGTAGCGTCATTTCTGTTAAAAGCAAGGTACCTTCGAATGCTATAACTGGAAGAATAAAGCAATTTACAGTTCGGCCACTGATTCCAACCTGTTATAGATGTGGTAACCAAGAAAGGAGTAAATAGGATGAGTATATTAACCACTAAAATAATCTAACAAGACCACCCGTATCATACTATTAGGTAAAGTAATCCAATCTGTCTGTCGCTTTCTCTAACATCTCCAATACTTGTTCCACAGATAAGGAACCCTGGTCACATCATTCCCAAGTGTCATATTGCTCAGGGAATATTTTTCTCCTGGACAAGCTACTGAATAATATCGTATAGATGAGGTCATGTTAGACAAGTTGGACAAATATAATAAGTTCAGGTCATATAACGGCAAGAAATATTTATGTAAGGTAAGATAAAAGTGAGTGTTTGCCTCCAAGGAAGAGAGATATATTTCCATGTCCCTGTACAACGAAAGACTTGGTTATAATACCACTCGGTCAATACAGAGGGAAGGTATGTGGTATTGTACTTGTGTTCCAGTGCCCCGGGGTGGATTGGTCTCAGATCGTGCATGTGTCGTGTCGTGTTGAAAGGGAGGGTCTGGTCGCGATACAGTTACGGTACTGTACCTTGTGTTGTTGCTGTTGCTGTTGTTGGTGGTGGTGCTGTTGTTGTTGCTGTTGTTGTTGGTGGTGCTGTTGCTGTTGTTGTTGGTGGTGCTGTTGCTGCTGTTGGTGGTGCTGTTGGTGGTGCTGTTGGTGTTGGTGGTGCTGTTGGTGTTGGTGGTGCTGTTGGTGTTGTTGTTGCTGTTGGTGGTGCTGTTGGTGGTGCTGTTGGTGGTGCTGTTGGTGGTGCTGTTGTTGTTGCTGTTGGTGGTGCTGTTGTTGTTGCTGCTGTTGCTGTTGCTGGGGTACTGAATATTATCGTCACCAAAGGAGGATCACGTTATTGTGAAAGTCTTATGTTATTGAAAATGTATATAGTTTTTCTATTGGTGAATTGTTCGTATTATCAGTGCTATCACCTTAAGGAGAAATTCTTTTGTCGATATAAATTAGAGGATGAGTAAATCCTCCAAAGTATGCCAGGAAACACGACCTTAAATGTTACAAATAGGGGATCTGTTTCGTGGCATTGTTTGGAGGAATCAGTAGTCTTCCAATTCACCAGATAGAGAATCTCTCCTTAAGTATATAATTCTAAATGGTTCATAATTGCAAATACTCTACTGCAGTATAATATTTGCGTGCCATTTTCACCGCACAGATCAGGTTATTTTGCTCTAAAGTCCCAAAGAACTAAAAAAGAAGCTGTTTGGTATAATTATGTTTTCTTCCACGCTACATTATAGTAAATACAATTGGTTTTAGCTTGAGTATTGTTTGCCACTGTAACATTATTAACAAGTTCCTACTATTGTGAAATTCTTGAGCGTTCCATCCCAGCAGAACGTTCAGGATGATGGCCGTGAAATCATCTTACACGATTTTAGTCAGACTGGTTTATGGTTTTTATGTTTCACTAATGTAATAAAAATAATTGTGTTCAGCTTGATGTGAATATTATGACAATGACGTTATTAAAATTATCGAGGGTTGTATTAACTGATGTAATAATAAATTGTGTTCAGCTTGATGTAAATATTATGACAATGATGTTATTAAAATTATCGAGGGTGTATGTAGGTTCTATTAATTAAAAACAAAAAAAATAACAGCTACTTGAAATTTAAGTGTTCCAGCATTAATTTTGCGAGAGAAACTACCGACCACATCTTAGTTGCAAAAACAATTATCAGTTAGTTCTCCTTGTGTGGTGTTTTCATTTCAGTAACGTCAAAAAAAAACAACCTTTCTCAATTTTTGCATAAGGTATAATTTCTTCATACAAAACTTTTTCATCAGTTTCTGGTTCAGTTCGAGATGGAAATGAGGCTGAGATGTTACTAATGTGTGAAGACAAACAACTACCTTCCATGAAAAAAACTAATAAAATATAAATACATAATAGTTATACAATTCATGGGTTAGATGAATTTATTATTACCATAAGTATTAATCTGAATTGGGTGAGGTTGACAGTTATCTTGTCAATGAAACTCGCTACTTCTACACATATGGTGGCTCAGGTCAGGTCAGGTCAAACCAGAAGCAGGTGCAGAATAAGCGGGTGTCACATGTCAATGAGTCTTTGATAGTACAGACGAGTACAAAAGTTCTGATATCGGATTTCGAGCAGCTGGTGATGATGAGAGAAGGAAGGAGGAATGTGGAATGTATGAGACTTATATTGATGACGGGAAACGAGACAAAATTTGATGAGAGAAAGAGAACTAGTGCATGACGTGTACTGGAAGGAACAAGCGAAAGGGAATGGTAACAAACGGGGACTTGTGAGGAGAAGGAACAAGTGCGAATACAGGGAAATAATGGGGCAGGACAGCTTAGATGTAGCTGAATGGAATACGTGGAGATATAAAGCAAGGTGGGTGAGGTGGGAGGGACAGACAAAGGTGGAGGGTGGGATGTGTGGAGTAGCGGGGTGGGGTGGGGTGGGGCGAGGTGAAGGGCAGCCATGTATCACAGAGGGCGGCCCCGTGTGTGAGCCCCGGGTCAGGCCAGGGTGGTAAGTGGCTGGCCGGCGGGTCAGGCAAACAAATGTTTATGTGCCCGGTCGGTCAGCACGCGAGGGTAGAAGATGTTCCCCTTGCATGATGGAGACCACGGCCAGGGGTCACGGCGGTGCGTGGGAGAGTGAGTGGGCAGTGAGAGGAAGGCTCGGGAAATAGGTAAGGGGTGAGGGCAGATGATGGAGAGAGTGGTGGAGAGGAAGGAAAAAGTAGATGAGTAAGGGAATAATGGAGTGAAGTGAATGGAAGGGAAATAGGTGGAAGGGGTGGATTAATACAAAGTGTTTGATATGGGAGAAGGGAGGGGATTGCGAGAGTTAATGAGGGTGAGGGAGACAATAAATAAGAAAGGCTTGTGATATTAAAATGGGACTGATGTGAGAGAGCGTGAAAATGGGTGGGATTGGGTTAAGAGAATGTGTGTGATGTGGGAGAAGGGGTGGCTGGAAGAGAGAGAACTGGCTCCTGACTGATTTACATATTGGGGAGTGGGTGGACGGCGGTGGCTGGCTGTCTAGAAACCATGGGTGGGGAGGAGGGAGGGGCTCAGAAGGGGTAAGTGGGTGGGTAGTTATAGTTAGTCGGGTAGGAGTGTGAGTCGGGGAGGGATGCTAGGTGTGGGTGGGCTATGAGTATTATGTGTGTGTGTGTGTGTGTGTGTGTGTGTGTGAGCGGGCAGGTGTGTGTGTGAGTGTGAGTGTGTGTGTGTGTGTGGGTGTGGGTGGGCAGGTATGTGTGTCCGGGGAAGAGTAATGTGTGGGTATGCGTGGGTAGGATAGTATAGGTATGACAGTGGATGTACAGTATGTGTGTGTGTGTGTGTGTGGGTAGCAGAGTATTGAAAGAATGAAGGCTGAATGAAAGTATCTGTTTCTCGAGATGAATATATACATCAAACATATAATTTTGTATTATACCTCAGTTCGTATGGGTTTTCAGATTCCGTAAACTAGTAAACAAGTGATCGCAACACCATACTACTATACAGTAAAATTACACGTGGCCTCCCAAGACTAATATCATTCCCCGTTCATATAAAAACATGGGAAGGTTACATGTAAGCAAGTGAGGACGGTTGTGTTATAAGAGAGCAATGTCGTGTTTGAGATTGTGAATGATGACCGAAGAGCAGAAATATATATATAAATATAAAAAAAGGATATCGTACGCCAAACCCAAAACGTTATCGCAAACAGACGTCACTTATTCCTACACTTCCCTGGAGAGTTCACGATTTTTAGCGAGGGATTATCAGTATGAGGATTTTCCGGCGAGGCGGTCCTGTGTTTTTGCCGAGGGAAGATCACAAACTGCGATGTACACAACAAGGGAGAGAAAAGCATGTACACGCAGCTAGACAATAACCTCTGTTTTTTTTTTTTTTTTTTTTTTTTCCTGGTCTTTCGGATTAAAACTCTTTTGCAGAATCAACACACTCCATCTTAGTTATTTTTATACATACTCGGAGAAACTTCATGTTCAGGTTTTAAGGCGTTGTTGGTGGTGAAGTGAATGAGTGAGTGGTGAATGTGTGTTGATGATGATGAGAATGATGTATGAGTGTGTATATGTGAGTGTGTATAGAATAGATGTCGGTGCGTGTGGAAGAGATGTTGGTGTGTGTGTATATAGAAGAGATTTCGGTGTGTGTGTAGAGAGAGAGAGAGAGAGAGAGAGAGAGAGAGAGAGAGAGAGAGAGAGATGTCGGTGGCTGGAAGAGATACAGGCATGAGTTAGACAAGTGTCGGGAGGAGCATTCTGGTCGACAGTCGGCGATTGAAAGGAGAGGCCGATCGAGTGTTTAGCGGTGATAACTCTGGCGTCCGAGGTCAGGAGACGAGAGGGTGGGAAATGAGAGGTGCTGAGGAGGGAAATGAAGGGGTGGGCAGATTTAGTGTGAGCTGAGAGGAGAGAAAATGATGCCTTATGGAATTCAGAAGAGTCAAATGCTTCATGGAGTGAGTGTCTGTCTGTCAGTGGGATGAAGGGATGACCAACCAACACGACTCACTATTTAGGGTCGGCATATGTAACCTTGGATGACCTATAGCTTCTTTTACCTCGACATTATAATATCGTTTGGCGTTAGTATCAGAATAATATCGTATAAGAAGTATAATAAGCTGTCGGGGTATAAGGCATAAGAAGCATTATAGTATGGTGTCAGAAGGTTACTTAGAATAGTTTTGATTCTTCACCAAGTAATATTTTTTGGTATTATCCAGAAAAATCGGGTTAAGGAGCGCCCAATATAATTTCTATACAGCTTCAAGTTTGTGGTTTTTAAGCCAAACTGGGATAGATTCAATTTTAAATACTTCGCGGTACAGTAAAAATGGCGTTGTTTTTTTCGATTATCTGGCACTTACAAATGCCAGGACCAAAACAAAATTATAATTTAATTATAACAATATATATGTTAAACAACTAGAATGGACAATTACAAAACGTGGGATATCTTGTGGGTTGTGGAATCACTCTTGGTGTGTCTCTGTAGTGGTTTGTTTCTGTGTTGGATGTGGTACACATTTTGTAGCCGACTGGACACAATTGACTTGAATGATGTTGGGTTGGTCTTTTATCAACTGATATGATAACCACGTGACAGTTTCTATAGACAAGGCCTTCTCTCTCGGTGGCCAGGACAGGCAGGATGAGGGCTGGGCTGAGTGAGGAATGAATATGCGGGATGAGGACGGGACTGCATGTGGGGTGAAGATGCAAGGTGAGGGGTGAAGGTGATGGGCGAGGTACAACTGCTTTACCCCTGAAGCAGCCGGGGGGCGGGAGGTGAAGCAGGGGTGAGGCTGCAGTGACGTATAAGGCAGAGGGAGAGAGATTACGTCCTCTGATGATCACTGCTCAGCCGGAGTCGTGGGTCCTCCCAGCACGAGAGGTGGAGGGGCAGGGGGAGGTGGAGGGGCAGGGGGAGATAGAGTGTCAGGGGGAGGTGGAGGGGCAGGGGGAGGTGGAGGGGCAGGGGGAGGTGGAGGGGCAGGGGGAGATAGAGTGTCAGGGGGAAGTGGAGGGGCAGGGGGAGATAGAGTGTCAGGGGGAGGTGGAGAGGCAGGGGGAGAGGGTGGAAAAGGGGGAGTGGAGTGATGGAGGCGAGGAAAGAATGGAGGAGTAGCTGCATGTGGGAGAGTTTCAGACGAAGAAGAAGGAGAGGAAAGGTTGATAATGAAGGTGGAACGGAAGGAGATGCATGTGTAGTGAAAGAAAAGAGTGGAAGGTAGAAAATGATGGAAGGTGAACAGTGAGATGAAGAGATGAGATGAGATGAAGTGGTGAGATGTTGACGTAGAACAACAATAATGAGGTGAGCAGCACAGATGAAGTGAAGAAGAAGATGAAGAAGGATGCAGAGAGAAGGGGTGAGTGAGGGTAGGCGAAGGGCAAGCGAGAGGTGGAGGGCAGGTGAGGGTCAAGCCAGTGAAGGACAAGGGTGGGGGGGTGGGGTGGGGGTGGGGGGGTGGGGTGGGGGTGGGGGGGAAGAGAGGGGAGGGGCAAGCAGGGGTCCGAGGAAGAAGAGTCAAGAGTGAAGGAATTATATTGACATTCCCAACAGATCAACCAACCAGTCACACTCAGGAAGCTCTCGGCTGTCCTGGAAAAATCAATACTGTTAGCACTTTATCATTTGTGGAGTATAATATAAAGAAAAGGTATTCACACGTTCCCTTCACTCAACTACTTTAATCTTTCAACACACGGGTGGCAATTACTGAATGAAACGGGGGCATTTACATTTCATTCTGTGCATCAACTATAGAATGGAAAGCCAGACCAGAGACACTCGTCAAATGGTGTCACACACAAACATTCCCTAACAAAACACAAGGACAGAGATTTATGTACCGTATATGGCGTTCACAGAGGAATATATTTTCAAATAAAAAAATAGTAAAAGAAATGGCGTGTCAGCTCGAGGACACGACTCGGAAAAGGGAGAAATTGTAATCAATAAATGAGGCCCTGTCGTCAGTGTGAGCCCTTCACCCTAACCAAAGAAGGGACTGATGTAATGATCACGTTTTTTTATTTTGAATTATCTTTCTTGTTCCTTCAAAATAATCCACAAAACAGCACCTATACTGTGGAAGTCTGTTTCGTGGCATACTGTGGAGGAATCGGTAGCCCCCTAAATTGCCGAGAGCATCACAAGACCCTCAATGGTAAATCTTCAAGAGACAGCGGCAACAACCAACCCTCACTATTACTGACTGACTGACTGACTGACCTCCACACTCACTATTAACACACAAAGTATTTCCGTCACCGTAACTCACCAGACACGACCTCGACACCCGACATAACAAATACGGCTTTCATCGTAACTCATCATCCACCAGGTCCAACATCAATACAGCCTTCACCATACATCACCATCAACAAGCACCCACCAGCACTATTACTGAGTGTAGCGTAACTCACCATGCACCACCACCACCAACCACTACCACCTACCACCACCACCACCTACCACCTACCACCTACCACCTACCACCACCAACCACCTACCACCACCAACCACCTACCACCACCAACCACCAACCACCTACCACCACCAACCACCTACCACCACCAACCACCTACCACCTACCACCACCAACCACCTACCACCACCAACCACCTACCACCAACCACCACCAACCACCTACCACTACCACCAACCACCACCAACCACCTACCACTACCACCAACCACCACCAACCACCTACCACTACCACCAACCACCACCAACCACCACCTACCACTACCACCACCAACCACCTACCACTACCACTACCACCACCAACCACCTACCACTACCACCACCAACCACCTACCACTACCAACCACCACCACCAACCACTACCACTACCAACCACTACCACCTACCACTACCACCACCAACCACCACCACCTACCACCAACCACCACCTACCACCGGCACCATTACCACGACTGACTGCCTTCACCATAACTCACTCATCAACCTTTAACACCCACCAGGATAATCATCACTACTGTCAATACTCTATATGTAACTAATGCCACTCATCATCTCTACCTGTATTCATTATCTTTGCCATTTTCATCATATCATTATCTTTACCAGCCTCATCATTTCATTATCTTTACCAGGTATTTTCATCATATCATTATCTTTACCAGCCTCATCATCTTTACCATTTTCATCACTTCATTATCTTTACCAGCCTCATCATCTTTACCTGCATTCATTATCTTTACCATTTTCATCATATCATTATCTTTACCAGTCTCATCATCTCTACCTGCATTCATTATCTTTACCATTTTCATCATATCATTATCTTTACCATCATCATCTTTATCACTTTCATCACTTCATTATTTTTACCAGCCTCATCATCTTTACCATTTTCATAACTTCATAATCTTTACCAACCTCATCATCTTTACCACTTTCATCATTTCATTATCTTTACAAGTCTCATCATCTCTACTTGTACTCACAATTAGATTTTTCAAGGGGGAAGTACGAGTGTTTATAAATCTGTAACTAATGATTCCTCCAAACTATTCCAAGTAACAGGTCACCATTATTTTTGTTAATCTGGTTCTGTTCCTTGGCATACTTTGGAGGAATCTAAGGGCTCAATTATACTCGTACCAAAAGTATTCTTGATTTCGAAACCAAACACACTGATTAGATCTATATACTAGGAATGAGGTAGGCTAAGTGTGTGTGTCTTTTTTTTTTGTGTGTGTGTGTCTTTGTGAGTGTGTGTGTGTGTATTTGTGTGTGTGTGTGTGTGTGTGTGTGTGTGTCTTCGTGTGTGTGTGTGTGTGTGTGTGTGTGTGTGTGTGTGTGTGTGTGTGTGTGTGTGTGTGTGTGTGTGTGTGTCTTTGTGTGTGTGTGTGTGTGTGTGTGTCTTTGTGTGTGTGTGTGTGTGTGTGTGTGTGTGTGTGTGTGTGTGTGTGTGTGTGTGTGTGTGTGTGTGTGTGTGTGTGTGTGTGTGTGTGTGTGTGTGTGTGTGTGTTTTTAACAGGATGATTTTAGAACAATTATACTGCTACACCGTCATCACAACCCCCCCCCCCCCCGACCGTCATATCACCTCGTATCTATCCCCCTCTCTAGACGTCAAGGGATGGCCATTAATTTGGGCTGCCACCATGTCCAATCCATTCCACAACCCTGACCACCCATCACATTCCTTGTCACCCCTGCCTCGTGCTCATTGGTGTGGCCGCAGTCATCGCTATATCAAAAATTTGCCATTCTTCTCGCAACTCGCAAAGCTGAATCGCCAAATATAGGTTCCACTATTTGTCCCAATGGTATATTTATGTTTCGACACAGCCAGAGATGCGATGTTGTGTAGGCTTTGTTTTGGTTTATTTTCTTTAGGAGCACGTTTGAAAAGACCCGAGATTATTTTCCTTTGTGGGCCAATGTAGAGAGGAAAGTCACGGATCCCTTACTATACCCTCATATCATCCCCTCACCCACATCCTCACAACCTCTACCTAACATCCCCACATCTGTACACCTTGTAGCTGAATGTCGGGTACACCCATGGTCCCCTCCTCAGAAAGCTTACATTACAACAGCATATATACTTGTAATAATTTAAAACAATATATTTACCTGCATGCAAAACATTCAGGAATATAATACAACACACAAAACATCCCATAAATTCCTTAAAACTGCTTATCATTTTTACAAAAGCAAAATATTTATAATCAAACGAGTACCAACTTTTTATGTGCCTCGTTCACAGTCTCCCTGAAGACTATCCAGGGACCACAGGCCAAGACATCCTACCCTATACAGTCCACACCCTTATATCCCCCTCCTCTACTCCCTCACCCATACCCCTCACCATCCACACCCCTCCTCTATTCCCTCACCCATACCCCTTACCTTCCACACCCCTCCTCTACTCCCACACCCATACCCCTCACCTTCCACACCCCCACACACGAACACGCACCTCCCCACCCCCTCTTTCCTTCCCATGTCCAGCCCCAGACTCTAATCTCAGCGAGGAAACACCAACAGTAAATAATAATCGCAGGTAACATTATTGCATGGCGGAGAGGCACGACCCACGCTGACCTCCCGGCTCCTCCCACAGCGCATCTTCCTTGGGTCTTCTTCTTACCTCCACCCTTCCTCCTCCTCCTCCTCTTCCTCCTCCTCCTCCTCCTCCTCCTCCTCCTCCTCCTCCTCCTCCTCCTACCGGCCTCCTCTCTTTTCTTTTGACTCTTCCATCCACCATTCTTCCTCCTCCCATCTCCCCCTCTCTTCTCCAGTATAGACCGCTGTTATCTCTTCTCCACTCCCGTCCTCCTTCCATTCTCCAACCTTCTCCCACCTCTCTTTCCTCTGTCTTACCATCTTTCTCCCGTCTTTCTCTCGTTGTTATCCCCGACCACAACCCGATCACCATGCCATAAACAACACATAAATATAATGTAACTGCACCAAAATACAAATATAATCCAACAGACAACAACACAAATACGACCCAAACGTTACCATGCCATTAACTAAATTATAAACTAAACATAATCCGACCATGACCCGACCACAACTCGCCTACAACCCGACCATAAAACACCCGCTGCCGTACAGGTCAGGAACAGGTTGTGAGTTATACCCGCGTCGCACGAGACGATATGTGGTCGGGGAAGTGGGGGGGTAGGGGGGTGTTAGAGGTGAGGTGGTGGGGGCAAGTTCCGGGACCAAGCTTATGGGGGGTCGGGAGGGTCGTGAAGGATGCGCTGGAAGGCGGGAGGGAAGGTGTGGGGGAAGGATGGTGGGAGGCAGGGAGAGAAGCGGCATCAAGTGAGTGGGAAGGGAAGGGAAGAGATGATAGGAAAGGGAAGACAAGAGAAGAAAGGGGAGGTGAAGGAATATCGAAGGGAAGTAAAGGGATATATGTGATGTATAACGAGGTAGGGGAAGAAGCTATAATGTAGGAGTTATGGGGAAGGGGTTGTATAAACAACAAACTGTAGGGTGGGGGAAGGAGGAGTGGTTCTGGGGAGATAAATGATGTATCAAGGAGTGAGGTGGGAGATTATATCGTGGTATGGAGGGGGAATGAAAGAATTACAAATAGTGGGGAACTAAATCGAAGAAGGAGAGGAGAAACATTGGCTGTAATGATGGAGGAGAGAAGGATTAAGTTGTGGTAAAGACGAGTGTGCAGATGAGAGGGGGTGAGGAAGACAGGTGTTGCCAGGGAGGGATCATCAAAAGGGAAGTGGGAGTGGGGTGGGGGGGCATGATGAGGGAGTGTTGCTGAGTGGCCCCAGACAGACTCACCAGCTAGAAGCCATTCCAAGACCTGAGTTGGCTGGAGTAGAGTAAGTACCGGTACTGAGGATATTATTACACTACTGTTCCACACCTCACACACACCTCCTCCATTAATAATAATCCCTGCTACAGTACTAATGTTCTTAATTTGACATAAGTGTAAGTGATGACATAGTGAACACGTGTACATTTCTTGTCTTCTCTATCACCAAGATACCACATACTGATGCCACATACATACTTGACTTTCCCAACTCTGATCGTGACACCAGCATCCTGACACAGACAAATGTAGAGGTGAGACAATAATGGTTCACCCACGACTGTCTGGTGGTCAACTCACAGCAACACCAACAACAGACCAGAGAGTCGTATCATGGTATGGTACTGAGGAGTCTAGTAGTCATTGTGTATATATACCTAAGGGTGTCATGAGGGAGTGGTTGTATGTGTTGAGATTGCAAGTGTCATGAGGAGGTGGTGGTTGTGGTGTGTGTGTGTGTGTGTGTCAGAACGTTAAGGGTGGTGTCATGAAGTGGGGTGTCAAGTGTCTGCTATGGTGTGTGTCAGGAGGTGGACGGGTGTCATGATGAGGCTTTGTGTTGAGGTTAGAGGTGAAGTTCATAAAGAAAAGAGGCAACTAAAGGCCTTCTGGCCCGTAACGAGGTTATCTCTTATCTTAACTGCAGATCTATGTTACGTGGCTGAGTTAAGGTTGGGACTCAAAGAGGGTTTCTCCAGTCTTCCACTTTATATACTGACCTAACACAAAAACCCTAAAAGAATAATGATATGTATTTATAGAGAGAAAGCAAACGTTGAAATGTAACAAGATGGAGAGTCTGAAGAATGTTTACTTATATTTTCATAAAATCTATAATGAAGTAATGTAGTGAGTGAGCTGTCAAACTGATAAATTCTGACAATTCCTGATATATTACATCTCACTGGAAGTCAAGTACCGTAAATAGCTTGTCAAACATTAAAACAAGTAATCATTAGTATCATATTGACAGGTATAGTGGTAAGATGGTGTCAGGGTGTCAGGGGAAGCAGTTATCAGGGTTAGCCATGCAAGTGTCAGGGACGGCGATTACAAGTGTCAGGGTACCAGTGGGCGGGGATGGAAGTTGTTAGGGTTAAGAGATAAGGGTTGTCAGGGTTAGAAGAAATGGATATTGTCAAAGTTAACAATGAATGGTATAAGAGTATCAGGGTCAGGAGAGTCAGGGTATCAGGATCAGTAGAGTCAGGGTCAGCAGAGGAAGGATTAACAGTATCAGTAATAGGGTTTTTTTAGGAGCGAGGAAGGATTAACAGGATCAGTAATAGGGGTTTTTAGGAGCACATTTGATGAGTATTAGTTTGGGCAGTGGAGGTTTGTCAAGGGCAGTGTGGCACCAACGTGTGACAGACAGACAGACAACACAGCAACGCCCCAGCAGCGTCTAATGGTTACTTGATCCTGCACTGGTCACTCCATCCCTGTGTATCATTACTCTTACTATACCCTCATCACTACACTACTACCCACAATTACCCTCACTACCCTATCACTACCATACCCACCATTACCCTCACTACCCTCATCACTACACTACTACCCACCATTACCCTCACTACTCTCGACACTACCCTCTCTGCACACCATTACCCTCACTACCCTATCACTACCATACCCACAATTACCCTCACTATCTTCGTCACTACCCTCCCTGTCCACAATTACCCTCACTATCCTTCCTGCTCACCATCACATACACACAAAATAAAATATATATATAGATATTACCCTCACTACTCTCGTCACTACACAGCCCACCACTACCCTCACTGTACGCCCGTCACTTCTCCTGCCACTACAATAGCAACAGACCAGGCGTGACGTCAAGAAAGACACACAGTATGCCACGGTGATGCCAAGTGTGAGTGCCTGCAGGCCATAAGAGGCGTGGGGCAGCAGGACAGATACAACACACCAGTGGGACGGCAGGACACGCAGGATGGTAGGACAAACAGAGAAGCGGGGCAGGGATAGAGGCAGGAAAAATAGAGAAAGAACCACGGCATAGGAGCAGGAAGAAATGCAACAGAACTGAACGGGACAGAGAGACAGACAGGAGGACAGGTGGACGACGTAAGGGCAGGAGAGGCACGAGGGCAGGGTAGGAAAGACAGGCAAGACAGACAGACGGTGGAAGGCACAAGGGTACGTGAGGCCAGAGGTAGGTAGGAAGGACAGGCAAGGTAAGAAGGACAGGTACGACAAGAAATGCAGGGTAAGACGGGCAAGACACTAAGGAGAGACAGGAGGACGGACATAAAAGGAAGGATGACAGTAGCACCAGGCAGGCAGGCAGGCAGGCAGTGAGGGCCCAGAGACAAGTGGCCACCTCACGCCTTCCTTACTGTGGATGGCCAAGCAGTGTATAAATCCGGCGTCACATTACTATTTTATTGGAAACAGTAAAAGTCAGCATTAAAGTCATCACGCAACTGAAAATCTCCATTTAGTTCCGCTGTGGGAAAAAAACTTGCCTGCCTATTGCTGCAGGAGATTGACTTAAAACTTATCTTCTTCATTTTACCTGATGATATTTCTGGTAGGCTATGTGTTCTGTACCCTAAAGAGATCTCTGAAATAACATGCTATTATTATCATCTGTATTATGTAAGTTAACTCACTTTACTCAGGCAAAAAAACAAACGATTTTAAATGGGCGATGAAATACCCTAAACATAAAGGATTGAAATATAAAACAAAAGTTATTTAATCCAACACAGCAGCAGAGAAGGAAATTTAACTTGAGTGAAATGGAGGGCTACTGATTCCTCCAAACTACACCAACCAGAGAACACACATACATACATACATATACACAAGTTCAATTCAAACACCGTGGTTGGTTGGTGGTTGGTTGGTTGTTTGAATCGTGAGGGAAGGTGAACCATAAACCCATTGCTGAGAGTATGTCGTGCCAAATATGGATCACACTCATATACATTACTTGGGATATTTTTAGTTCTTTATTTCCAAACATTCTCAGACAGCGTGGGTATGTATGTATGTATGTTCGGTTCTCTCCTCTCCAGTTTTTTTTTTTTATATGTGTCTTGTGTAATTATGTATGTTATCTTATTTCTCATGCAAGGATATAATTTATTTTTCTATTTATCAGCGTCAAACACCTATAACCTTCCCCCGCACATATACGACTTTCTGTATGTCTGTCTGTATCTGTTAATTTGTCTCTATGTCTACCTATTTGTCTGTATCTGTCTGTCTATCTGTCTGTGTTTGTCTGTCTGTCTGTCTGTGTTTGTCTGTATCTGCCTGTCTACCTATTTGTCTGTCTATCTGTCTGTGTTTGTCTGTCTATCTGTCTGTCTGTCTGTGTTTGTCTGTCTACCTATTTGTCTGTCTGTCTGTCTGTGTTTGTCTGTCTGTCTGTCTGTCTGTCTGGTAAAAAGTGCTTCTATTCCGGGAAAGGTGAGTGTTGTACCTTCCTCACGTTTAAAAATATGAGTGATAGAGCTAATAAATCGTGAGCACCGTTCCGTTGCACTGCCTCCCGCCAACACCGTCACTCACAAACCCTCAACTCACTCTTTCCAGACTCTCAACTCACTCTTTCCAGACTCTCCTTTCTTTCATGGCATCCGGGTTTCCTTCAGTTTCACCAATTTCATCATTTAAGTGTTGGTTCCGTCATCATTGATAATTAATTATAATGATGATGGTTATAAAATAAATAATCATAACAATAATAGTATTAAATATAAAAATAAAAATAAAATAAAAATAATGGTAATAATAATAATAATAATAATAATAATAATAGTATTAAAATGAAGCTGTACTATGAAAACTCTAATATGATTGTGTACATCCTTCACCTAATCACAATACTTAGCTAAAACAAAACACATTCGGTAACTGATCTAAGAATACCTGTACATATACCATACTGTATTATTTCGTTAACTACAAAGCTGTAATATTGCCTAGTTTTGGTTGTTATGTGAGGCATTATTGCAATCAACGTCTCGTCCCATCCTATGTTCTATGAGGGGCCCGTTTCAGGTGTGTCTGTTCCATGTGCCCACAACTGTACGTGAAATAATGTGCAGCAGGTGTGGCGCGAAAGTTGTTGAGTCCCGTCACAGGTGTGGGTGAGGCGGCGGCGACAATTCTCTGTGTACCTGCCACCTCATAAATCGTGGACGGCCACTTCCGCCTCCCCCCTGCCTCCTCGGTGGCAAATAACATAATAAGAGCCACGACGCGGCGTCCAAGTGTTGACCACGACCGAACACATCAGTCACCACCAGCAGCGGGCGGCGCTCAGTAATGGCCTTTACTTCCTGCAGGTTGTCGAAACTTGCCTCAGCCCAGCGGTCGGTGAAGCCACTAGACAGCCACTCCGCCTCTCTCCGGTAATGGCCGCCTAACACCGCCTGATGATGGGCCATCAAATGCTTTAAAAATGTGAGGCTGGAGGACGACGCTCCTTAACCACGGTACTTGGAGAGTCCGTGTCTGGTCCCCAGTATCACGTCTGTAATCAATATGAGGTGACAAGTTCTGGCAGGATGAGTTCTACTAAAGGTGAGGCTTTGAGGATTGCCTCAGGAACACTCATCTAAACACCGCTGGACAAAATACACCAAAAAATGCATGTACAAATTTAGACAATAAATTCCATTTACGTGAGTCTTTGGAAAGTCGTAGCACGGGAAAACGCCGCAAGATTATGGTGGTGTGGGTGGGGCGAGGTGAGGGTAATGGAGGACGTGATGATAAAGGAGAGAGGAAAATAAAGGGGATAAAGAGCGAGTGGAGGAGTGCTGGGAAGGTAAGAGGAGAGGGGTGGGAGACCTGGACTCCCTTCCTACCCCTCAGCCAAGTAAGAAGGAAGGTCCTGTGTGCTGCCAGCGTCGTAAAGTGGAAGTTTTAAGGTCCCAGAATGAAGGATCCTCCTCAGCGGACCCACCAACACAAAACAAAGCCTCTCTAGCCTTTTTTAGTTTTTCATTTTAGTTTCTCAATTTTGTTCTTCTCTTTCTTGTTGATGCACATGTTTTCAAAAAGGGTGAGGACTTTACCAAGACAATAATATTGTAAATATTCACCCGATTACATGCCAAGGTCAAACATTTCTTGTCTCACACATAAAGAAACAATAATATTATCACTTACTATTTCCACAGTAGGAATATAATTTCTGGATACGTCACTTGCTAAAGTGGCAAATTATGCAAACAAAGGTAAATATTTGTTGAAGGTTTAATCTCAAAGATATGTTTTTCTTGGTTGCTGCGAGGAAAATGTTACTAAATATTATAAATATTATTTCTAATTTCACACACACACACACTCAACCTCACACCCTCCAACTCCTCTCTCACACCCAGCCAGCCGGCCAGCCAGCCTCCCACCCGGGGCACCATTCATCAATGTGTGTTCACGCGGGATTATAAATGAACATTAATATACACGAGGAATATTAATGTTGATGATTAATGTGTGGCGTCACGTCGGAGGAAGACAAAAGGGAAGCGTCGCCGGCCACTTGTATAATACGTCCTGCAGGGAAGGAGGGAGGCTCAGGAGAAAGATGAGGGGGATAAATTGAATAGGATTTTTCATACCCGGGGATTAAACGTGTGAAAATGTTGACTAAAGATGTTGTTGGGGGAGAAGGACGGGTCGGAATTATTGGTTTGTAGAGAGAGAGGGTCGGAGTGGGATGACAATGAGGGGACTGGCCTGGGGTGACCAAAGCAGGCACGAGTGGTGGTGACGACATCAGAGTAACATAACAACCTCGTAACGCGGAAGGAAAGGAATAGACTATCATTATGCGACAGTACCTACCTACATACGTTGGTACTAACAGGTACTGACAGCCTCTACCGGTACTACAACACAAGTAAACATTGAACCCTGATGTGGTGTATTTATTCCAACTAGACTTTGCCCTTAAAACATCTTATATATAACAGCCATGTAGCCTAGTTTGTTCTAAGGAAAACTTGGTGAAATTTGCACCCTCTAACTCGTGTAAATCATAACCTTTCCTATAGTTTCCTTAAGGTGGTAATTCTTTTTTGGTACATTGGAGTGCCTTGATTCCTCCAAAGTATGCTAGGAAACAGGACCAGAAGAGCAAAAAAATAATGGTGTTCTGTTGCTTGGAATAATTTGGAGGATTCAGTTGCTCCAGAATTACCAACACACAAAACTTCCCCTTAACCCTTGCCAAACACACACACACACACACACACACGATTCATTTACACACATCACAGAAAGGGGGTTACCGAGGACGGGTGATGCTGTGACCCCCCCCCCCAAGCCCCAGTATCGTTGTGATGGGGGTAATGGTGATCGTTGTGGTGACTAGTTTTCATGGTAATGGTAGTATAGTTGGTAGGAGAAGTTAGCAGTGCTCGTAGTAATGGTAGAAGCAACGGTTGTGACAGTGATAGTGGTGATAGTGATAATGATGCTGGTGGTGGCAGTGGTGGTGGTGGCAGTGTGTGTGGTGATGATAGTGGCAGTATAGTGATGATGGGTGGTGGTGGTGGTGGTGATAGTGACAGTGTGATGTAGTGATAGTGGCAGTGTGATGGTGGTGACAATAGTGATAGTGACAGTGTTGAAGTCCATCGATGAAGGAGGAGTGGAGTGGAGTGGGGATGGGGAGTGGAGTGGGGATGGGGAGTGGGAGTGGGGTTGGGGAGGGGGGTGTGATGGAGGCATTGTACCATCGTCCCCCTCAGCCAGAGAGAAATGGGTGACATTTATTAAACCTTCCCGTCCAGGCCGCCAATATGACGAGCCACGGTCACTCCTAGACTGCTGGGGGGTGCGGGGAGGGGGGGGGGGGCTGGACGTCCTGGGTGGAGGTGGTGGGGTAGATGTGGCAGAGTGGAGGTAGTGGATGTGGCAGGGTGGATGTGGCAGGGTGGAGGTAGCAGGGTGGAGGTGGAAGGGTGGAGGTGGCAGGGTGGAAGTGGCAGGGTGGATGTGACAGGGTGGATGTGACAGGGTGGAGGAGGAAGAAGAGTGTAGGTGGAAGGGTGGAGGAGGACGAGGAGAAAAACTTTGGTGTGTGGAAGTAAGGTGGAGAAGAACGATGGAAAGAAAGCATGGTGTGTGTTAGAGACAATCTGGAGTGGAAACGTGAAATTGTTGAAAGAAGCAGTCAGTCTTTCTATTTAAGTTTTGTACTAAATAAGACAATGAGGACGACTCTTCATTCCTATCACTATGGATTAATGGAGGCAAAGAGACTTAAGTGGGAGGAGTATGGGAAGTGGGAGGGGGAGGAGTAGGGGAAGGGGAGGAGTAGGGGAAGGGGAGGATTAGGAAGACTGGAGTGATGGGAGTGAGGGGAGTGAAGAGACGGAAGTGGGAGGAGGACTGGAGTGATGGGAGTGAAGAGACAGAAGTGGAAGGAGGAGGAGGAGGACTGGAGTGATGGGAGTGAGGGGCGTGAAGAGACGGAAGTGGCGACCCATACACAGCGAGTGAGTGACGGATGATGCCCCACGTTCACAGCCCCACAAAAACCCTTAAAAATGCGTTGCCTTCCGCCAGCCACTGACGTCAACATATCCATCGCACGTGCTGAGAGAGCCAAGTACTGGAGGCACCTAGGGGGAGGGGAGGGGAGTGGAGGGAAGGGAAGGGGAGAGGAATGGAGAAGGGGAAGGGGAGAGGAGAGGAAGGGGGAGGGGAGAGGAAAGGAAGGGGGAGGGGAGGGGAAGAGAGTGAGGGGAGAGGAATGGAGAAGGGGAGAGGGGAAGGGGAAGGGGAGAGAGGAAGGGGAGAGGAAGGGGAAGGGGAGAGGAAAGGGGAGGGGTAAGGGAGAGGAGAGGAAGGGGAAGGGGGAGGGGGAGAGAGGAAGGGGAAGGGGAGGGGAAGAGAGTGAGAGTGAGGGGAGAGGAAAGGGGAGGGGAGGGCAGGGAGGAGGAATGGAGAAGGGAAAGAGTGAGGTGAAATGGAAAATAGAAAGGGGGAATATAAGAGCTGGGAAGAATGGGGAGGGGGGACGGTGGGGTAATGGGGGGAGATTTTGAAGAATGAAAGTGCGGACGGTGAGAGGTAAAGAAAAGGATAGGGAAGACAAGAAGATACACTAGAGAGAGAGCACAGAACAAGATGAAAAGGAAATAATAACTGAAAGATAATACTGGAGTGAAGTTAGAAAAGGAAGAGAAAGGAAGGGTAAAGATAAAAAAGGAAGAGAAAGGAAGGGTAAAGGTAAAAAAGGAAATCGGATAAGAATGCTGACGAAAGGAAAGGAGGGGAAGAAGTGATGAAATGGGCAAAGGAGAAGATGGAAGGGGTGCATGGACAAAGAAAGAGGAAGGGAAAACAAGAAGATGAAAAAAATGAAAAGAGAGGAAAATTGATTAATGTGGAATATAGAAAAGAGGTTAGAGATCATCATGAGGTCAGGCCATTGATTGGATATTTCATGTGTGTGTGTGTGTGTGTGTGTGTGTGTGTGTGTGTGTGTGTGTGTGTGTGTGTGTGGTTTGAGAGTCCACCTATAAGTTTGCATGTTTTCTTTATCGTTTATATATATCTGTGGTTTTGTTTATTCAGTGGGATGTGTGTGTGTGTGTGTGTGTGTGTGTGTGTGTGTGTGTGTGTGTGTGTGTGTGTGTGTGTGTGTGTGTGTGTGTGTGTGTGTGTGTGTGGTTTGAGAGTCCACCTATAAGTTTGCATGTTTTCTTTATCGTTTATATATATCTGTGGTTTTGTTTATTCAGTGGGATGTGTGTGTGTGTGTGTGTGTGTGTGTGTGTGTGTGTGTGTGTGTGTGTGTGTGTGTGTGTGTGTGTGTGTGTGTGTGTGTGTGTGTGTGTGTGTGTGTGTGTGTGTGTGTGTGTGTGTGTGTGTGTGTGTGTGTGTGTGTGTGGTTTGAGAGTCCACCTATAAGTTTGCATGTTTTCTTTATCGTTTATATATATCTGTGGTTTTATTTATTCAGTGGGATGTGTGTGTGTGTGTGTGTGTGTGTGTGTGTGTGTGTGTGTGTGTGTGTGTGTGTCAGGGGAAGGGAGAGTCACACCAGGAAGAGCGAAAGAGAAAGAGGGAGGGATGCACCACGCCTGAGGCCGGGCCGTGAAGGAATCCGCTTTTCCATCTGCCACCACCAGCCTATACTAAGTAAGGGATATCGAGGTGACACAACTTTACGTCTTCAGATTGTAACCTCACTCTTAGATTCTCACACATGAATTTAGGCCCAAGTAAGCGTTAAGGAAATCAATTATTGTACAGAGTTAAAGTACCAAAAATGGGTGAGGCAGGTCAGACAAAGTTACCGTGGGAGATAAGATTATTTAAAGGAATGGATTAAAGTAAAGTGAAAGCAGTCAGAGAAGTGATGGGAGTTGGAATCAATAGACCTTCACCCTTCAGTAGACTAATAATGGGTGTTGATGATGTGGGTAATGATGGTCGACTCTCCTGACCAAACAGAATAATGGTTAGTGAAGTGAACAAGCACAAAATTAATGACACTAATTATAAAAGAAGGTTATGCAGTGCCAGTTGATCCCAAATTATAGACAACTTCATAATGTGTACCTGGAGGACTGATGTAATATCTACTCACAAACTGATATAGTGTTAATTCATAAATATTTCTTAATACTCATACGACCTTTCTCTAGTGACTCGACTTGTTTTGGTGACTCAACTTGACCCAATTTGTTTAAAGTACATGCAACCTATAATCAACCTTGAGGGACCCTGTGATATAGTCAGAAAATTGGAGGTAAATGAGTCCTTCAAACATTGCCACGAAACACCACCTACAGAGAAGGAGCGTGTTTCATGGCATAATCAGGAGGAATCAGAAGCCTGCAATTCCCACACATGATCACAGGGTCCTTAAGGGGGTGCGGGAGTAGGGGACAGGCTTGTGGGGGGGTTTGGGGGTTGCGGGAATAGGGGGACATACTTGGTGGGGGTAGAAAGCCTGTCCCCTATTCCTGCAACCCCCTAACCCCCCCCCCCCCCAGCCTGTCCCCCTACTCCCGCACCCCCCAAACCTGTCCCCCTATTCCCGCACCCCCTTAAAACATCTGAAACCACACAAACATCCACAAATTTTACCCTGATGACTCGTAGTAATTGAATGTAGCAAACTTTTCATTAATATTTTTACTTAGAATAATAATTATGATGATATATGTCCGTTTATCTTTTTCATTTTATTACCCATGAAATATCTTTATATGAATGAGACTAATCCAAAACAATACAAATAATAAATAATTAATAGATGCTGACATGCACATAACTATTTGCTGAAAGAATTCACTACATGAAAAACACTGCTTTCAATCATCTAACAAAATACTACATGACCTCAGCAACCCTTTTCCCCACGTATCGATCTATCAACCTCGACTTATACCACCCTCAGTAATTTATGGCCAATTGTTTACGATATAATAAAGCTTTTCATTTTTTTTTTTTTTTTTTTTTTTTTTTTTTTTTACGGGGCACAACCAAGCGCCTCGGAAAATGCTCACCAAAATACTACAACACTTTTATGTAATGACTAATTCGTATTCGTGGGGGCCGTGTGCTTTCTAGTCTTACAAATATGGCAGACGTCCCTTCATTTCCACACAGATTTTTCTCTCCACTTAGTCCCTACTCCTCCTCCTCCTCCTCCTCCTTTTTCTCATTCTCCTTCTCCTCCTCCTCCTCCTTTTTCTCCTCCTCCACATCTTCCTGCTTCTCCATCTCCTCCTCCTCCTCCACATCTTCCTGCTTCTCCACCTCCTCCTCCTCCTCCTTCTCCTCTTCCTACTCCCTTTTCTCCTTCTCCTCCTCCTCCTCCTCCTCCTCCTCCTCCTCTTCCTCCTCCTCCTCCTCCTCCTCCTCTTCTTTTTCTTCTCTCGTAGTCTAGGCTTATCTATCCCATGGTCCAACTTTGGGACTGTTTCGCCGTACAGTTTGGAGGAATCAGTAGCATGGAGTCCCCACAAACCTCCAATATAGATATCCATTTATTGCAACGCCTAGATTCCAATTCCATTTTTATGTCTCTGTTACTGATTCCCACCAACCCTATTAATTTTAAGAGTCACACGAAATAAACAACAACAACAATAATAAGAATGCTAGTGTTGAAAGTTAATGTTGAAAGTACGTGATATAATAAATATAATGAAAGTGATGACTACTGGAACCAGCAAACTCTCCAAGGAAACAGACAGACAGACAACCATGCAGTCAGTCAGTCAGTCAGTCCTTCCCTCAGATTAACCCCATGTTTACGCTCGCCTCGCTTTATCACTCGGGAGGCATGAGCGAAAACTTCCTTATCACCGGACACTAAAGACGTAAGGAGACACGAGGATTCTTGTGTACTTGGTGTGTGTTTCATATGACTTCGTGTTGTCAAAGCTTGTGGTGGGTGTTTGTCTGGTCATATCTCGAGATGGAACCAGGCATTTCTCCAGAACAAGGCAAGAGTATTTCTAGAGAACCGGTCCGGGTATTATTAAGGGGGCACTGGACAGAGAGAAGAGGGATAGATACTGGGTAGGGAGAGAGGAGGGGTAGTTACTGGGTAGGGAGAGGAGGTGTAGATACTGGGTAGGGAGTGGAGGGGTAGTTAATGGGCAGGGAGTGGAGGGGTAGTTACTGGGCAGGGAGTGGAGGGGTAGTTACTGGGCAGGGAGAGGAGGGGTAGATACTAGGCAGGGAGAGGAGGGGTAGATACTGGGTAGGGAGAGGAGGGGTAGTTACTGGGTAGGGAGTGGAGGGGTAGATACTGGGTAGGGAGAGGAGGGGTAGATACTGGGCAGGGAGTGGAGGGGTAGATACTGGGCAGGGAGTGGAGGGGTAGATACTGGGCAGGGAGAGGAGGGGTAGATACTGGGTAGGGAGTGGAGGGATAGATACTGGGTAGGGAGAGGAGGGGTAGTTACTGGGTAGGGAGAGGAGGGGTAGATACTAGGCAGGGAGAGGAGGGGTAGTGGGTTGGGTAGGGAGAGGAGGGGTAGTGGGTTGGGTAGGGAGAGGAGGGGTAGTGGGTTGGGTAGGGAGAGGAGGGGTAGTGGGTTGGGTAGGGAGAGGAGGGGTAGTGGATTGGGAAGGGAGAGGAGGGGTAGATACTGGGTAGGGAGAGGAGGGGTAGATACTGGGTAGGGAGAGGATGGGTAATGGGTAGGGAGAGGAGGGGTAGTGGGCAGGGAGAGGAGGGGTAGTGGGCAGGGAGTGGAGGGTAGTGGGCTGGGTATAAGAGGGGTACTGGGTAGGGAGTTTGTATCAGTACTAGGCATTAAAAGCGAGGAGTACTTGGGAGAGAGGCGAGTCGTACAGTACCAGGTGGGAAGGCAAAAGGTAAAGAGACCCTAGTTGGAGGCTAATTAGTCAGAGTAATGATGGACTTGGTGATCCTAAGGAAAATGGATGTAGGCGTGACTGTAAGATTACCGGCCTCTCCCTCCACTCCTTTCACCCGCCCCTTCCCAAGCCCCCTCACTATATCTCCTACCCCTTCCCACACTTTCCCTCTCTCTCTATCTATCTATCTATCTTGCTATCAATCTATCTTATATTATTACTGTGATAATATATTTTGAATAACAGGATACATAATATTAATAGAAATATATAACAGAACTTCGATCACAAGCAAAATTTAAGGGTTATTTCTCCCTCAAACATAATTCTGTACAACTGTTTCTCCTCCTATCTCCTGCTCCCTGAACCCCTCCACACTTTCCTCCTCTCCTTCCTTCTCCTTGACGTTCAGTGCTGCATGTTCCTTCCCTTAGTGGTTCCGGTGCGGTCTCTGGTAATGAGTTTTTTAGGGTTACACGATAAGCTGGGTACCACAGACGACACAGAGCTGAGACTTCCGGCACGGAGGAGCAGGAATGTCAGCAGCAGGCAGTAGCAGAAGCAGCAGACATAGCAGCAGGGACTGGTGTGAGGTATACGTGTGTCTCCCCTCCCTCTCCTGCTATCTCACCTCCTGTCTCCCGCTCTCCCCTTCATTTATCTCCCTTCTTCAATTACTGTGTGCATGGCGGCCCTCGCCCTCTGCCACACATCACCTCCGGCATTTTGCCTCCACCCTGCATGTCTGCCAATACTAATATTCCCGTATCTCAAATCGATTCCGATATGTACCTGTTTCCAGCCAGGTGAGCGGCGTCATTACCGGCAATCATGCAACTATCGCAGGCCCTCCCCGACTGTCGCACCAGATATCACTCACCACCACCACCACCATTACCACTACTTCATTTCCTTCCACCACCACTTCGTTTCTTTCCACTACAATCACTCACCACCACCAACGCCATCGCCACCACCACTACTTCGTTTCCTTCCACCATCATCATAACTTGTTGACTTCCACCACCACCACTATTAAAATCATCATCACCGCTATAGTACTACTTCCACCCAAAAACACATCCACAAATTATGAATATATCCCCACCTCCACATTCTCACTCACATTCCTAACACCACCACCTTCACTTTCCTCACTTTCATTACCACCTTCACTTTCCTCACTTTCATTACCACCTTCACCTTCCTCACTTACATTACCACCTTCACTTTCCTCACTTTCATTACCACCTTCACCTTCCTCACTCTCATTACCACCTTCACCTTCCTCACTTTCATTACCACCTTCACCTTCCTCACTCTCATTACAACCTTCACCTTCCTCACTTACATTACCACCTTCACCTTCCTCACTTTTATTACCACCTTCACTTTCCTCACTTTCATTACCACCTTCACCCTCCTCACCCTCATTACCACCTTCACTTTCCTCACTTTCATTACCACCTTCACCTTCCTCATACTCACCGCCACTATCGCTATTAGCACCTGCCATCACCATTATTACCACTATCACCACTACTATCATGAACCCCTCATCATTCTGATACCTTAGATCTCTGTTTCCATCCTGCCACACTCATGGGCGACTTGCCAAAATTTATACTGAAGTTTCATGATAAGAAAATTCGACTTAATTACACTTACATAATCTAGTGATATACTGACATACTTACTTATAAGAACCACAAAACAGTATCAATCAGTGAGGCTGTGAAATTTAAAACTATAATATTTTTTTTTTAAGGGGAAAAAATAAAAAGAGAGTGAAACAGGACAAGAAAATCCGAGCCAGCCCCATGCAGCCACCGAGTACACCCCACTGATTAAGTTGTATTGAGCGGGGAGCGATAGCGGTGGGGGAGACGGCGCTGGTAGGGAGATAGTGGGGAGATACCGCCTGCCCAGGAACTAGGTGAAGGGGCCAGGACTCGTGCATAACAAACACCTCACACCACCCCATGACACATCCACCCTTGACGCCACTACTAAATTTTCCCCAACAACACTGCATGACAATATCTGACACACCCACGTTACCTTTTATTTACTTCAAACACATTTTTATGACACCTGAATGAAACACTACACCAGACCATAACACTTACACCTTCCATTATTATTATTTCCTACACAAACTTGTTACACCAGAACCACTACAGGACAATAAATGACACACACACACACACATTACAATTTTTACTTAAATTTATACAGATCTCATTCATCACAAAAAATCAACTTATCCCAAAGCTATTCATAACTAAGAGAATAATAATTGTTTTCCCGAGACCCATTTCAAATATTACTGTAGACGTATATATTACACATTTGGTTCAGGAATATAAAAAACATGTTCAGTATCAGAGTATCAATGTTCTTAGAATAATACAAGAGTGAAAGGAATACAAGAGTGAAAGGGACAAACAAGAGTGGAAGGGACATGTGAATGGTTGTGTGGATGATGAGACTTCTGCTGCTGTAACCTGACCCACGCCCCTCCAGTCTTCTCTCTACACAACATATACACTTCCTGACACACACACACACACACTCACACTCACACACACCACACGCATACACACACACACACACACACACACACACACACACACACACACACACACACACACACACAATGGTGAGTTATAAAGGGATGTTACTGAATTGTTGATGCCCGGGCTGACAGATAGACAGATAGATAATTTTACCAGAGCATAATATAAATCCAATCAGAACCAGCTTTAACCCCCATACACTTTATTTTGAATTTATTTTTCACACTCTAGTAACCCTCTAAACCTAACAATGAATCCGAAACTATATAACTCCCTAATGTTATTGTAACCTTTATCGTCCATTCTCCTATATACCCATTACTCTTTCTTCACTTCATCCTGTCTTTCAATTTTTTCCCAACCCCTTCCACTTCTCATCACTCATCATTCCTATAGACATTATGTTCCCTTTTCGTATTTTCTGGCTGTCTCCCCTCCTCACCCCCACCACCTCCCATTCCCTCCCTCTCTCTTTTCTTCTTTCCTTTCCTCTCTTTTCCTTTCCCCACCCCCTCCTCTATTTCTCATATCCTTTCCGCTCCTCCTTTATCTTTCGCCAAATTATCCCTCCCTCTTAAAATTTCTCCCGTCTTCCTTTCTCAGTCTTCACTTACATTATGTTTCTCTCATTTTCTGTCTCCTCTTATCCATTCTTTCATTTACTCCCTTCCTTTTATCCTTTCCTTCCATATATATCACTAATTCTCTTTTGCTTCCCTTAGCCACCCAATCCAATCTCTCTCTCTCTCTCTCTCTCTCTCCTCTCATCTCTCTCTCTCTCTCTCTCTCTCTCTCTCTCTCTCTCTCTCTCTTCCCTAAACCTTTGTATGTGTATTTTCTCTCTCTCTCTCTCTCTCTCTCTCTCTCCTCTCTCTCTCTCTCTCTCTCTCTCTCTCTCTCTCTCTCTCTCTCTCTCTCTCTCTCTCTCTCTCTCTCTCTCTCTCTCTCTCTCTCTCTCTCTCTCTCTCTCTCTCTCTCTCTCTCTCTCTCTCTCTTTTCGTGACAACCGCGGAGTCTGTAGGTGTTAATGAGTTTGACCCTTTTGTCGACAACTGCGGCGACCCAACGACGTGTTTCCCCAAGACAGGACGACCCTCCCTCCCTCCCTCCCTCCCTGCGGTCACAACACACCCAAAACAAAACACAAATACAAAATAAACACCAACTCAGTCACAATAATAATAATTAAAAAAAAAAAACTGATATATGATCCCAAGACTTTTTAATTAATTCGTGTTTTTGAAAAATGACACAACAAATGGGTAATATTCTTTTCGTGTTGTTTTGTGCATTAAGAGGAGGTATGTAGTATAATGTTTTCGGTGGTAAATCTGGAGTAATATATTCCTCCAAATTATTCCATGCAACAGGATACCATTATATACATTCATTGATCCTGTTTCCTGACATACATTGGAGGAATCAAGGCACTCCAATGTACCATAAGTATACAAACCATCTTAATATCTCAAAACTGTATTGAAAATGAACCTCATAATATATACGTCAGTGCTATGATGATAGTAAGGATATATAAAATGGAAAAGGATCATGTGATACTGAAAAAACCGTTCCTTAAAACTCAATGATATCGGTACAAATATTTATCATCAATGCATTTAAATTGTCCAAATCCATGAGACCACAAATATCAACCACCACAAATGAAATAAGTTTATGCCTCTAAATGTATGCTAATCCATATGAAAGAAAGTCAAATAAAATTGGCAGCTCATGTAATTCGACAAGTAGTCAACATTTATATCCACGAGACGGAAACAACAGTCAACAACTCACTACTGAAAAAACAACAAACCACCTGAAGCCACTTATAACAGACCAATGTTTGTGAGGAAAGGATTAAGGAAGAGAACATGAGGAGGAGGAAGGAAGGAGGGAGGCAGCGTGGGAGTGTACACAGGCCAGGGAAGGACAGGAGAGCAGCAAGAAGAAGAGGAAGTGCATGTGTGTGTGTGTGTATGTGTGTGTGTGTGTGTGTGTGGTGTGTAGGGCATGCGAGGTCACACAAGAGGCCAGTCGAGGTCAGGGGAGGACGGAAGCATCTCGTCTTAACAGTGACGTATTTGAAGTGCCAGACTGAGGTATGAAGGCTTCTGTAGTGAGCTAACAAGAGTGATTAAATGAGACGAGTTTAATCTGTTAAGAGAAGATTTTCATGTTGGTGAATCGGAAGGTCTGTGATTCGTCCAAACTATGTCCCAAAACAGACAGACGCCCTCAGTGGTACAGTACTATTAGGGGATCTGTCTGTTTTTTTTTTTTTCGTGGCATAGTTTGGGGGAATCACAGACCAAGAGAATTAATTTCCCCTTAACACGTATTCAGATTTGCCTGTGAATAAGTGATTGAGAGTAACATATAAATTACACAGTTCTACAGCCATACCACACTACCAGTACTACCATTACTACGGTACTTTAACGATACTACACTACCAAAACGAGATACCATCATAGCAAAACCAAAAATATTACTAAAACACGAGAGAGAGAGAGAGAGAGAGAGAGAGAGAGAGAGAGAGAGAGAGAGAAGAGAGAGAGAGAGAGAGAGAGAGAGAGAGAGAGAGAGAGAGAACAAGACAGTAGTGAGTGGGTCTGAGAGTGAAGGGAGGGAGTGAGTGAGAGAGCAAGAGCAGCCAGGGTCAAGTGAGTGGACGAGGCCCGAGGTTCGACAAACAAAATAACAGAAGCACCAAGCATATATACACACACACACACACATACACATACACACACACACACACACTTTCGTAACCATGGCAACCTCTCTCTCTCTCTCTCTCTCTCTCTCTCTCTCTCTCTCTCTCTCTCTCTCTCTCTCTCTCTCTCTCTCTCTCTCTCTGCTTGTGTGACCTGATGTGGGGAGAGAAGAGAGTTGAGAGTGAATGAGTATTTTGAAAGGAATTATTATAAACTAGGGATAGTAAGATGAGAAAGAGGAAGTAGTAGAAAAGGAAAAAGAGAGAGAGAGGACGAGGAGATGAAAGTGAGAACGAACAAAAAGAAGTGATATGAAAAAATAAAAATAAAAAATATTTTATGAGAGCTGCGAAAAATAACATGAGACGAACGAAGGAAGGAGGGAGGAAGAAAAAAGTGGAGAATGGAATAAAAAAAATAAAGGAAGGAGTAGGAAGAGGAGGGAAGAGACCAAGGACACAGAAACAAAGACCACCATGACCATGAGGAATTGCGAAAAGTAAATAAAGAAGAGAAATAAAGGAAATGTATGTATGTATGTATGTGCCAAGGGGAAGGAGGTAAAGGGAGAGAGAGAGTGGGAGAGGAGAGAAGAGGAATGAAAGGGAGAGAATGGGAGAGCAGACATGAGGAATGAAAGGGCGTGAGGTGGGAGAGGGAGACAAGAGGAATGAAAGGGCGAGAGTGGGAGAGCAGACAAGAGGAATGAAAGGGCGTGAGTGGGAGAGGAGACAAGAGGAGTGAAAGGGCGTGAGTGTGGAGAGGAGACAAGAGGAATGAAAGAGAGTAAGTGTGAGAGCAGACAAGAGGAATGAAAGGGCGTGAGTGAGAGAGCAGACAAGAGGAGAGAGTGGGGAGAGCAGACAAGAGGAATGAAAGGGAGGAGTGAGTGGGAGAGCAGACAGGAGGAATGAAAGGGCATGAGTGGTTGAGCAGACAAGAGGAATAGTAACAGGAAGAGGAGTAATGGGGGAAAATGAGAAGGGAAATATGTCAGAAAAAGAGTAGGCAAGAAAAATATTTATTATTTCTACTATTACTTACCGGGATATATATATATATATGGACATAGGCTTCACAGTGCCCATTACCGAGGTCTTCTTTAACTCACACTTACACACATGTACTCACACGTCACGACTCATATCTTGGCACCCAATACCCCCCCCTACAAACACACAGACACACACACACACACACACACACACACACAGGGACATCATCAACTAAAGCAAACACACGTCACACCAAGCGAGAATAAAATAAAAATAAGAGGGAAAATAATATTAAAGGAAGTGGTAAACTAGGAAACGTAATAAAGAAAGTGAGGAGTGACAAGACTGGAGGAGGAGGAGGAGGAGGAGGAGGAGGAGGAGGGAGGAGGAGGAGGAGGAGGAGGAGGAGGAGGAGGAGGAGGAGGAGGAGGAGGAGGAGGAGGAGGAGGAAGAGGAGGAGGAGGGAGGGGAGAAAGAGGCTAGTTATCTGATGTGGGACTCATTGGATATGGTACCTTGCTGTTCACTACTCATCTCAACACCTATAACACCACCACTATCTCTCCCTCCTCTCCTTACTCACTCTCTCAACTCTCACACCTCTCTCCTTCCTCACCTACTCACCCATTCTCTCTCTCTCTCTCTCTCTCTCTCTCTCTCTCTCTCCTCTCTCTCTCTCTCTCTCTCTCTCTCTCCACACTTCTGCCTTTCTTCTCTCTCCTTTCTCACCGTCCACCCTTTACTCTCTCCCCCATCCACTATAATCCCTCAAAATCTAGGAAAATATTTAAAGCCATTATCTTCTTCGACTTTAATGATCCCACTGTGGCACTTCTCCTCATCTCCCTTCCCCTCCCCCTCCCCTTAGAGAGTGGCACCCTGGCTGTGGTCATGTCCAGCGGCGTGGGAACCTGTCAGTGTAACCCGACCTGACCTCCAACCCCGCCTGACCCCCCCGGCTGGACAACCCACAACACAACGCCCCATCCCATATTGTTTCGCTGAAGGATGATCAGTTTTGTGGTTCTCTTGTCTTTATCCTGACGGCAATGATCAGAATATGTATACTCTGACTTCTAACAATTCGTGATCCTTTTGTCGACGGTAGTAAACCAAAGAGTATCAATGTCTAAACAAGAGGTGCTGTAGGCGTGGAGTGTGAGGTTACGTGGAGTGGAGACGGTGTGAGCGAAGGACATAGGGAGGTGGGGAGTGAGTGAGGGGCACCAGAGAGGAGCTTGAAGGAACCCTTGGGATTCGCCCGAGGTCCTCACGTTTCACAAGTTATCGTCCTACGCTGATCATTCTGATAACCTCCTCTACACTTCGAGCACAAAGCAAATGAAATATAGATCTTGCCCGAGTGGCCTTGCAGTGGGCAGCGTCCAGGCAGCAGGGAAACAATGGCTGGGGACGCGAGGGAGAGACTATGGAGAACAGAGAGAGGGAAGGCAGAGTGGAGGGAAGATGTGAAAGAAGAAAGATAGGAGGAAAGGCTGACTTGGGACTGAGGGAAAGAAAGAGGAAGGAAGGAAGGGACGAGGGTAAGAGGCTGAGGAGAAAAGAGGGGAAAGGAAGAGTGGAGTGGAGGGTGAGAAAGCTATAGAGAGGCGAAGAGAAGGAAAGGAGTTAAGGGCTGATATGGGAAGAAGGTAGGAAGGAAGAAGGGCGGATGAAAAGTGAAAGAGGGAAAGGAAAGGAAAGAGAAGGGGACAGAAGGAAAGGAAAGAGAAGGGACAGGAGGAAGGGAGGGGAAAGTAAAGAAGGAAATAGAGTGAGTGAGAAGAAAGACTGGGGACACTGGCACGGAAATCCACCACAATGATTGTTTCCCCTGTGCTGACATATGAAGGTTTCCTGTTAGATACCGGAATGGACTCACCTCCCAATAAGTCTTTTCTCGGCTGTACTCGAAACCTGCAACAAGCTGATACCAGTAAAGCCACTGATGATGAATTGGACGAACCGAGCCATTTTTTCCCTCCAGCAAGGAAAGCCTCGCTGGTTTTGTTCCTCGGTGAAAAATGCTGAGTGTCGGTGGTGCCAGCAGGAGTGAGGGACGTGAGGGCTGCCCGTCATTCCACCACTGGGGGAAGGCAGGGAAGAGGACTGGGGGGCCGGGAGGGAGGGAAGTGATTTATCACCAAACGAGTGAAAGATTCGGTGCACATGTGCGGTTTATGTTTCCCCTCGTGTGGTGGGAAACTGTGGCCAGGCTGCGGACGGTCTGCGGACGGCCGGGTGTCGTGGTAGCGTGTGGAGGAGTCGTCCACGTGGGGTGCCTTTACCTCACACCTGCTGCTTCATTACCTGGAGGGATGTGGTGGGGGAAGAAGAACTAACCTGCATATGACTATCTCTGACAGGGAGGACATAAGTAAGTGGATACTGGTGGCTCCTGCTCGGGGACCTAGTACGGCGCCACACACACACACACACACACACACACACACACACACACACACACACACACACACACACACACACACACTAACTTCCACATTCGTATATACTCACACGAGATAATCACATACCTTATACAGAAAAGTCGAAGAAATGAATTAACTACACAACAAGATTTCTGATGTATACACTTTATTACAACATTATTTACCTTTACATTCTTCAGGATATTATTTTATATTCTGTATTTAGTATCAATGGGATTTAATAATACTTAGACGAGATTCAGTAATATTTGTTAATGACTATAAAGTAATTATAATGAGTAAGAAGAGTAATAAAGTGACTACAATGCCTACTTTAAAATTTTATTCCTCTCAAACATCTCTGGCTGGAAAGATTGTTAAATTTACTTCACTCGTGTAGGAAATAAATATGTATCAAGCATTTTTAATTCGTTTACCTCTCTCGTTAGTTAATTTCTTGATGCCCCTAA